>JAHFWJ010000510.1:0-407970 GCA_028555115.1 Himalopsyche japonica | reverse complement strand
CGTAATTAAGTGTGCTTTAAACTTATAACAACAGGACCATATAGAAGCTATGATAATGGACTTAAGATATTGTGATAGTGCTTGCTACCTTTGATAAGAAGCTATTTGGGACTCACTATCCGGAACTCGTGCGTCGGGCAGCGGTTACCATTTCCAAAACATTCTTGGCAAGCCGCTTCAGCTCGAGTTTTCTCGCCGATTTAACGCCTATGTGCCACGCCAAAAGGGATGAGGAAACCTTCAGAAGGGGGTTGAATGGCTGGAGGTAGGTGTATTCTCTCAACCGTCTGGACTTCTCCCCCGGATGTGTTAACGAAATAATGGACTGTGAAAACTGAAATGTATATTATGAAATTGTCCGAGTCACTCGCTGTCTGCAAATGCACTGAGTTTTAATAGGAAGCGGCTGTCAGTCGCCTTTATGTTCGCGAGTTCATTTTCATGCAGCGGATTTGGCCGAAAGCCCTAAAACTGCAGAAAAAATAAAACTGCAGAAAAAATAAAACAAAAGATTAAATAAAAGATTTGATTTATAATTTCAGTTGATTGATAAATGATTGATATTTTTTAGGCATTATCATTTTAAATTGGGAGTCTGTGTATGTTTCTATCAATCATAATACTAAATTTGAATTTTACAAACTCTTTACAGCGTCTATGTAATATGTCACTGGCAAGTCGTATTTTGCCTTTATGCATCTTCAGGCATTCTTTACATGGACTCACAGTTCATAGACAGTTTGCATCGTTTTAATAATAATTAGGACAAATTACAAAAAATAGAGCCCCTGAGCTTAATAGATTACGTTTATCACTTTTAAGGTGTTAACTGTCACTTCTTGATGGAAAGGCATTATATTTTAAATAATAAAAACACATTTTTTAGTACTTATTTCCACAATATATATTTTGATCAGGACCGGTTTCGCTTTCACTGATCATCAGTTGATAATGCTCGCGATGAGCGAAACCGGTCCTGATCAAAAAATATAGAAATAAGTACTAAAAAATGTGTTTTTATTATTTAAAAAAAAGATTACGTTTATCTGAATTAATTTAATATTGAATTAATACTATTATTGGAAGTTATTACTGGTACCACCTCTTATTACAAATTAATATTTTTTATTAGTTGTAAGACTGTTTACAAAAAATATAAATCATTATTTAATATAAATTAATTAATGCATGTAAACATTCACAATTTTCTTGTCAACTCGTTTTGTATCTAAACCATAAAATAAGCATTATACAATCAATATTCACTTAATTTTTAAGTCAAATTCATTTTTATTTTAGAAAATAACATACAAAAAATCATATTAATATGAATTTATTTATAAGTAAGACTGGCACGTATTATATTTTAGAGTTAAATGTAAATGTTGTTAATAGATGCTCCAAGTTGAAATTCACTTTCATATTGCCTCGTAGTATTCACTAAAAATCATATAACGTTAATATATTTTATAAAATTCTCTGTTGCGCGGAAAAAATCGTGGTACGCGAAAATATTTTCAAAGAAAAATTCTGCGTAAGTATCTCTAAAAATGCGTAAAAGCACATTCTAGAATATATATTTTGCACCACCGCGAGACAACTACTTTGTAACGCCGTGTTTACGGTGGCTTATTATCGCTAAAAGCTTTTTTATGGCCCCATACAATGGTTGTTTAACGGACGCAAATATATTGCCCATCAGAGGTATTAGGTTCCAAACTATAATATACGATCGAGATGTCCTCCTTTTTTCCTCCAGCCTTGGACAATTTCCTTTCGGAGATGTGTGAGTTAGCCACAAATGTACCGCTGTCGATATAGGGAACTATGTCGACACGCAGGCAATAAAATACGTGAGAAACACATCGACTTCTAGCCAGTAACGTGTGGCATAGAATCAAAGGTATTTTTTCTCATAACACGAAAATGATTATCCACGAACACACGATTTTTATTTTATTTTTTTGCTTTCTCAATTTCGGGAAACTTTCTCGTAGCATCAAATTATAAGTTTTCAAATTTCTTATTTGATTTCTCTACGTAAGTTACCACTTAAAGTATAATGTATACCACAAACAACAGCGTATTACGAAATCATTATGAGACACATCATAAATTCATTATTATTTGTTATTTAAGTATTTATTCGATATTAATTTTATAAATATAATATTGACGTAAGTGAAGAAGTAAGTGAAGACGATAAGTGAAGATTTTTATAAAATATGTTTTTTTTTATTTTACTCACAAAATATCTGATTTCAAGAGAATTAATCATATAATTTTGCTTTTCACATTCTTTATTGGAAAAACAAACGAATAACGTACTCCACAAATACACAGACTTGTAATCTACTCAATTAATTTTTTTTATTACATCTTTCATCTTTAACTTTTTACTATTACTATTGTATTATTTATTTCAATTAAATTATGCTGACAATTATTAAACTTGATTTGTTTATTTAAGTGTATACAAAAATAGAATTTTTCAAAATACAAAAATTTCAATTACAAAAACTTTGTTTAAATAACTAATATTGCTAAATTTCATTTTCCTTAAGAATAATATTCCTGTATTTTTCTTCTTTATTACGAAAATACTTCCACCCGTAAAAGTGTTGATCCTTTTAATGGTACGCTTAGATAAGCGTTTATCATTTTTGGCATATTTTTATAAAACTCTTCCAGTGGTTTACATTCACAATTACAAAATAAATTTTCAACTTCGAATTGAATGTTGGTTCAGCGTTAATTTGAAAGGTACAAAGAAAACAAAACTTTTCCAATTCGCGTTTTTCACACTTTGTGAGCCTCGTTATAAAACAATAAAATAAAAGAAAATTTCAAGTCGAATTGTATTTTCGAAAAGCACTTCATAAGATAACGCCATAACAAGTGCTCGTTAAACATCGTAAAGTCTTAAGTTCACTGTGAATTGAATAAATACTTCAAATATCCCAATAAAATTATTTATCTCAATAATATCAGTACATCTATAAAAAATCAATCCATAACTAACATAATTTTTTTTCAATTTCATTTAAATTATTTTTAAAAATCTTTCTAAGCAAGATAATCTTTTCAAATTATGTATTTATTGATATTTAGTAACCAACAAATCTAATATAATATAAATTTGCCGAATATTTTTGACAAAATAATTTTGTCAATAAATTTCTGAATATTTTTTTCATTTTATCAATTTATTTGTATCTACAAAAACCCGTCTCAGAAGGAAACTTCAAAGGACCTGTCAACCATGATTTTTAAATTTTTATAACGAACGCTTAGGTTAAGAGTTAAAAATCTAACCGAAAAAGGATTCATCATTATTAAACGCAAAACGGTGAAACTGAATGAGAGTAGAATAAGTATATTTTTCTGAAACTATAAGGGAACAACATCGTCACACCTCACACCATAACTATGCAAAATAAAGGCAAGCTATATTTTTTAACCAGAAAATAAGGTACTTTAGAATAATAAAATTGAATTCAAATAAAAATTTTCCGAAAAATCACGAACCATGCAAGTAATTGGCAGTTACGTTCATCAAATTGACAGTTCTGTTACATCCGTGTGATGGCTTATTAGTGAGAAAACATGTGGAATCGTACAAAGATTCAACAATTCAAATTTGGAGTTGAAATTTTATCAAGCTTCAGTCGACATCTTAAATTATATATTGTAAGTTGAAATGCATACAAATGAAGATAAAATCTAACTTCATACTAAAATTCATATTTCAAATGTTAAAAAAACAATTTTTTGTTTTGAATAAAAAAAATATACTAACTTTTCTATTATTTTCAAATCAAAAAAAAAACCAAGAAATCAAGATCAAATATCTTCCACTTCAAATTAACGGTATGATATAGAGGTTTTGCTAAAGTCATTCGATACGGAAGGTTTGTTATCTAGTAAGCTCACAAATAATAAAACGCTGGAATGCTTAAACAATTCATTAGCTTTTTTTAAATAAAAAGCTTGACAACACATGAAATAAAATTTTATCTCAGTTATAATATTTTTAACCAGTCTACAAAATCAACTCTAATTAATCGATTTAGTAGCCATTCCACTCTTTTTTATAATAATCTTTTATTTTATTAAGTTAAAAGCTTTATAAGTAAATATGCATTCAATTGTAGCAAGAAATAAGGCTTCAGTAAATTTCAAATTTCGTAAGATAATATTACCTATATTAAGTATTTGGACTACACTGGAAAATAATATTATTATACCAATAACTATAATATTATGAATATTTATTCATATCAATTTATTATTGAAAGGGAGACAGATAATCTAACATTAATTTATAAACTCGGTGAAAAAAATAGCAATATATTTTAGTTCTATAAAATTATTTTTTAAAAAAATTGTTTATAGCTATTTCGGCTCACGCCATCGTCAGAACTATACAACTAAAATACATTGCTATTTTTTTCACCGTGTTATAATGGAGTTCTACCAAGTGAATACTGATTCAATCAATTAATTTATAAAACTAATCTCTATTTAAAAAAATATTGTTTTGTGTTAATATAAGTGTGTAGCTTTTGTACCTAACGTTTTCTGCATTAATTAACTGGACGAAGAAAAATTTCCAAATTTTTTAAATATTACTACTGAAGCAACTATAAGAGTTAGATATTTTTCACCCAAACTAAATATTTCTACAGCTAAGCAAAAAAAAATCATAAATCATTTTAACCGAGTTTCACTTAAGCACTTCGTAATATCTTAGAAAAGAAAATAAAGCATGTGTGCAATACCTTACTGTATTCCCCACCACCACCAAATGAACTTTCCTAGTATAACGTCATTCGTTATTTTTTTGCAACTAATTTCTGAGGAAAATTCTTCAAATGTTGATAGCATAAACAATGACAATGAGCATTTTTGACATGAGATTCCCTTGCTTTTCAAATAATTCCAAATAAAAATAACTTTTTGAATACTATTTCGTATTCCTAGATACAACCAAGACGTCATATCTAACTGGGCCAGCGGATTCCGATGAATTGTATGTTATAGATGATTTTTTATAAACTATTTTTAAAGTTTACAGTGTTATCATAATAGATTAATTCGAACGAAGAAATATTTTTGACAACAATGACTGACATTTTCAGCCAAGCAACAATTGTCCCGTTCAATTACTGGAATGAAATTTTTATTTTTATTACGACAACTTTTTTTATGTATACATATTATAATCTCTATTGTTGTTAACACATTTTTAAGCCGTCGAAAAAAAAATACTTATTTGTAGTCATGATATTTTGTTTTTTTTAATCTATTTGTGGGTTATGAAATACTTTTCATTAAAACGGTGAATCTAAAAAATGGGTATTTTGTGTAATTGCAGCTCTGTTGTTGGAGGCTAAGCTTAATTTTGTATAAAGAGAAATGCATAGTCTGTTTCAATCTAACATATATTTTATGGCACACGTTGCATGAGAAATATACGGCCTTACCCGGAAGCTTTATTGGAGTATCAAAGGGTCAGAGATGGACCAGGTGTCTATAGGATTCACTCTATCTATACTTTTATTTTCAGTAAAAATTCTCTCATGAACGTATTTGATAAATATTTTCTAATGAAATGAGGTTTTCGAAACAGATTTTGTCAGAAAAAATACATTCTAATAAGATTTAGTGAAGCTAATCCACGAAAATATTACATTAAACATTTTTTTTATTATGTTGTAAAAACTACATGTAATATTTTCTAAAAGGATTATCATTCTCACAGCAGCCTGTATGTTATAAGTACAGATTTTTTTTGTAATATTTTTTGGTATTTCTTGAAAAAACAACGAGCCGAAAAAAAATGTTTCGAAATTCCTTTGACTATTTCCACATTGATTTTTAATTTCCTTAACGATCCACAGTTTATTTAGTTTTAAGCTATTCTCAAATTAATTAATAAAATCATTTGATTTATGATATCGACTGAAGGTGCTTGACGGAATTCAATATCAAACTTGAATTGTAAAACATACAGATGCAACAAAACTAAGTTCAGAACTAATAAAGTCAGTTCTGTTGCATCCGTGCGATAGAATGCTTGAAGGCGAAACCCCGGTGGTTGGTGAAAAAATGTGTGGAATCGTACAGTCTTACTTATTACTACTAATATATACTATATACTAATCTACAGTATCAGAAGTCTTAATTATTCAAATTTGAAATCATTTGAGATAGATATTGTGATAGTCCTAACATAATTCAACGATTGTGCAATATCTTTAACAAATAAAATTTGCCGTATTTGTTGTTATCTTCTTTATTTTTTAAGAATTTAAGTCATGACGTGGAATTTAAAATTTGCAAATTTGGCTTTGTCACCAGAGAAAAATCACATAAAAATTTGTCAATTATAATTCGAAATTTCAATCCAGCCCACTGTTTCCGGCAGCTCTACACACGCGGTTGACCAGCAAACTGATCTTTTGATGTTTCCCTCCTCTGTATGTATCTCTCCTTTGAAGGCGCCAACGGCCGATTACATTGCCTACGCTAGCTGTAGAAGCGTAGAGGCTCTTCTACGCTAGAGAATAGACGCCTCTGTATTTTGGAAAATAGGAACTGCCCAGTAGAGCTTACATAGATAGGTTGCATTCTATTTGCAATCCCTCCTACACAGTTTGTACTAAATAGTCATTCTTTATTATATTTATATATCAAATAAGCGTGTGATCATCAAAATCAATATAAACGTTTTTATACTTAAAAAATTCACCGTATTATATTGTAATTCATATTTTACAGTTAATGATAGAATTAGGATTTTTTTATAATTGAAGGTTTTCTAACCGAGCGGTGAACACTTTTAAACGTTCAATTTTTTTTTGTGATTTCTGTCTTTGAGTCCCTAGACGGTAAATTTCTTTAAATATTTTTATTATTAATAAACGTTGAAATATTTCCCTTGCCGAGTTTTTATACGGGCTTTAATTTTTTTTTAAATTTCAAAAATGAGATTTGGCAAATTTATAACATTCAGTTATCGTAAAACAATTTTTTTCAGTCAAAAGTGGGATGAAATATGGTTGAGAAAGGTTAAAAATTAAAAAAACACTAAAAATAAGGTTTTTAAAGCATTACCTTACTTAATTGAAGACAAAATTTTACTATTTAATGCCCAAATTATTTTTCTTAATTTACAAATTAAACCTTTCATCGTGTATAAAATTTCTGACTGTCTTATCGTATATTAATATAAAATGCTTTTTCTTTTTTCATCATTCTTCTTAAGTTATGTTTCATAGTATTATCCACCACTCATATGTACAATCATCTTTTCAAAACACAGATCCACCTGTGGCATAAAGATAGATGAAAGCACTTTGTTATTCATACTCAACATAAATACCAATAAACGCAGACAGCCTTTGCGCTAGATTAAGACGTAAAGTTTATTTTCATTGCCAAAAGTAGCGTTATGGCAGAAATTCATTTTGGCTCCCTATTCTCGCCTGGCACGATCAGATTCACCGCCAGATAAATGGGATGAGTTTTGCCCAAATTACAACTTCTATGACTGGAATGGTAAATCGTTGGCATATGTACTGAGCGCGAGATGAGAGTGTAAACATGTTAAAAGTTTATGCATTTAATAAGAGCAATTTATTTACGAGATGTGGATGAAGAATGAAAAGCCATGCTTATCAAAAGTTTCAGTTTCAACACATAACTGGATTTGATATATTTATATTGTTTTGTTTATAAATACGCTTATAAATCTAGGTTACACGTTAGTGCGATGTTTTTTTTTCTTTGATGGATATTATATAACAAAAAAAATATATTCTTGTCCGTAATGTTCATTAACGCGAGATATGATAAAACTTTTGATTTGATTTGAAGAGATTACTTGACGTTGGATATACACAATAAAACTTTTTATTTTATTTTAGGAATCTTGCTTGAAACATTACTTTTTTCATTTAATATCTCTACGCCCTTTTTTAGTTTCATTGTTATCGTTTTCACCCCACTTTTTATTTTTATATGACATGTGTTGTCTGAAGATATCATTCTTAGAAGTGTCACGCCTAGTAACCAACGAAGTCATCAATTTCACTTTCAATATTTAAGCCGTTTGACTTATTATGATTTATACGAAAATGTATTTAATTAATTTTAAAATATCACCCTGAATCTTAATTACGCAATTATAGTACAATATTTAAAAAACCGAACTACAGATTTGTTATTTTTTTGAACAATGTTCGATAATATAACTTCCTGAAAAATTATGCAAGCGAACCAATTTTAGCTACACTACTGTTGACTTTATATGATAATTTTATAATACAAAATGATGGATATCAATGTCTATTTTTATATACAGAATCTATTCGTTTATTTATGAATATTGATAAAACTTCATTATTTGTTGTATACACATTTTGACTCAGTGTAAGAATTTGACTGAAAACATACTATCTTCTTATCGTAGTTATACTGACCAAATTAAACATTTCTTGACCGTTTTCTTTCATTAAAAAAATAGATAAGAAAATGCACGAATAGTAGATGGCAAGCATTTGCTATATTCAAAAGCATATGAATGCGTAGGTAGTTTAGTGAATTGTTATGCACGCATCCGGACGTAGGCTATTAAATGTCAAGTCGTATTGCATACAAAAGCAACCGCTCAGGATACATTGTGAGCTTTCAAAAATATCATAGCCTCGGCTTCCCCCTTCGGAATCTTTGCCAAAACTGTGACTAGCATCCACCTGCATTGCGGAGGAGTCTCTTCTTTCATAGAGTCTTGGCACAGCTTCTTAAGTCTTCTCGTAAGACTTACATTATTATGTCTTCGCCCGATATATACCGGCCACCTACCGGGAAATATTATTATTTTTATGAGGAGAGACGGTACAAAAGAAACTGCCTATACAAAGGACGACGTTTTCGCCGCTTTGCGCCTGAGATTCGTACAGTCGTAATGGTGAATTGCCGTTGTCGAATATTTATGTAAAAGTTTTATTTGCGGATAACTTGCCGAAAAAAAATTACAATTTTGCGGAAAATTTATTTTAACGAAAAAAAATTCTAGTCTTTTTACATAGCGGCTTGTATTTCAGCGAGTTTTATTAAACTTAAAAAATAATTATAGACGCAATGTATTAACTCATTTAAAGAAATATATACTTACATAAGACTATTTTGAAGGCAGCTCTTTTCTAGCTGATTAAGATCTAATAATAATTAATACTCGAAATATACTACATATAAGTAAATATTTATTCATAAAAGCAATTTAATTAAAATGATATTGTTTTTTGTAAGTTTGTTTAATGATGCAGAATTTCATCAAATATTTAGGATCACCAAAATCTGATACAAAAAATTTGCATTTCACGCAAAGTTCACGCATATTTCCAGCCTCCATAAAACATACAAATTGCAATTTTAAAAGCAACCAACCGTGATAAGATAAAACACAGAAGAGTATCAATATAGAGCCATCAACAACAAGGGAGTGATATTTTGTAGCGTGCAAGAATTATAATAGTTTTATTCAATTAAAATTAATTCGATTTACTTTAGATATATTACTTAGATTTACAGTCACGGTTAAAATCATAGTTATATTGAATCTAAAACCCACTATTCTTAAACATTTTAATAATGTCTAGTTGTTTTTTGTGAAAAACGCTTGATGTCCAGTTTACAATTTGCTAACAGAAAAACTTTTTTATTTAAGTTTCATTTTTTAATAAGAATAGCACTATATTTTAATTGGCTCAAATTCATTATCAAGATATATTTATCTGTTTCATGCTCTTAATACCAGTGACACAAAAAAAAACATGTAGTAAAGAAAAAATTAGCATAGAACTTAAACGAGAAGACGAGTTAAATTCTATGAAAAAAGGTAATTCAACCATCTAATCAATGATGATAGTTTTGCTTTAGTGCTTTAATATCATTTTTTCTCGTTTTAAACATATGCTTTATATATTATACGAAAAGAATTACGAATTATAGGTTAATTAACTTACAATCTGACGAGTAGCAAAAATTGAGTCAGAAAACACCAAAAATAGTAACATAAACGATAAACAAGTTAACCGTCATAAGCTGCGACAAAATCAAGTTTGAATATTTAAAAAAAAAACATTTTTCGGAGCTCACATATATGTACGTGAAATATTATATGTCAACAGTTAACGCAATGCCGTTAAACATGAAATTTTAGAATACTCATTCCCATCCATTATGAAAAGTTATCTACAAACTTTAAAAGACACAGCTCATTAGATATCTGTAAAAAATATCAAATATGTCTTAGGACAATGCATGTCTTACCAACGTAATCTGATATCTCATTTATCTATATCATTTTGATTTTTTTTAGTTTTCAGTTTAAATCTATTGTATAAACCACCCGCTTACCTTCCATTGGTTGTATTATAACTTCCTTGTTTACGAAAAAGCTCGCGCTACTACGCGGACTAAAATGTGCGCAATATTTTGCAATCATTTCCATATTCCCGTCCGCCCTGGTGCAACCGGTCGGCAACACGAACCATCACGCTCAAATTATGAAAAATTGTAATGTGATTTCTTCTTTCCTCTCCGCTGCCAGCTATGTTCAGACTAGATGATGGCGCGTGTACTTACCCGCACTTACGCTATACTTATGCAAAGGAAACGGTTATGATATGGCCATTACTGCCGAGCAAGTTGTCTGCCGCGAGATGCGATACGATCTTTTCTTTGTTTCCCGCGCTTAGGCGCTAAAAATACTCAGCGGGGCCCTGTGAATCACGATTCTTATTTTGAAAGCGGATTTCAAATTGAATCCGGGTGCAAAAAAATCAAACAACAATGCTAATGCGAGTTGTGATTTTTTTTGATACTTTTATAATACATCTTTCTTATTATAATATGCCATAATGTTATGAAACGGTATATATACATTTAATTGTTTAATGTTATCTGCAGTTTTACATAACATTATAATAGGTTCTTTAACGAGTTTAATTTATTCACTTCACATTACTGTCAAAAAAACAAATTTTTATACTCACGTAAAAAAAATTATCGGAACCGGTATTGCTTATCGCGAGCATTATCGGCTAATCCAAAACAGATTGTTACAGAGTTATTCACATAATTTGAGAATCAATAATAAACAGATATGCAAAAAATATGGTGCAAGAACTAAGACAATTGATGACATGTAATCATATTATATAATTTTCTGTTCAATACTACAGTTCACTGATAAAGTTTCAAAGGCAGTTTACAAATAATTTTTTATCTATTCTACTTGTAAAAGTATAAAAAATACTAAATTGTCTATTTACTTTAATAACATTCCTACTGTTGAAGACGAAGTTACAAGAACTGAGAAAAGTTTAAATATTGGTTATACTACTTGAAGTTTTTTTATATCCTGATATTTATTTTGATAAATGCACACATTTTTTTCATAATTTGAAAGAGACATACCATCAGTATTATTAAAAGCGGTAATACATTAACATATCATTTTGTTTCGTTTTATACAATCGCAGCAGCTATAAAAGACTATCTTAAGTGTTTATTCATTAATGGTTGTGTGTTCTTAATAAAAGCAGTATTATTCACAATAATACCGTCTTTTTAAATATCAACAACGTATAAATCAATCATGTTTATCACCATTTACTGTTTCATCCTCGTTTTGTTTGTTTTCGTTGGACTTTTCGAAAACAAGATTGATTAGTATTTCATGGTAAAGACGAATTTATAATCAAATTAATTAATCTTTAATCGATAAAAATATATTTTTTACAATTATTTGAAAATAAGACAGTCCATTTTGAAAATCCTATAAAATTGCAAATACCAATTATAGAAACAAAATTTTACTAAATAAACATTTACTAAAATAAGGTGTCTTAAAAAAGGTTTCTTCAAAATAGAACCAAATGTCAAACACTGCAAGGCTAAAGTTTATCCATTGTTATAAAAGTTATATTTAGGCATTGTTTAGGAAATAGTGCGAGCTTTTTAGGCGGCGTCACTATTATTCAGGATTTCGAGATGACAGTTAGTTCGGTCTCACAAATGCCTGCAAAAGAATGACAAATGACCCGGAGTGGAATAATGTATTCGTCTATTGTTGCATCCGGCATTTGAGGATGTAAAAAGACAATGGGCCACTGCGGGGTGGCTTCGTAGGCGAGGTCTCCGCCAAGCATCGTGGAGGCTGAAAAGCAGTTTTTCGCGATGCACATTTGAGGCGACTAAACGGAGCTCATTTGTCATGTTGTTGGCAACCGAATGACATTACAGTTATCCATTTCGCGTTACCGACGACCAAGGAAACTTTTATTCATAACGTGATACCATGTCGCTTTGTTCTGTATCTGCTTTGAATATATCCAAGAAACGGTAAAATGTCAAAATGATATTGTAGTACAAACTATAATGTGAACATTATTAAATTAATATCAGCATTGGCTGATCTTTTTGTAATATTTTCTCGGTATAAAACCGAACCATTTTTCATAAATTTTTTCTCCCAATATAGACTATATGGCTTCTTCGTGAAGGTATTTTTACAACAAACGATTATTCTAGAAGAATTACTTGATAATCGGTTATTCGACTTCAGCTAACCACTCACTCTTTGGTTCATTTTTAATCAGATAGATTAGAGAAAACTTTTATATATTATAGTCCTGTATCTTCGAACAGTATAAATAAATCTAATTAAAAAATCGATTCTTATTAGAAATCAAAGCCGAATATATCATAATCAAAATAATTAATGGAATTATAATACCGTACAATAATATAAAAAAAATAACAAAAATGTAAATTGTAAATTTGAAAATTAATTCGTATGATTTTTACAATAAAAATATTAGTAACAAATAATAATCTGTGTAGCAAGCTTAGAAGGTTCTTGGATAAGCTGAAATTTCAGATCTTCTGATTTTATGATCTATTATTAACTTTTCAAAAATAACAGCATATGGTGTTTCAATAATATTATAAAATATTGGACATGCATCAAATTTCGTTAATAAGCAAAAATTAAATGTTATGTTTTTATATCTTTATTTATCGAAAATTATTTGATATATTTATGATCAGTCGTCATTTTTATTATTGTTCTGAATATTTTACACAATCTTACATTCTAAAAATTTTATCCAACCAATTGACAAGTATTTTTCATATGATTTTACACACGGGATGAAGTTTTCCTACGCTATAAATTGAACTTTCAACACAGCAGCGCCTAAATTAAAAGCTCATAAAAACGTCGAACTTCCACAGAATTATATTAAACATTAAAAAAATAAAGCAGCTTTTGCCTTTTAATTCACCATAATATTTTTTTCCAAATTATATTCAGACTTTAAGGAAAATTCGTTTTTAATTTACCTGAATATTAAAAAAATTGTATTTATCTAGAGTTATATATTCACTTTCGATCAAATTTGTTTGCTTCGAAAACGTATACTGAAAACATATTTCCATGATTTTTCAAGTATGTTTAAATGTAACGATGGAATGGGCTTATCGGGGGTTTTATTAAAGCTAAATCGAGAATTACCATTCCATGCCATTTCAGTACAATATGCGAAACGTTTATCGCTTAAAATTTTTCGAAACGCACCTGATTTTTATGGCCCGAGCCCGAAACCGCTTTGAGCAAAATTACAGGAGAGCCTTTAACCCTTGGCCGAATATTCGTTGGGATCGCGAAGGGATGTCTCAACCACATTTTCCGCACCTCAAGTGCTCACCATTGCCTCCGGGCACAAAGCACCGTGGAAAATTCCTGAAACCGCTCCCCCCGGACCTATCTCAAATCACCCCGCCTCTGCTCGTTTGACCCCTCGCCTACACTGTCAAAGGTCTCAATGAATGTGAGTGAGACCACCCCTGGTATTTACCATCCCTGCGTTAAATGGAAATGCGTTACATACAAACACTAAAATCGTTACATTAACGATACTAAAATCAGGTTTCTGAATGTATGAATAACAAATATGAATATTTCACCAACCACTGGTAATTTTAATATTTACATAACTCTTTTTAACACTTTTCCGATTTTAATTATCAGTATAACCAAATGAGTAGCTATAAAAATGATAACATATGATATATATATTTAGCTCCTAAAATTAGGCTCCACATCCCAGATAATTTAATTTCAAGACCCTGGATCAATCAGCCACAGGACCGACATTTAACGGATTAACAATATAAGTATTACATTCGTGACCTTAATAAACCGTAAAAATATATGATTTTGGATAATATCAGTGGACCACATATTAATGTTTTCTTATTGTATAATTAATTAACTATAGTAATTTCAATAATAAAACATGGATAGTTCTGAAGAAGGCGTAAGCCGAAATAGCTATCAAACATATTGTAAATATTGTAGAAGTAAAATACACCGCTATTTTTTCACCGTGTGTGTGAAACGTTCTCAAAATCTCTCAGAAAAAGTTATACTGTATTCTTCTATTATAGAATGATATATTTTGTTGTTGTTGACACTACCAATGAGAATAACAAACATATTTAATAAAATTTCACTACAAGTATTATATTAAGTTCCACAAAAAATATATTGGTTTATTTATGAGGATTGTGTGAAGCTCAAAGGCTTTCAATAAAAAAAATATCATTTAATTCTTGTGAAACTATTGACTTTTAATCAAACACAAATAAAATGATTTTCTTTTCAAAGATTTTTTTAAAGTTGAATGTTATTTTATTTGATCTAGATATTGTGGTATAAGAATGCCCTCAACCTCAAACCCATTCAACAGATTTATGTGCTGGCCCGTGTCTACCGCTTTTGTACAATTACATGAGCTTTTTCAATGGGTGCTTTTTTTAATTTAGCCATTTTATGAGTGTTTATTCCCTCGGTTGGCATGTTATCTGCGCATTTAAGTCACAAAATCCTCTTTCTGTTTTTATTGGTTGAAACGACTAATAAACAGCAAGAATAGAACGTTTTCGTGAAAGAGATCGCCACGTAGACTTCACGCTTAGATTGTATTTAATACTCACACTCTTTCAAAATATCTTTAATTATAATTACTGAAAAAACGTAGTATAGATGAATGGAAAACAATGTGTTACTGAAATACGCTACAACATGAAACAATATGAGTGTACACTGTTAAGCGAATCTTAAATTATAATGGCAAAAACAATGATTTTCGTTACATGGATAAGAAACTATTTGGTTTTTTAATAGCTCATGTGTTTTTGTAATCGTCCATGGCAATGACCACTGATTGATCTGAATTTCATCAAAATTAATATACACAACTGTGTTACGCAATCCATAGAAAATATGGCATTATCCCTAAAGACTGAAAGAAAAATAAAAAAGTGATTTATTCGCTGGTTTTGAGCCCATTTGTACGGTCGAATTCGGAATTTTAATATGCGATATACTCGTATTTAACTAAATGTATTTTTGCAGCGTTGCTTGCTTTATGAGAATCATAACAAAACCGCACTTTTCACTTTCAAGCCTCGCGGTATTTTAAACTGAATAGGTAAACTCCAGAAGTTGAAAACGCTATTTTGTTATTTTCTTTTTTCAACTATTTTTCTTTTCATTTCACACCACACCATTGAGCGGAGCTTCCGAGGCTAAAAGCTCTCGCGAGGAAAGTGCTCGGCAAAATTAACAATGGGCGTCTCGACCAAGAAGCTTTGCTTTCGTAGATGTCTAGCTTTATGGCAACGCTGAGTGATGAGATTTTGACATTCTTTGTACGCGGAACGGCTTAAATTTCCTATATACTCAACGAAACATTTTAACATCTGAATATTTGCTAAATTATTACTGAGATATTAGACTGAAGCGTGCAAAGACGGCAAAACATCACCATTTAAATTGTTCCTAGTTGTGCTATATATAATAGGTCTCAGATATGAATGACGATTTTAAGTAGGACTTAACACCAGCTTATTTTTTTATTGTGCAAAACACGCACACAATTAAAATACTTGTGATAAAGGAACACGAAATGTACTTAAATATGTATATACAAGGGTTTTTGTGTGAACCATTCAGTAGTGTTAACAAATTACATTCCTAGCATGCAAATTAACTCGTAAATATTTTATGTCTATTAACACTGTGTTTTTTAATGCGTTCATTGTTATATCACGCAATTTTTCAACAAAGCGGCTTGATTTGATTTTTGTTCTGTAGATAATCATGAAAGACTATTATTTTTTCCCATATGTTGACACTTGTTAACATTTTTTGATTATTATTATTCACTCAATCGGCAAATAAAATATATCATAATTCATATTTACAGCGGCCATCGACAAACCATTGGCAATTAAAAGAAAGCTGCAACTTATATTTTAAAATAACATTTGATATATTTAAGCCACAAAAAATATATTGTGCATGATTTTTTTGATTTCGTACGAAAGGAAAGGTGATATAATACAAAAAAAAACTTTTTCTGTTAAGATCGCTTTACCATAAAGACATCATAATTTTTTCACCGTTTGTACATCATTTATAATCGTTTTGCGTTTTCTACGATTCATTGCGTATTGCTATAAAAAAAATTTTCATCACAAAACTATAGCCACTATAAGCAGTGTTCTCGTAATATTAATAAACTCTGTTGTGTTACTCATATATACTATTTGTGGCGATGCATTCATGTTATTTATAATTTATAAGAAATGATATTTTGTCTCCAATTTTTAAAATTTCAACAATAACGTAATTTCATATAAAAATTCTTACTGCTCGAAAAAGGTCAGTGCTTTTGTACAAAAATTCAATTAATAAAAAGATCTTTACATCTAGTGTTATAATTTAACGTTATAAACAAAACATTTTTTTTTGTTATAGTTAAAAAATTTTGTATGCATAATAATCTTTTAGCTATATCGGAAGTTTCATACCGTAAATTCTCTGCCATGTCTTTGTGATTCTGATTAGACATATTTCATAGTTCTAACTTAAAAACATGCAATTCATTGCAAATTTGAACAGAATATAATACAACATTAAAACGGCTTTTTTCAAAGTAAATCCTTATTTCAACGGTATTATTAGACAGTTGTGATATATATATATATATAATATTACATTTAATACGAACTTCGAGATCGCCGTAACTAAGCTAATAAACAATTAAAATCATCGCCTCTGTTTGGATTTAATTTTTACTGTCCAATTATTATAGATATATTAGTTCACTATGAAACCTGTGAGTTACATAAAGAACCTTTTATTTTCAAATCAGAAAAAAATTTGAATACGCTATAAAGAAAAATGCTAAGAAACCGATTCAATTAAAAATCAACTTAAAATCGAATAACAACTTATGTTTTTATAATAACTTTAAATTCTTTAGGTTAATAATGAGCTTCATCAAAATAAAAGAACGATTTCCAATATTTTATATTTTTTTATTTATTGTTTGTTAAGACAAAGGTCTTATAGCTAATAGGTTATACAATTGGTGTCTGGACATTCATTATTGTGGTACTGATAAATGAACGCGGTATCCTCAAATAAAAAGCTTCCCCAGCTCGAGTTTATGCCTTCCTTACTCGACTTAACCTTGGGGTGTCTTCTCAACTACGTAAAGTGATAAAAAAAGATATCTGTATTTATCATATCAATACCGGTATACAAATTTGATTTCAAGTCAGCAGTAAAAGAACGATCAACTGTGATCGCAATAATGGACGTACAAATTAATACCAGAAAATCGATGCGTGACTTTTTTTTTAATAAACATCATTTTTTTCCTCCGCATTAAATATTAATCCTCACATTCTACACTTTGAAATGTATTGAACACCACTGTTTAAATATTAATCTTATATTTATAAAACTTTAATCTTATATTATATACGTATAAAAGTGAAACATCATTTTAAATTTTAATAAAAATAAATAGTGTTTGTAGGACTAAAAATATGACTTATTTGGACATGCAGAAATCTGTGAATGTTTTCCCGGATATTTGTAGGAATAAATTGAGGTATAGAAAAACTGTCCGAGATTAACATTTATTTCATGAAAAGACACTTAAAATATGTATACCGTCCATAAATAATATAAATACTAAAGTACCAATAGGAAATTATCACTCATAAATATTTTTAGTGTTATTATCTGTCAAAAAGCAAAAAAAGTTTAATTTTCAATGTACAGTTAAGATACTGCGGAACTCAAAGTAATATAAGGCTAAACAAATTTATCTTGGATTCTAAATGACTTTGAATCTGATTAACGCATGCGCATCGTTCGTTTTAAAACGCCATGGTAATAGACATAACTAATGTTTGTTGATAATTACGTAATTAATGTTGATTCAGCTGTCATCGTTATGTCACTATCCCGAGTTATTGCACGCTTCACATGGCACGCCATTTGCACTGTCAAAATAACTGCTGTACGGCCGCTTCCTAAAAGCATGCTTTCGCAATTTTAAATAAAAATTTATGGCTGAAACATGACGGATGTCATTTTTCCACTCCGCTCTTTTGCAATAATAGAATTGACAAACTGCAATAAAACATTATTTATGGCACTTACTTTTAACTACGTACTTTTATTTATTTTTTTACATGCGCGAAAATTCGTGACAGCTTATTTACTGTCAATATTTTATTTTTCTTCGTGGTTAGGGGCTTAATGCAAGGGCGAAAGAAATCACGCAATAATTTTTTGAACTGCGTCATCTTAAAACCTACTTACATCAAAAGGTGGATTTAGCGATATTTTTTTACGTCTGTGCTTAACCTTCATCAGAGAATGGTTGTTAATAGTAATTATTTTTGTTTGACCGTCTGCAAAAATGTTTCTGAATATTTAAAGAAAAAAGCTCCATACTTCCGATCAACAACGAATATAATTGGTGCTACAGGTTCCTTTGTGGATATCTACAGAAATAATTTTTTTGTTTTCAAGAATTAGACAGTTTTTTCTAGGACATTCAACCTGTAATACGCTTGACATTTTCAACACCACTACATACTGGTGTATAAATTTACGGATTTGATAACAGTTAGCGGTTGTAGCAGACGATGTTAATTATCGTTTATAAACTTCTTATTAATAAATACTCCAAATTGAAAGCGGGCGAAATAAAACAAAACATCTTTTTTCATCAATTCACTAGTTTTAATATAAGAGCTTTATTTACACCCAGTCCTTTTTTTACGCGAATTCGATTATACGCGATTTTTTAGACGGCACGGTAACATTTTTTTTGCGATTTTTTCCCCAAATTTTAAGAAATTTATATATAATGCTAGACATGTACGTTTCATTATTTTTTTAAATAAAAAAAATATGTTTATTTTTAAAACTTAATATTGTTTACAAAACTTAAACTTGATTTATGCAAAATTCAATACTTTCGTTCAAAAAATTGCAAACGATTACATTTCGCAACCGAGAGTGACAGCAGCGAATAATTCATATAAGTGAAAAAAAATATACTTTTATAGTCTCACTATATTTGTATAAGCAATAAAGACATGAACATATATAATTTTTTTTGCACGAATTTTAAACGGAAAATTTAGGTTTTTCATACGTTTCTGGTACTTTTTTACGTGATATTTAAATTTTTTGAACCAATTTATCAAAATATATGAAATTTGTAATTTTTTACGCGATTTTTTTTACGCGCCTTTTTCTGGAACCAATGTATCGCGTAAAAAAAGGACTGGGTGTACTGATAAATGGTAGCATATTCAATCCAAGTTTTTTGTGTGTCAAATTTCATTAAATCGTAAAATCATAGTGATTTCTTTAGAGGCATTTTTCACCTTAAAATTACACCCTTCACTTTCATTGTATCCTTCTTTCACGTGCTATTTTTCTCATGCATTATGTTTTTCATATTGCCTTAAGTACGGTGGTTAATCCATTCTAAGTTTTACAGCAAAGTGTTTTAGTTTTTAAATACCCGAAGCGTTGGTAAGATTGGATGGAATGAGTCGTTGTTAAGCACATAAGCTTAAGACCATCAAATTCTAACGAGAGCTTGCGGAAGGGGTTAGTCTATTATTCTTAGGTCACTATAGTATCGTGTTGTTTTATTTCCCAGGAAAGACATTATCGTCCAACAACGCCACAAAACTTTGAAGCATTTGTTTCGTGAGAAAACTTTTTTGTTATTCTTTTTCTTTTTTATAGCATGTGCACTTATTTAAAAGTGCTACACTTCATATTGTATTCAAATTTAAAACAAATCTTGTTAATCCACTGACTTCTTACGTCTCAGCTGTTGATACTCAAAAATTTTAGAGTATCGACAATGACAAACTTTCGAGTACGAGTTATGTCTTGTGTTAAATATATCCTATGATACACTGTAAAAAAATTACATCAACGCTTTTGAATTATTTTTAAGCAATTTGCCACGTATGAAATTATATACTTGCATATAAATTCACAAAATTACAAGTTAATAATTTAAAAACATTAATTAATTTTAAAAAATCCATAAATATAGTGTTGACGATTAAGTGAAAACAATTTTCGTAATAAAGTGGTGTTAGATAATCAAAAATTAAATTTATCAGCTTCAACTACAACAGATAGTTGAACATTCGGTACAAACTATTTATTGAAATAGCTTTGTAGATTTTATTCCTACGTTCACTGATAACGTGGTTTGATATTAAATTGTATACCCGATATGCGTTTTTTCATAGATTTCTTGACACTATTCAGTCTAGTCACTTGAAAGAAACAATTGCCGGAAGAAATAACATACATTTGTAACTATATAATATTTTACCGCACATTCACATATATAATATTCACATTTTTAATCCTTATTTCATTATGAATAATTGCAATATGAGTATATCTGACTTAATAAATATATTTTATATCTCTGCGCATGTCAATCATCATATTTATTTATGTTAGATAGTGTTTATGACGTTCACTGTTGTGTAGTAATATATTTCATTTTTATCAGATTATCAATCTTTATTATAAAAAATTCTATATTCACTGGGTTATAATGATTATCACGATATTTTTATTATACTAAAATACTTACGAAGCACTCTATATCACTTTGTGTAATATATTTGTACATTTAAAAATATCGACTGAAAATTTGAATCGATCAACTTTTGTACATTCTCACATGTTTTATCACTAACGAAGTAAATTTTTGACTTTTCATAGAATCAAGATAAGATTTTATCCTAGAAAATTAATTCAAATTGTATCCATGAATTCGTTCAATGTTTAATCTCAATAATCTACTATCTAATTGTTTATCATATCAACATACATGTACATTAAAATTAATTTAGAAGGAACCTTTCACCATGATGATTTTTTTTTACAATCACTCACTAACCATACATTACTTAAATTGACACGTATTAACAAATACAGGCTTATCTAATTTAGTTTTATTGATTTTTTTCATTCGTCAAGTTGGTTAACAACAAACAATCTTTCGAACCCTTTTTTAATCAAATAACAGTGTTTTAAAACTACTGAATCTACATATCAATTCGTAGTGCTTGGGTTTCATCCAACTAGGTACTAAAGTCCGAACTTTATGATCAGGCCGGGCCCATATATTTGCAGCAATGAAACAAGCCATTAAAATTACCACTGTTTATTACGTCGACTCCATTGCATAGACCGTGAGATACTCTCGTATGGCAGTCGTATTGAAATCGCTGGGGCGATGTAATTACTTCAGACTACATAATTGATAATAAAACCAATTATTTTTTACTGCCCGGACATAGTTTGAATGTATTTGATTCTTTTCATTCCATAATTAATATTGAAACCACATTCAAATGATAAAAGCTTCGTGTTACCCTCGTTAAAATATTCTATTTGCTCTAAATAAATAAAGAATTTTTCTGTAGAATCTAACGACGTGAATTTCTTATTCTAAAATCTAAAACATTATTTTTTAATTAGCATTTTAGAAGTTCACCAGAATACCGAATTTTTTAAACTCAAACCACGTCAAGTATATTTAACTATATTTAACATGAAAGATAAGGGTTCCACACACATCCACGCCTTAACATGTATATCAAAAATTCGTGTTGATTAAGAAGCGATACTTAAATTTTCAAAAAAAAAAAAAAAAACAACTAACAATTACAAAGAAAAAGTACACTGTAATTATTTTAAGCTTAAACTTACATTAAATTTAAAACGTTATTTATTGCTATCAAGGATTACAAGCACGTCACGAATTTAATAAAAAATGGTCTACAATTTTTTTCTTCGATTTTGGTTCGCCTTAGTTTTTTTATCTTTTCGGCAACGTATCGTTTTTAAGTGATTTATAGCATTTTTTATTTGCGATCATACCAAACAACAGATCTATTGAGCAGATGCAATCGCTTTTCTTGCATTTTTTTTAGTTTACAGATTTCGTAAAGCCTCCACTGTGAAGTCAATTTCCGATGTGGGCAGACTCTGCCAACCTCACCCCTGACCAACCCCTGTGCCAACGTACTTACGACATTGTTAGGGTTGATCGTACGTATTAAATGTAGTAATGTATAATACTTCTTTTCATAGTATACGTAGGATTTTTCTCCAAACATTAAATTTTTTAAATATTTCTATTGATTGAATTAGGAATTATTTGATAGAACTCCATTATAACACGGCGAAAAAATAACAATATTATTGTTAGTTCTACAAAATTGGTATTTAGTATTTTTTCATTTTGTTTGAATCTTTCTCTCAATTAAAAACTACGAACAAACTATACTATATTTTTTATGAAACTAAATATTGAATATTTAATTTAAACAGTTTTGAGCAATATACTATTCCATAAGAACACCCACAAGAAGAATATTTCAATAAACTTTATCAATATTTTCTAACTGAAAGTTAAGAGATTTATTCTTACTGCGAAAAAAATTTCAATTCAAAAATTGATTTTTTATAAATTGGCATTAAGAATTGAAATTCTTTATCACTTTTTTCAGAGATCGAAATAAATATAAAAACCATTACCTAATTGAATTCTTTGTTGGGTTTAATATAACGCTTGTTAAAATCATATAAATTGGTTAAATCATTCAATTTTGTCTGGCTAAATCAATCTTGTTATAATAAAATAGATGAATGTTATATTGAGATTTTTAATTAATTACGAAAACGATACTGTACGGCTTCATGTTTTTTATCAACTTCAGATTATTTTCCATCATACCAAAATATTTTCTACCTTCAAATTATTATTATATTTGTTTGCGGAATTTTCGTTCTAAGCAAATTCTTCGCAATTTTTACCTGAGTATTGTCATTATTTATGTTTCCCCTAACCAGGCTTGTTTTCCTCGAGCAAAATAAATAAATCAGACGTATGAACGTGTGTATTCTTTCAAGAATTTAATTAGTACCATGTCGAGCCGCTCACGGCGCCCTGGGCGACCCATTTCCGATAAATCTTGGCACTGATTTTCGATACCTACTCTGTCTCTCGTCCACTCGCTTACATTGCCCAACAAGAAATAACCGCAAGTTTATACTTTGTCGCTGTACAGTTTGCAAACTTAGCCTACGCGTTGAGAATACACAGAGCCATGTCCACGCAATTGACATCCCATCTTCCAGATGCGGTATGAACGAAGACCACAAATTATTATTGTGCTTCTTGCTTCCTAAATTATTATTAAATTTAATCGCAATCAATCGGCTGATAATCGAAACGGATCCTGATCTTACGAATATATTCTTGTGAAAATAGAAGAAATCATTTTGTTTTTTATTTATTTAAACCTTTCCATCAAAATATAACAGTTAGGACCTTAAACTAGAACCGATTATGTTTCAATATCTTTATCACTCTATCCATAACTTTAACAAATTATTCAAGCTTCTTCCACCTGATTAGTAGAAAATCCAAGAATTATATAGGCCAAGCGTAGCTAGTAGAATTAATTATACTAAATTCAAAAATCTTTTCTGTTTCATATATAAAGTGAAAATAGATTTTTTGTCTAGGGATTCCTTATTGATTGTCATTATATTTAGTTCCATTTAGAACATATTAATTTAAGCTTTGTCAATTGCTTTCAATACATGAAAGTGTCTTAATTTTTATTAACGTATATATACTTAGGTACTGTAACTGTGTGAATTCTGCTATCCTGGCTCTCAGTCACCTGGCTATTTTTATTTATAGTATGGGTGTGTTAGACTTAAAAAAACTTTTGCGGATTCTTTTAGTCTAAGTAAAACATGAATCGATATTCTATTGGCTTTAGACTTTGAAAATTTCTCTTAATAATACTATGTATTATTTTTGGAGAAGAAAAAGTTTTCACTATTTATCAAAAACTGTAAAAAAAATAATATTACAATTGAAGAGTTTATTTTCTCTTACCAAAACCTATAAGACATTTTTAGAGTTACTCAAAAACAACTTTATGGATCTTGTTAAATTAAAATTAATACTCAACAGGCATAGACATTTCTTAGTGCAACAAACAGGCAAATTTTCTTTTTCCAAAGCTTTGTTTCCGGTTATTTTTTCTTCGAGATTATACGGTTGTAAGACTTTTCAATAATTCTTGGATTTTACATTATAACAACAGTGCTTCAAAAACGTCTTTATGTCACGTAATCACTGAACAAAAAACATGCTGTCAAAAATATGCAGCCCTCAGTTTGTGACGCACTGAATTAGATAATAGTTTTTTAAAGATAAATCACATATACAGATATATATTAAATAAAAACACTACTCAGGACTATTAATTTAATGGTTTTATAAGACAATTATTAAGAATATTTCTGCAATATTTCCACCAGTCAAATAAATACCACACACGAATAAAAAAGTAGACTCGCGAATCGCTTGTTCGAGTCTCTGGTTGCATTAGGTTGGCACTCGCTAGCGACAACATGTTGTATGCAATATTGACATTTTCTTGGCAAGACCAAATTTAATTACACGCCGAGTTTTTTTCTTCGTCTTCGCCTCGATTTTCTCATTCTTCGTAAACCTCTCCGGGTGAATTTTATTACTTGCTAGACTCATATTAACTACTGCATTCTGTTATATGAACAAGGATAATTTGAAATTTTACATATTCTGAGATTTTTTTTTTATAATTTTTCCAATAAATGACATTTATTATAAAAGAAAAAAAAATATCTTGCAACATTATATTGTATCATTATGTATGAATGATGACATTTATGTATACGATTATATGAATCAGAGATTTACGTCTCATAATTTGAAAGTTATACAAGCTGGCGAAGTATATTATTTGAAAATTTTCAATAACTGAACGAATGGCTGATTTGTTATTTTATTAAAAATGTAAAAAAAATGTTACTCATTCATGCTTGAGTGCTCTGATATCGCTACTCGGCTTTTACAGTTCAATGTTTTGACTAACCCCACAATTACATACGAATGTTCAATTCAATTGTGTTTTATTATCTGAAATCATCCTTATAAGTTATTAGGCAATAATTTTCATTGATTTGCCTCTCTTTAGAACTGATCGGCAATGCCAATCAGAACGGGTAAACTTGTAATGTTTGAATTTAACTCAACTTAATACATTTTGCCAAGAAAAGTTTTATTAATTTCTTCTAATTTTACATGAAAACACTGCTTTGCCGCTCAATAAATGGTTTGTTGATACGATGATGGTTACATGGGGCTAGTTTATTATTAATTTAAATATAAAGATTTAGCATCTTACAATAATTTCTAACGTATAAGTGGCATGAGAATTGCCAGTGTTACGCATAGGCGCAGCAGATGACTACATGTAGTGATTTTTTATAGTATCATGCTAATAATGTTTTTTACTTATGTTACTAAGGTGAAAAACTACATCCTCGTCTAAAGTGGTGTTTACTTATAGATTGAATATTTTCATATACATATATACAATTTAACTGATGTTAAACTTATGATCTTTAAAATAATTAATCA
Organism: Himalopsyche japonica; assembly: GCA_028555115.1. Lineage (NCBI taxonomy): Eukaryota > Metazoa > Arthropoda > Insecta > Trichoptera > Rhyacophilidae > Himalopsyche > Himalopsyche japonica. The sequence goes on along the minus strand of JAHFWJ010000510.1, from coordinate 381,979 downwards.
AATTTCATTTCAGAGCTTTTGAGTATTTGTATAATTAAAAGTTTTTTACCTTTAAAACTCGAATGTTTCACATGAAAACATTAATTAATGAAACCCCAAACTCGCTTGGTCGGTTAAGATATATTTATTCTTTATAGCAAAACATTGCTTGTTTCTAAACTCTTTTAATAAAATAGAATGGAATTTGCTTTAAAAAAATGTTTAATCTATAGAGGAACGTGTAGTTTTGAAAGTTTTCCCCGCGCCAAAGTAATACAAAGTGTCACAAGAAACCAGCGGACGGCCGGCGTATTGGCAAAATAGCCGGCAGTAACGAGAAAATCGGAAAATATCTGACAAAAAAACGGAGATATCAGAAAATAAAAAGTTATTTGGAAAGAAGCCACGCGGTCCCTTGGTTTGAGACAATGAGAGGATTTAGGGCGAACGCGTGATGTGAAAGCAGATGCTGACTACGCCGCCGAAATCCTTAAGTTTCTGACTGAAATCGAGAGATGTCGGTACAGACCGGAAAAACGTGCCTCTGTACTGTTTTAATAACTAATAGAAATCAATTATCGAATTGGTGTATCACGGCATAGCGCTGCGAGGCAATTGCATTTGTGTCGATAAAACTCCCAACAATTTACGCTTTCAAAGCGATTCTCTATGGAACTGAATACTTATTTTAATCATGAAACATCAAATAAATTTTACAACAGTACAAATATTGTTATTTTTTTACTCAGCCAGATTATGATTTTTGGTCAGTTTAAAAATAATTGTTAATTATACTTGACTTTGAACTTTTTTCAATTAATTGATTGAATTGGCATTCACTTGGTAGAACTCCATTATAACACGGTGAAAAAATAGCAATGTAGTTCTGACGATGGCGAGAGCCGAAGTAGCTATCAACTAAATTTACAAAAATGATTTTGTAGAACTAAAATACATTGCTATTTTTTTCACCGTGTTTTTTCAATTAATTAATCGCTTAGCTAATCTGTTTTCCTATCCAAGCCCTATTTTAACACATTAATAAGAAATAATTTAAGATTGACTTATTAAGGTGCTAAAATACTATAGGTTTTGTTTTTACTCGTAATGTCCATTTATATTGATTGTAAGTGCGACACTTAACATCTAAAAAAAATTGAAAATATGTTATAGAAATCCCACTCAATAGTTCTGGCAGTATATTTAATAAATTATTTTTTAAAAAATCGTTTATCTGTAATATTTAATATTTCACTGACTTCCATAATAGAAAAATATATTGACTTTCGCAAACAAAATATGTCTCTTATTTTCGGCAATACTATTTTTTCAATTAAATAAAATCAATGTGCGCCTTACCTTAAGCACGCTCAAAGTTTTCCTAGTGTTGAAAAAACGTAAAAATTTGCCACGCGACGAATTTTCTCCACGCAAACTTTGTCGATTAAATTAACTTTTTTCACGTCTGACTATATAACAATATATTAACATCTTATTCAATTACGTGAGAGATTGATTTGAAATGTATTTAAACTGAGAAAACAATTTGAGAATAATTACTTTGAATTATTCAACTACTGAGTTAATTCATTATTTTTATTATAAACTTTTATAAATAAACTAGTACCTAGTATAAAGGTACGTATGTATTATAAGAGCTTTTTTTATGTATAAAAGTTTTAGCTTAAGAAAACATTTCACTATAGAGGATAATAATCCATGAAGTATTCAAATAAAGCTAAAAATATGGTACAGAATCGCTAGCAATCCATTTATTTTATAAATTTTTATTTAATATTTTATTGTATACATTATTTTATATAGTATTGTAATATTTACGCCAAAATATCATTATCTTAGAAGTTTCTCAGTAATGAACAATCAACATTAAAAAGAAATAAAATAATTGAAATAAAATATTTACATAACATTACAATATTCATTCAATTAATCTTGATACAAACCTTAATATTAGTTGAAGTAGAATTGTAACAGTTTTTTTTTCACAATTTTAGACTATTAGTATCAGAACCTATTTCACTCATAAAAAGCATTGTTGACTGATATAGTCTTCAAAATTATTGATGCCAAATGTCAAAAGAACAGATTTGTGATATTGACTCTAACTAAAATATAGAAGGATTTTTTTAATTATTTAGAGCCGCCGATTGAAACAATACAACACAGTAAAAGATTCCAATAAAATAATTTTCCTTAAACAAAGTATGTTTTATCATTCTTATCAAGCTGAACCTTAATCAAAAATGTTCACTCCGAAAACATAAATACTTCTGCCACTTTGAAATATCTTTTGAAGTTTCTCGTTTTCTTCGGATAACTTTAAAGTAGTAACAAATGGTTTAGCGTACGTTTGCAAAGCCATGAAAATAACAGAGGGAGCATAAAAAGTGCAGAACAAATGGCAAAAGCTCAGTGAGTATGGAAATCTTGTACAATAAACATAGAATAGGATGTAGAATTGATTTATTCATTTAAATCGACTGCAACGTTCTTTGCAAAATTGAACGATTTGCCACTGTCCTTGTTTTAAACGAACAAAAAGAAAGAAAAGAGAAACCTCGTATCGTCTGCTTTCGGAAAGAAACGAAAGAATTGATTGAAGTCATATTTGCAGTATCTATTAAAAATATTTTTAATTGACTATTATTCGTTTATTTTCCATTCCATATGATTAAATATATATTTTTCTTTATATTGATTTATGAAGTAACTTTTTGTAATGATTTAGAAATGTTCAAACCAAAATTTGCATTTGCTACCTACATATATACATAATTCACGTATATATCTTTACTTATCATTCAATAAGTTAGCGGTTAGGAAAAAATAACTTTATCCATTCTTGGTCATCACTTAAAACTAAGCAATTGATTGAATTGGCATTCACTTGGTAGAACTCCATTATAACACGGTGAAAAAATAGCAATGTATTTTAGTTCTACAAAATTATTTTTAACAAATATAGTTGATAGCTATTTCGGCTCATGCCATCGTCAGAACTACTACTAGATAGTTCTGACGATGGCGTGAGCCGAAATAGCTATCAACTATATTTGTTAAAAATAATTTTGTAGAACTAAAATACATTGCTATTTTTTCACCGTGTTAAAACTAAGCAGTTTATGTTGTCAAAAGATTAAAAAAATATTTACTTTCTCATTGAGTGAAATCAATTGTAATTATTATTTTGCTGTAGAAATATTACTTTTTTCTGTTTATTTAATTTTGTTATCGTAACGTGCGTGATTTTCTTAATGTACTTTTATAAAAATCTCAATTAAAGCTTTGATTTCATTGGTGTTGACTTGTAAGTGAGAGATTCAATTAAAGAAAATTTAAAAATACAATTAATAAATATAAACTTGTTTTTGTTTACTAAGTTACTTTATCGTGAAAATATTCCTTTATTTTATTAATCTTGTGAATTTCACAGACAACTACACTAATAATTAAACCTTGTTATTATATAAAGCAAAAATATAGGCTTACAAAGAGAAGGCAGCATTATAAAACATCATTTAGAGATTTCAAATGTATAAATTTTACTATATATACCTAAAATTGCATTGGATATGTTTTTAAGTGTACAATTACTAACGATTTATAAGTATACGACTATACCACGTTGTAAGCACCGGCTCTCGTGCGATCACCGAAGCTAAGCAACATTGGGCGCGGATAGTGCTTGGATGAGTGACCGCTCGGGAACACCGCGTGCCGTGTTCTCTTGGCTATGGGAAGGAAAACCCAGAGAGAAAACCGAACACCAACCCGCCTGGGCAGCGTGGTGTTGCTATGTCCAAAAACCCCCCATGAAAAAAAAAAAAAATAAGGGGGAGGCCTTCATCCAGCAGTGGATCGACCCCGGCTGATGATGATGATGAATAAAGTATACATTTTATTCTCAATCACTTGATACATCATCATGCACACTTGGAATATTTTCAGTTACCAATCATTAAGCACCTGTAAAACAAACAGATTTCTTTATCTACAATATTATATTTCACAGATAAGGTGTGAAATGTAGACAATATATATATTAAAAGCAGTTTTGTTTCATGTTTACATCATTAAAATTATCGTTAACTTTGACTAGTCAATGTATGAATAACTTGTAAGTGTATAAACTCACTGACGAGAGTTAAGCAGAGTAGAGCCACTAGGTTATGTAAATCAAATTTCTTATTATTTATTTTAGAGTAAAACGCGCGCACGCAGCAGTAGAGAGTGGCTATCAACACCATAATTCCACGCGTGCTTTTTAAAATATTGCGAACAAATTTACTATCTCTGTGTAGATAATCGACACATTCACTAATTAAACTGTCCATTTTGTCTATCGCGCAAACAATACTTGAAAATATGGAAAATGTTTTAGTGCAAAACTATATGTTTTAGCATTGTTATAAATTATTCAATTCAATGTTCCTCGTTTGAAGCGACCTTCGACAAGACAACTTTTATAGCTCTTCGATTTTGCAACGGACAAAATCTCGCCGTTTGCCTTTTGTCACACGACGTGAACATATCAATTATTCAATGAAACCTTTTACATATTCGATAATGGTAATGGAATACGTGAGAAATCGGACCGAGATATCGTACGATTGTTCGCATGATCTACTATACATCACAGCTGCGTCCACCAATAGCGTTCAACCAATATCGTATCATTTTTTGGGAAAGTTTTCCGTATTTAATAAAGTTTTTTTTAATATTTTCGTTCTGAATGTAAAATATAATGACTCTTTTTTTTAATACCTTAACGAAATATGTGAGTTACATTTTTTAATAATAAAATTTCTATAAATTCACATTTTTGAGACGTCAGCGTCGTTGACTTTATCATGGGCTCAAGTCCCAGTACACTCGGTTTCATCACGTGTTATTTCGAGCGATTTACATATTTCTGTTCGAAACATAACGAATATGATTAATTAATAATAATCTAATTCGCTTCAACCATATACAGTAGATGGAGCGACAATGACTATCGCAATACTTGTCCTATCGTGCTAAAATGCTTTTTTCCCAAATCTCTCTAGAAAATAGAAATTTGGCTACTGAACAACATGTAATTCTTATAGAATAAACTCGTTTTGAGATTAAACCTACAAATCTATATGTTTCATATACAGAGCAATCGATGCTATTAAATGAAATTCCATATACTTCTTTACGAAAATACATTCACTTTTAATAATAAAAAAAAAACGGTGGCGTTCTGATACACATTAAAGAATTTTATAAACAAACATTTAGTTCTACTTGGGAATAAGCTTTGGAGTTGATATTTTTTTCAAAGATTTTTCGATACATAAATTCATTTATCCAAACAATGCTATCAGCAAAAAATCTACTTATTAATATTATTTAAAAGTGTTATATCAGTTTCAAGAAATTTCAATATTTCTTTGTATGTTTTTTAGTATTGTATTATATAAAATTTCATGCCATCTTCGGTACCAAATTACTATACTACTATCAGATTACATACTCAGCTTCATATTAAGTAAAGTTATAAATTAATAATAGATAATAAAGAGGATTACTTTAAAATCCTTTTGAATTTAATTAGCTCACAACACTTTGGCAATTTATCATTGTGTTAAATTGTAGTTTAATTTTAATTCCGTCTTAGATTACTGAGAATATATGAAATAACTGTAGTTTTGAGACAGAATCAATACGCTCTCTTTTTATAGCGCCACTGTCATCACTCGTCCTTTTTTTAACTTCTTACTCCTTTGGCAACTCGAAACTCTACGAAGAACTTTTCTCTCGTAGGCTGTTTAGCTTAAAACAGTTCCCTGAATTAAATGTTTTATTTATATGACGTAGAGAAGATTATAAGTCTGTGAGGCGACGTGTCTCCGTCTCATGAAAAGTTTTTCCTCGCTTAGTAAAAACGTAACTTTTAATTTGTTTTTTCCTGCTTAGGTACTTGTTTGTTCGTCATTTCAAAGCTTTTTTCTTCTTTGTTCCAGTTAAAGTTGGATTAAAAGTATGTTTTGTACATGGGTTTCTTTGAATAATATGTTATTTAAATAAAGGAACGTCAAGTTTGGAACTGGTTTTAAATTGACTCAGATAAGCAGTATGTGGCCCAAAAGCTTTTAACATTCATAAAGACAAAACTATCCTATTATTTAATATAATCCCGCAATATCAAATAATACAACTAAATTACATACACGTCATGATAAAACCTAAAATTAAATAAAAATTAAGAAATACCATTTTCTTATGTCACATACAAAAACGCAATGAAACATAATGTTCAGATAAACAGTCTAAATAAGAAATAAAATGCCCATCAAATTTTTCTCTCGATGCCCATTTTATATTACTGTAATCAACGTTTATTTTAGATTATTTGAGTTAACAATAAATCAATTGACTTCACTTTTTTAAAAATCGTTCAGTAGATAAAGATAACGAACTCAAATCCACAGTGAATTAAATTATTTAGCTAGACATGCTGACAGGGTTGACGATTTATTGAAAAATCTGGTTTTCTTTATGATGAATAATTTAAAAAAATATATAAATATTATATAATTAATAATAATCAATATTTAACCCTGCCTAGATAAGCTGATATGAGAATTAAAAGCTTGTGACAATTTGCAGGCGATTACTTTTCTGGGTTGCAAAATCAATAACATTAATGCAGTGTTTGTTATAGACGGAATCTAGACAAAATCGATTACAATGGTTCAATTGTCTATTCAAATTATCAACAAAATAAATTCTACAGGATTTGTCTTCAGCCCATCATGTGGAACATTGTCAAATTTGCTTCCTAAGCCAAATATTTGATCCGAAAAATAAGACTATCAGCTTATTGAAAGGCGAAAATAAAAGAATAAAAGAGGCCGTACAGCTTCCATCAAAGGATCTTTTGAATAGAAAATATCACGGGCTAGTCTTACGGAGTAGCTACAAATCAATTCCTGCCGCTTGAACAGAAGCACTTTGACATTTTCCATTCAAGTGATAAACGGAAAACGGAGAAATAAGAATTCCGCGGAACACTGTACTGGTATTGACTAAGCAGATTCCTATTTGCAGGCGTATCGAACTGCGTTTACCGGGCACGCCTTTCTCCTGTTGTCGAGCAAAATCCGGAGAAATTTGTTCGAAAAGAAAACCATAATAGTTGGAATGCTAAATAAGCGCTGCGTTGTATTTTAGCGAAAAAAATAAACAATAGTATGCTAAGAAATCGTCTCAATTTCCGTATATTTATGAATCCTTCTGATTGCGCTTTGTCTTATTACGATTTGCATGCATTTTTAAACAAAACATTAGGGGGTTATATTAATTAATTATTTTATTTGATTATTCATTTGTATTTGCTACGAAAACGTGTCACTCACATAGTTATTTCAGTGACCATTGAAATTATAAAAAAATGGATTTAGCAAAAAAATAATTTTACTATTAAAGTTTTCAATAAAAAAATCGACTTTGTATAAAGATTTGCATATTGATGGTGTTCTTAACCACAGCAGTGTGAAAAGATATTCTCCACAAGCAGTTATTCAAGAATCGGTTTTTTTTTTCAATAGAAACAGTATATATTTAGAAGCCTTATATCATTTCAGATCTACCAGTTGTTTCTACAAATTTTTCACATGTAATTGCCGTTTGCAAAAATTGATCGTTACTTTTCGGCTTGGTCGACGATAAGACTGACTTTTTCGCTCTCCTTCAAAAAGTCATATAGTAGTATACGAACATAATTCTACATTAAATTTTAGATATTATTTCTATCCGTTTTCTGTATCACCAAATTATTTTTAACTTAATCGTTAATAAATTCGTTTCAATCATATTAAATACGCCTTAAAGAAGCACAATTAATTAAACAATTTAAAAATTTATAGAATCACTTATTATTTTTCTTATATCATCTGTTTTATGCTCTTATTTATGCAGACCAATCAGAAATGAAACTCCTATTAATATTTCAATTTGAAATGTTTGTTAACCTGGTTGATTTACCTCAGCATATTGTTTACATTGTAGTTTCGGTTATTTGAAGCTTTTAACTGGAGCAAACGCCAATTTCCAAATACAAACGATTCAAATAGATGAATAAATTTATAGCAGCGATTGAAAGTTTTCAATGAAAACAGTTTTTGTTGGGCAATGTACATTTTCCATGGCATTTTGTAACACTTGATCCTATTTGTTAATCGTTGTTATATTTTTTTAATATTTAACTAAAATTTAGTTAAAAAATAGTTTATATAAAAAAAATGTTTTCTTCATGATTATATTATTGAATAATACAGAATAGGCGTTTTAAATAAGGATAATATTTATAAATGTACTAAACATAAATGTATAAATATACATATATATACATTATGAAAAAAAATGAAAATTATTGAAAAAGGTAATGTAACGTTTCAGTGATTGTCGATTCGATTCAATATAACCCTTTTTGGCAGATATTCTGAAATTCTGTTTTCTAGTAATCGCTTTATACGATATATGAACAAGTTTTCATTCCCTTTTTTGGAAAGCCTTCATTGGCCAACAGAAACATCTTTTTTGGTGTGATAGATATCAATATATCTATGTCTTATCGCTACATTTTAACATTGTAGACTAATAGAGATTTTTTTATTTTATGCCTTTTTCAATAAAAAAATTCGACGTAGAATTTTTTTTCACTTTAAAGAAAAACTTGTTCAGAAAATTTGTGCTAATACATGTATGTTATAAGGAAAAATTATGAGACAAAATTTTAATAGCTTATCTCATTTTTGTGATGATTTAATTAATTAAGAACATGAAAAGAAATTAATTTCAATTAATTAATTAAACTCATAAACTACTCAGTTTTGGAAAGTACTGTGACTATTCAACCCAACACCTTTTAAGTAACTGATATGACAACATATTCTTCTAAATCTAAAGATACGGTTTCATTAATAACACGTTTCCAATTTCAAACAATTAATGTAACATGTGCTATTATTATGATAAATTTAATTTGGCTCACTGATCCTCAGCAATATTTGCGCATAGATTATGAATAAATTGATGAGCTCAGTGGCGTGGAATTTAATTTGGCTTAATATAATTTCACCCCAAAATGTAACCCGCATGCCTTCCTTACAACCTTACTGACTATAACCACACTCCACTGCCAATCTCCTCACGTGTGTACTCCAAGTTTTGTACAGTCCGTCAAACAGAATACTATCAAACAAAATTGATCATTTATGATTAAATACTTACTGTAAGATAATATCATATATTATAGCATTGAAGTTGCCTTTACATTTAATAAAAAGGCTAAAAATTATGAAAGTATTATTAAATTTTATAAATTCATCAGGGATGGTTATTCTCAAATAGAGAATTTTTCATCTAAAAATCAATCAACGATGCTTGCTCGATGAGCAAAATTTGTCTATGTCGTATGGAAAGAGTTGTTTATTTTAAAAAATCTAAATAATAAAAACATATGTTTTAATACTTATTTTCACAATATATTTTTCGATCAGGGCTGGTTTCGACAATTACGAGAAATAAGCAAAAGAAATGTTTTTTTTTACTTAAAATATCATGACATGAAACACCTTAAAAGGTATTTTTATAATTATAAACTTTAACGCTTCGAGAAAAACGATATATGAATAAGAATGGCCAAAAATTACACTTTCTGCAAAGAATGCATTTATATTTTATTTAGTTTGAATATTATTTAAATTTCATAACAATAAACGTAATTATTGATGCAAAATTAACAAACACGGTGAAAAAATAGCAATGTATTTTAGTTCTACAAAATTATTTTTAACAAATATAGTTGATAGCTATTTCGGCTCACGCCATCGTCAGAACTAGTTCTGCCTAAGTCTAGCCGAAATAGCTATCAACTATATTTGTTAAAAATAATTTTGTAGAACTAAAATACATTGCTATTTTTTCACCGTGTTATAATGGAGTTCTACCAAGTGAATGCCAATTCAACCAATCAAAAAAATGAACAATTTCAATTCAAATTTTCTTTATACCAATTATGAACGATTAACATAGAATATTGGTTGCTATTGTTTAATATGTGCTTTCTACAAAAAATATGTATTTTTTTTTGAAATAGAAATTACATTCCATTTAAAATATCATCTTCTGGTTTCATTTTATTTCCCAACGCTTATGAGTAAAAATATTCCTGTCAAGATTTTCTGTTAAACGCATCACACAGTTGGCAAAACTTGTGCACTCCAATATGCAAGATGGCAAACAAACTTGTGAAATGTCTCTATCTGCTGAAAAACTAACGAATTTGTTGCTCGCCAACTCTTTTACAGGTTCGCGAAGTTTAAATGTTAACTCATTGCGCTCACTTTTTTCAGGCTTTCCTGTCAAGGTAGATTTAATTAATTAACGCCAGCCTTACAAAAACGTTTCTATCGTGGAAAAGGTTTTTTCTTTTAAATTTTCTCGTTAATGAGTGAGTATTTTTTTTTTCATTTTTTCTTCAACATGTTGAAACATAAAACGTATTTCATCTCTCGTTTCTCATATCGTTTTCCTCCTGCTTTAATTCTGAAATTTTTTGTTTATCTTATTTTATTTTTATAAAATTTGTTCTATGGAACAATTTGCTGCTGCTTCTGCATGAAACTTTTTCTGAGTTTCTATTTTGAATTAGGTTTGCATAGCAGATGAGTTGATTTTCCTTCATATGTTTAAAAAACAGTTTTAACAGAAAATAGTTTTGATATAACACCCGATAACTCCTGTAAACATCTTTTTTGACACTGTGAAAAAATAGCTATGTATTTTAGTTCTAAAATTTTTATCAGATATATATTATAGTTGAAAGCTATTTCGTTTAACGCCCTCATTTGAACTATGAGAACGTAAGATGAAATAGCTACTAATTATATACCGTATAATATTTTCAGAACTAAAACACAGCTATTTTTTTACCGAGTTATAATGGAGTTCTTCCAATTAAATGCCAATTCAATCAAAAGAGTTTTCAAATTTGTCATTATTTCATTTTTTTGATTCACTCAAAAAATGAAGTTATAAGATATACTGTATACAGTATACAGACATCATATTTACTCTCTTAATGTAATTATTGATCTCGAAATAGAAGAAAGCTATTGATTTTTTTTCAACACTTTTGCGTTGTCGTAATAAAATGATTTAAAGTGATTTGAAATATCGATAAATTAATTTTAGCTTGTCTATTCGAATTTGCATATTAATTTGCCTTTAATTTGACATTACAACATTAGCAATAGCTGTAATTTCCCCTTTTGAAGTGGTGTAACTGGTGTGGAATCTATTCCAACTAATGCACGGCGTTTGTCAAGTAGGTAGATGGGTGTAATTACGCATGGAATGATCGATAACTCACTCACTGATCCATTCTAACAAAATTAAATGAGATAAAGGCAGATTGACGAAATTTTTAAGGAATTATTACTTAAGCATCCCGTACCTTTTTACGGTCACCAAAGATATCAAATTTATCAAATAAAATACTTTCACATAAATGTTATAATCACTTTTTCACTCAGATTTCAAATATGTTTATTTTTATAATACAACACACTTTTTGAATAATTATTATTCGATGAACTTGCACGGGAAATATATTAAAATATGTAAAACCATTTTTGAGAAATTAACTTAATAATCGCGCACTCGTTGAACTGTGTTATTTATTATTACTCAATTGTAATTAAATCTTAAAATAAAAAAATAAGTATTGGATCACAAAAACTAGGCATTAATATAAACCGAGTTCACCATGAAGTTTTGAAATATTTCTTTAATGACATTTGATAATTCGAAAAAAAAATTGATTTTATCCATTGACACTTCTATTGATATCATTTTTTTCAAAAGAACAATTTTAAACACTCAACAAAATCAAATCAGAAAATTCTTCATTCATTTTAAAGTTTTATTTCAGATCAGGTAGCATAAAGTAATAATTACAAAAGACGGCCGATCAGCAATCACTCTCATTCGTTATGAAAATATCACGTGAGTGACAGTTGAGATGACGCAAATGTTTGCATCTCTAGTGTCTGTATTAAATAATGAATATTTGTTATTCGAGAGACAGTGAGCGTTGTATATATATTATATAATAAATACATTTGTATAAATCAAATTTTGAGACAGCTTCTTTATTTATCCTTCGCGATCAAAGAAAATATTAGCTGCAACTAAAGATCATTTTCAGATAACTGAAGACCGACTCATATTAAAAACGGATTGATGAGTATCGTTTGAATTACATGTAATCCATTTCAACAAACGCTGTGCCAGCATAACAGCTCAATCCGTATTGATATCTCTTGGCAACTGTAGACATCTCTATAGTAAAGCAGAAAAAATATTTTCAAGCCTTTCTCTCTATCACAAGAACTTTACGTGGCAGTGTCATTTTGGCTGCCATTTCAAGGTCGATTGCTCTATTTTCAACTTTGAACTTTCAGCTTTTAACATATTTATTATTCGATGAATAATATTTTACATTATATTCACCCCACGCTGACATTCTTAATTTCAACATTAGTTATCACTGAAATTAGGCCAACTTATAAATGTTAGCAACGATATCGAAAATAGAATGGCAGTCGAAAATGGATAGCACGAAATTGACGGGACCGAAAAAATTCGTTTTGTTAAACAAGTCATATAAAAAGCTCACAATTGTTTTCCGTGTTGTAAAATTAAATTTACTTGACTTTCGGTAGCAAGTATTATATATTGTCAAGCACATGACATTAGGTACATTAATATCTATTGAATTTTAAAACTCAAAAATATATCTTAATTAAAGTTTAAAAAAAATTAAGTTTTGTACAAAAAAAGAATGGGTATATTTTGTTCGTATTAAGCGAAATTTTGAAACGAATTTTGAATTAATACGAAAGATAAAAAATCTTTCGTATTAAGCGAAATTTTGTGTTGCATTATATTGTAGAATACATTTATATGAAATAAGACAAAGTTTTGTCGGAATCGCAGATTTATTTTATATTATATTTACCAATATTTTACATTAAACGTATTTATAAATGTTGTTTAAAATCTTCTTTGGAAAACACCTAATCTTGTTGTCATATCTATCTATATATATAAAAATGAATGTCTGTCTATCTGTCTGTCCTTTATAAACTCCTACACCATTGATCCAATTGCGATAAAACTTTGTCGAATTATTACTTAGACTACCGGGCAAAAGATAGGATACTCAGAATTTGATATGATTACGAAAATTCATTGAATATTTACGAAAAACATGTTTTCATACAAGACTATTGTAATACAGAATGGCCATTTATGAATCATTGTATCCATAGCAACGCCGAATACAGAAATGTCAAATCTGTCACATTCATTATGGAAACAGATCGAGTACGCATAGATCGTACCAGACGTACTCTGCATTCTGATTTAAATCATATTGCTTTCCATTACGATCCTAATTATGACTACAGTCTGCACCCAAGTGTTGTTATTGGAAAAATTGACAAATTATGCGTGTATTGTAGTGTCTTTAAATTAAAAAATGAAACACTGAGCTGCGCGAGTGGAAAAGTGAAATTGACAGAATAACATTCACTGCCCGAACCTTTATTAACGTTGGTATCGGGTGATACAAGTGAATCAAAACATTTCTTGACAAACATACGAAAGTACTATTCAAGTTTCCAAATGACATCTTTTGGTACAACTAATATCGAAGATTACATGCCAACATTTAAAGTGCACGGACAAATTTATCATCGTGCAGGATCATTACTACCACTACCGAACGCAAATCATAAATTTCTTCAAATTTATTTCATGGGAAACACTGACAAACAAATTGACCAACGTTGTCAATTCAATACGGGTACTGAACGAGAAATAATTGCTCAATTACAAACTTTATTCGATCAGAACAACAAATTAATTAAATTATTCAGAACTGCTCTCGAACAAATGCCATCTGATGATTACAAAGTTGTCGTTATAGTTGGTGAAGAATTAAACTCGCGTGATATCATTCTTACGCGTAGAAATGGTCATGTTCAGCGAGAGAGCGATGGATTGCAATATCCGATTTTATTTTGGCAAGGAGAAGACGGATACCAATTCAACATCCCGTTGAGAAATCCACAAACAGATGAGGAAGCGAATAAGAAAGTCAGTGCCATGAATTACTATTCATATCGATTGATGATTCGCGAAAACGCTGAAAATCATATCTTAAAATGTCGACATTTGTTCCGTCAATACATTGTCGATATGTACGCGAAAATAGAAACTGAACGACTCCTCTACATTCGATTAAATCAAACCAAGTTGCGTTCCGAAGAGTATATTCATTTATGCGATGCAGTTGTTAATGATGGCAATGTGAATCCCAATGATTTGGGGAAAATGGTCATACTCTCGGCCACATTTACAGGACAGGAAGTCCACGTCACATGCATGAATACACACAAGATGCAATGACGTATGTTCGGGCATATGGCCGCCAAGATTTTTTTATTACATTTACCTGAAATCCGATATGGGTAGATATAACAGAACTTTTGTTACCCGGACAATCATCATCAGATCGTCATGATATTTACGCACGGGTGTTCAAACAAAAACTCAAATCTTTAATGGATTTCATTGACAAGCGTCATGTTTTTGGAGAGACACGCTGTTGGATGTATTCAATTGAATGGCAAAAAAGAGGATTACTACACGATCACGAAAAAACATTGCACTAGCAATCGCATCATCTGGAATTGCAGCAACTGTTTTGGATGGTGGCTGAACAGCGCATTCAGCACTGAAATTACCATTGAATATGCAAATAATTAAGCACTTCATCGCACACTAAACGATTTGAGAGGAAATGAACAACTTTTCGGTGACGCACTCATTTTATTGTCTGGTGATTTTCGACAAGACAAACTCTACATGTTATATCACGTTCAACAGTGGCCGATGAACTAAATGCATGTCTCAAATCATCCGTTTTATGGCGATACGTACATAGATTCACTTTGAAGACCAATATGCGTGTACAACTACAACATTATGCATCCGCTGAAAATCCGTTTCGCAAAACGATTGTTGAATATAAGAAATGGGAAAATGGGAATAGAGGAATCCACACAATGTATCACATTGCCAGCGAATTTATGTAAAATATCCGAAACCATAGACGAATTGATTCACAAAGTTTTTTTCCGAATATTGCACACAATCATAAAAATCATCAATGGCTCAGTGCACGTGCTATATTTGCAGCCAAAAACAAGGATGTCAATTTAATCAATGTCAGCTTACTTAATGAAATACCTAGAGAAGCGACAACGTATAAGTCAATCGATACTATAACGAATCAAGACGAAGTCGTCCATTATCCAACAGAATTCTTGAACTCACTTGATTTGCCAGGCATGTCACCGCATGTTTTAACATTGAAAATTGACGTGCCTATCATTTTTCGAAACATAAATCCACCACGACTTTGTAACGGTACCAAGCTTTCAGTGAGAAAAATGATGAACAATATTATTGAAGCTACAATTTTAAATAGAAAATTCAAAGGAGAAGATGTAGTGTTGCCACGCATCCCAATGATTCCGACTGATATGCCATTTGAATTTAAACGTCTGCAGTTTCCAATGCGAGTCGCCTTTGCAATGACCATCAATAAGGTACAAGGACAGTCGTTACAAATGTGTGGACTAAATTTAGAAAATCCATGCTTCTCACATGGACAACTGTATGTGGCCTGCTCACGCGTTGGAAAACCTTCTGATTTATTTGTGTACGCACCAGATAGAAAAACAAAAAAACATTGTGTATCCAAAAGCACTCCAATAAATAAAAACACATACGGCCGCCACTGTCAAATGTAGGTAAGAAAAACATAACCTAAGCTTATCGCTTCTAATTGGCTCCGGCGTCGCCTCAAGTCCGACTTATCCAATCAGAAGGCGAGAGGCTCCCGACGTGGCGCTTCCGTAAAGTCGCGGCTTCTTTTTTTTGAGTGGCATTGCAACGCATGCCGGGAACACGCTAGTAATATATAATAATTTACGATTATACAAAAAATTCAACTGTCGTTATAACTATTAAGATAGGTATTATTTGGCTTATAAGCCAAATGATTTTTCTATGTATTTTCACTTGTACCTATAACAGCAAATTTTGACACAGAAAAATATTTGTCATATTGCACGGTATAGCAAGCAAGTTGGTATTAATTAAATTATGTTTTTGTTTTAAATTACACTCTTGTTATACCACATTGTAAAACTAATATATTGTATGTTATGTTTATAATAACTCTCATATGTGAAGCCGAATAACGATCCTATCCATTAACTTTGTCGCTGATGTACTCGGCTGTAATTATGCCCCACAATTCGAACAATGTTGCCTGATACATAAGTGGCAGTGCGTTGGAATACCATAACAAAACTTGGTAATGCTGCATAATTTAGCACACATATATTATGAAATTATATTCAAATCCCATGTACTTGATAAACAATCAATTTAACATCTTAACTATCATGCCAAAAATACTTTACATGTCTCTTACTAATAATTTAATGTTTTTTCAAGCGACTTTAGGTGAATAAATAACATTTATAGAGACAAACACTTTCAGTCTATATCCCAACTACCTCACGATAAGTTTGTGAAAGAATCATTCTTCGATCGTATATAGAATATATTATTAGAATAAACAACCAGAGGAAGAAAATATTTACTGAAGCTTTGCGTAGGTACCAAAGCATCAATGTCGGGAACAGAAGACTAAAAAAATAGTCCCATAGATTTTTATGATTAAAATCGCCCTTTTACGACTCCTAGCAAAAAATGAGAATAAAAAAATCATGAGCTGTTTTCTGACTTAATTTAATCTCCAAAACGTCGAATCTTAGAATAAAATATTTCAAAAAATTATTTTCCAATTTTATCCAATTCTTCTCAAACTCCAATTAGTAACCGCTCAAGGAATAGCGGTAGCTGTTCATGATCAACGAATAGTTTGTCCAAAAAAAATGACAAAGCTTTTTTTCCGCCATGCTCTTAATAACACGTGATCGTTATCTACGTATGTACTTTAATAAAGCCAAGATTGGAGAAGTTGTATATGAACCTCAAACTCATAATAATACGCGTTCTAAACATTTTCCTCATATTGGAATGCAAATACAGAGAGAATTATATATCAATAACATTTATTTCTTGAATTTCTTGTCAGGCAAAGTGGTGTCGGTCGCAGCGTTAAAATCAAAAAATTCGTTTTTTTGACGATTTGTATTAGAGACTCAAAAGATAAGAAAGTTAGGCTTACCATCACTTTTTCCACAATTTGGGACAGCGCGCTTAAAATCTAATAACCTATCGTATAATAAACAAAGAATCTGACTTTAAATATTTAACATTGATATTTAGTTTAAATGGATCGGAAGTTGTATTTAAATCTGTGAATATTGGTTGCTTCTGCAGTCTGATAGTTTATATTGAAAGTATTTGTTTTGTAATAAGAGGTGAAAAGTAAGAGTGTGTGTGTTGTGGCACAGGGTGGTAGCAACCATCCATTTTTTAGCCGTGACAGATTCAAAGTCCATTACTCGTACAGCGCTGCTAAAAAATTATGTCCACCCAGATCAAACTGGTAAAGCCATTGCCGTAGATTGTAGGGGCGTGGTACAATCTATTTTTTGTGTTAACAAAAAAATCCGACGAATTTAAAAGCTATACTACTAAATAGCTATTTTTTCACGTTAGAGTGCGATGTAGAGTATTTTACACCAAATCAATATAGCGTAGCTGTATTTAATGGATTTTAATTGGATATTTATACAAAAAAAAATGTTAATTAATGTATCGAAATCTCACAATTAATTAATTGAAAACATGAAACTGAATTATTTACTTAGGACACGATTCTATTTTAAAACTTTAGTTATATCTTTCATTTTATTTAGAGTGCCGTGGTTATTATATTCAATAACTTATGTTACTGGATGATAAAGTTTTCAACAATAATCTTATTCATTTCAATAAGTTTTGTAAAGAGTTCAAATCATTTTTTTTTATGAAAGTTATTACTATGTCTATTTTATGAAACGATATCTGTTGTGTATTTTAAACATTTTTTTTATGAAGCAATGTGATATATTTCAGTATTGGTCTTACGCGGAGATTATTGAAGATTGTTAAAAAAGAGGATTGTTAAAATTGAGGAAGGAAGCCATTTAATAAAAATCTTTTCTACCAAAGATCACAAACTGACGACTCGCAATTTAAAAAAAATGAAAAATTTATCTGCTGTACTATAAAATAAAAAAATTTATTCCTATAAATCAATGAATTTACAAGTGTATATTAATTAAACGATGAAATTTTCTATAAATTTGGTAGTGAATCTAATCATATCGTCATGTTAATTTACATTAAAAATTTCTTTCCGTGTAAACAAAATATGTTATTAAATTTATTTAAAATTCGTGTATTTGTAATAATGAATTTGGATTTTTCTTAAAATAGTATGTTACCTCAAACCTTTTCTGCTGACTCATATATATTTTATACTTTATATTTTTTAGCAAACATTACGAGTACGCTAGTGAAAAACTGACTATAAATTGGGGTGAGGGGTTGGACAGAACTTTAAAGATTTTTAGGAGAATGAACTGCTCAGTAGGATAATAATTAAATTAGTTGAAAAAAGACTACAGAAACTGTGTGAATAAAATAAATATTCTCTAACAATATTTTCAATGTAAATGAGATGAGATCCTCTTAACTTATAAGAAATTTACATTTTGTATGTTTTAATTGTGTGACACCATCGATTTTCAAAGATATTTATTTTAAGAAAGTTAATCATTAGTTAATTGTTAATTTATTAGTGATTGTGAATTACAATGTGAGAAATTTGGAAAATTTCAATATTTAATAACTCTTTAATATGACAGTTATTTTATATATTATAATTAAAATGTAGTTTTATCATTAAAAAAAATATTTTTTTTTTAATTTCGTCATTATTTTATTGTTTCCTTATTTCAAATAATTATATTATGACAAAAAAATATCTGTCGCTATAACAATTTTTCTATGGATTGATTGAAGTATTTTATCATAAATCTATTTTCGTAACTTATTTAAATCGCTTAAATTCAAAAACGTTGTGTTAACAAAATTTTCCAAATATATTTGTAAAAATGGTGAAGATACGAGCTACGCTTGGAGAACAATCACACAATGTTCTGGGAAAGAGAATTTTCACTAGTTTTAATTACCTACCACCAATGTAACCAGTTCATAAATCGCCCAACTTATTGATTACTCCACTGGATTTTAGTTTTCCAACTAGTGAACAAATGTGTTGTAACTCGAATGGGGAAAAAAGCTTTTGTCGCATTCAATTAATGTCATTTTGTTAACTATGCAATTAGTTTGTCATGACAATATTGATTTCAGAAAAAAGGCTTTGGAAAAAGTACCAAAAGCTTAATTGATAACAACGTATATCATTGGTTTTTTTATATATTATTATAGTTTATCAAAAATTTTCTTAAATGTATGATACGTATTATACTCATTACGCAAAAATTTATATATGTATTGTTTTTTATTTTAATACAAAAATGAATTAGTCAACTTATATTTTATCAAATAACATTTACATAAATATACTTTAAAAATACTATTTTTGTATATCCTTTCCGCGCAGATTACTGAATAACAAATTTACCTCTAATGGACGTAAATTTTATATGGCTTTCTAGGGTAAGGTTAACATTTAGTTTGTTTGCCGAAACAATACCATTCCTAGATATGATATCGTCATTCGTCTCAAGAAACAAAATACAATAATATATGAAATAGTATCAATCATAATTCCAGGAAAGAATAAACAATTTTATTTTTCCTATTTTTATCTTCAAGTTAATTGCATCCAGCGATCAAACGTATCCGTCGGGAAATGAAACGTCAAATATAGGATAAAATATGTCTTTGCCATTCACTCCCCGGTTGATTGATAGGAGGGAATTTTATTCTTAAACCAAACAGAGGAAAATGATTGAGCGCTATAACGGTGGGCTCGTTTTGTAGATATTGATATTTATCGTTTTTACGCATCAAAGGAAAAATGAATAATTGTTTACCATTTGCTGTTACTTAACCGAATAGAAGATTCCACTTGGGGTGTATATTTGACGTAATTATAATGACAGACATATATATCATTACGTCATTGAAAAATATCTCAACAAACGCTTTATGTGAGTGTTTTGTGAACTATCAAAAAAGGGCTTGCTCTAATAAATCAAAACTTATTGCAAATAAGAACTCTAACTTTTAATCGGACGGATTTTTTTGTTTAAACTCAAATTCATAAATGGAAAAATATTTATCTGCTATACTTTACATTTTAAGCCTGATAGCATCACAATTGAAAAAACAACAAAATACATCTGCTACTATAGTCAAGGTAAATATTTTTCAAAGAAACTGGTGACTTTATTAACAATTTACCATTCTTAATGTGTTTAACATTTGATCTAGCAGGTGGGTACGTGGAATGACAGCATTTCCATCTCAAAGAGTTTCAAATTGAAACAAGCTTCTTTGGTATTGTATATAGTAATCTTCATCATTTACAATTAGGAATTTACATATAGTTTATAAAAAAGTAAAAGTATGAATACAGGATAAATAAATAATTTAAAAAAGGAGGGCTAACTGGCAAAGCAAGCGATCCGTCTCCGAGCGAACTCGCGTAACCTCTTAACACAGCGGCTAGAAACGAGACGTTTTTTCGTACATCTACAAATAAACTCAAATTATACATATGTCGAGTACGTGAAATGTGCTCCTTGATCCTTGTCTTTAATTTTTCTTATGTTTGGTACAGACATCGTTATTATTTCCCTTACGTGCATTCAAGCTATCTAATTCACCGCTCAATATATTCTGTCAGATGAATGCTTTCTGTTGAAAAAAAAAAACAATTTATAATACCGTTAACGAGAATTATTCTTTTTGAATCATATAGGCAAAAATATTTTTTTACCAAAAATTCTCACGACATAGGTGTGAACTTGACCTTTTACTGACAAGCATGCACAGTTTCTACGTCAAATTACAAGCGCTTATGTCTTTCTGTAGCGGCTTACGTCTTCCAGTAAAGCTTAACATTTTTTTTTGGGAGATTAAATGAAGGTTAACATGCATGTCGTTTTCTTTCTTATTCGCCACCTAGGAAGATTTTCCATTGAGAGAAGGAGAGGAGAAGCATAACGATTGTGACATCATTTTGACAGTTGTGGCCGTTTGTGTGAAGTAGATCTCTCACTTTAAAATCTGCACAAATCATCAAATCAATGCAAGGCGGAGATATCTCGTATGACCAGGTCTCTGTACCAAGCAAGAATATATTTCGTTTTGGAAAAACTACGTAATCCAAAGAGTATTAGTCTAAAATAAACACTCCTATTGGAGATGTATAAATCATTCGAACGATTTTATAACCGATGCGATTTTTATATTCTGCGCTGAGGTAGCTTCTATGGATTAAAATATAACGATTGGATCTTGGGCTTTGCGTCTGATTTCCAAAGTATATATGAAAAAAAAGAGCAGTTCCGGTATTCCCCGAGATTTTTGAGCGCTAAGCTGAATGAGACGAAAATATTGCAAACGAAGATTTTCACTTAATAATTAATTGTTAGCAGAATTTTTCGTATAAAAAATTGCTTCTATTTTTTCGACGCTGACTTTAAGTCTCCAGTGACTGAGGAACTCAGTTAGATTTGATACATTATGTAACATAAGATATTTTAAGAAAAAATGATTTAAAAGTGGTTAATATGGTTCTTCGATTGGTATATAAAAAAGCGCTTATTGCTGTCAAATTATTGACAAACTTCCACTAAAATTTTCTTTAATTTTATCAATATGTAGGTTCTTATTAATCATGATGAATTTAAAATATTGATCGACTTCTTTACCACTTTTTTACATAATGCGGTGGTACAAAAAATGCCGCGTTCATTTAATCTGAATTTGGAGCACCGGTGCAAACTGCGGCGCGCTTTATACAAATCGCCATTAATAGTCGTTCATTTGTTTTACTTTTATATACAACTACAACTAATTTACTGCCACAAACTAAATCATAATTTGAATTCAAAACAAAAGCATTATGAAGAAAATATTGCGTGCGGTATTCCAATTAGTTTCTTGAAAACACGACCACCAAAACATGACGTAGGAATTTCGGCTACCTACTCTTTCTACGAGCAGCTCAAACATTATTGTTATGCTTAATATATTCAAATCGTTCACTTTGAAATCAAATTGTGATAAAGACTTTAACGGCCTAACGAGGAAATGCCGAAATGATTTCCGGGAAGAAAGAACATTTCAAATTCCTTATGCTAATTTTACTGTGTACCTTACATTGATTTTTTGCAACTTAGTGCCAATGTTTTGCTCGCTTTCTCAATATACACTTAAGCAGATAGAAGTGTTTTAGGAAGTGTTTTCTTTTCATTTCTCTTAATGAACTTTTAGACGCCGTTACCGACAAGATTTTTTGAAGAAAATAAAAACAAATGCCATCTTCAAATAGGAATGTTACAAATGATTATACACAAGAGATAATATAATTCATTTAGGTTTCTTGAGTTGAGAATTCTTTTTGTGTTCAATTATATAAATATTCTCTGCAGTCAATTTAAAACAATTAAAGAGGTTATAAAACCAAAATATCTCATTTGATTACAATTATCTTTTTTAGATACTTAGTCATTACTTACCAGATTGAAATAAGTAGGTATTTCTTTAAAAAAATCCCAATTATATTTTTATGATAGTTGATTATTATCTGTTGTATAACCCTTTCAAGAATGACTCATAAACAAGATTAATCGCTTATGAAAATTATCACAGGCAATTTTGTTAATGATTATTAAATTAATCTTATTAAAATTGTTTTAGCTGCCATTTAGTGCTTACCTTGGGGTCTGTATTTTCCTGTAATTATTACCTTTGGTATATAGACGATGCTACCTGTTTATTGTACATCAGTTCTGTTGCATTCATGTGATAGAGTGCCCGAAGATGTCGAAAGGCGAAACCCGGGTCGTTAGTGATAAAACACGTGGAATCGTACAAAGTTGTAACAATTTATATATGATATTGTAATTCCATCGAACACCTTCGGTCGATATCATAAATTATTTAAATCTTTGTTCATTTGAAGTAATGTATAATAATATCACAAATTTTTGATATCGTCCACTACCTTCGCCGGATTTTTTTTTTATTATTTTAATAAGAAAAATATTACATTCAATAACTCCATGAACAATTTCTTAGCCGCAATTTTTTGTATTTATATTTATATATAATACAATTTTCTTGTAACCAAATTTCACCATTGCAAAGAAGGCATGTTTCCAAAAATAATAACTCACTTACGATTGCGAAACAATGTGAGTATTTTACAATTATTGCATTATTTTAACATTCGTTTGAAACCCTCTTGCATTCATTGCGAAATTTCCATTTACAAGGCGCCAAAATGCATGCGATATTTTATTTGGCATAAATTTCAATGTTTTAGCAACAAGTTGATACTGCTAAGCTGGAGTCGCCATTTGAACCGTTTCAGTATTATTTATATGAAAAACTCATAGCACATAGCGAGAAAATATTTCAAACAACACTGCTTGTTTGCATATTATTCACATCCTGCAAATTTCTTTTGACTAACTGCCAGTCTTGTTTTTTTTACATCATTCAGTCACAAAACAAACAAGGGGCATTTTTCTTGCTGTACATAATTTAAATGACTTGCAAATACCGATTCTTGAAATATTATCTTTTGCGTATCGCTTTTTTGGGCTTACTGCCATTTGAGTACTGAATAGTATAATAAATTGTATATGTTAAAGATAAGTCTATTGTTTTTTACGCATTTCAAAATTGAAACAAAGGATCAATAGTGTTTGATTTTTCTATATATAATTTTATGGCTTAAGTTTCTAGTAGCATATAAAATGTGAAATGATTTATCATAGCAGTTTACATAAAACATTTTTGCCTTCTTTTTTTATTTGTAGAGAGGTACTTACTATCAGAGCTAGTGCTCGACGTATTACCCATAGAATTTTATTTATTTAAGCTCTTTGCGGCGTTAACGCACGTCTTACGGATGTGAGAATATTTTCTTCATACTGGAAATTTAAGAAGAAAGCTCACGTTATATATTTAAGAAAAACTCACATGAAATAGGTAATGTATCAAGGGAGAGACCGTTTGCATGAGAAAACCGGCGGAAACGAACCTTGGGGGAGTGAAACTCGAATAAAATATTAGCGAAAACATAAATAAACCGGAGGTATTCATCCAAATTGCCTGCTCTCACACGGGTCACCTGCATTTCTTACTTATTTACGAAAGCATGGTGGTCACTGGGGATAAAAAAATGTTCCTTTTTTATCAGGCTCGTAAGTAACTATCAATACTTAAGCAAAAATTAAACTATTTATGATATTTTACTTCAATATCTACTTTTCGGCTCCCGTCTACTGTCGCAATCATTTTGAATAAGAGATATTCACTATATATGATTTTGATATTTCCCACTGCTTTGTGATAGTAAACATGTTCAATATAAATACTTTGTAGCACTAGTTCATTTACAATTAATAACACCTTGAATAATTTTCATATCAGCCCAGCTTATATGCCCAGTCCTAAACTGTTGTTAATGGACTAATCATGTATCGTTACAGAATCTGTTTAGTAATGACAGTTTGAATCAGACTATTGTTGCAAGTTGGGAGAATTTATGAAAAAAATGATAGTTTACAAGTTATTCACTTTGTGCCATTTGGTTGTACTTGATAGTGGTTTGGTGAGATGTTATAAAACCCATAAGTTTCTTAAATATCTATAATAGTTGAACATTTTCAGATGGAATTGATAATTATATGACTGATATATTAATAAATCTTCGTTACACAATTGAAATGAGTTATTAACATTTTTATGGAAAATTTGACAAACTTCCTACTATAGTTTTCAAGGGAATAATCATTTAAAAAAAATCAAACGAATTGTTTAATATTTAACTAGGTTATATAATATTTCTTGCGTTGACGAGTGATATATATGTGTATACTTTTTTTTATACAAATACAGTTTTGTTTTCTCGGTGCTTATTAAAATCATCACACGTTACCATAAAAACGTTTGACACATTTTCACATACATAGCTCAAGAGATACGGCTAAAATCTGTTATAAAATCCAACCGAAATAATAAAGACAACATGTAGAGAACAGTGGTGTGCAAAAAGCTCGCCGCAGACACAATTAGTTGACCTGCAGATGTCGCCCGCTGGAATGGCGACAATTCGCAGCAGGACCGTGTGACTGGGCCTCTAATGAAAATAGCCTCTCTCACTAAAAATAAAAATTTGCGTAAAATTCCGTATTGATAATCTTTTTTATGCTATCTCCAAACTGAAATACTATATTATATACTAAACTATAATTTTACGCATCCATTGTATTTCAAATCTGATTGACTTTGTCGATTTGAGAAACAATAATATCCATAGATACATTAATATCAGACGTACTTTTTACTGGAACGTTGCTGTATAGGGCTTATTTTAGAGTCTACTTTGAAGAATTGATTCATTAGAATAAAAAATATTTTTTTAAATCAGTTTAAAAAATATTTTATTTTGTTTCGACAGCACACGTATGACGTATGCATTTACATTTAAATTTTAATATACTGTATTTTACAATCAGTATTCAATTCTTAATTATATAAAAAGGAAACTTCTGTCTTGCGAAAAATTTTCATTATCCGTAGTCCAGTTCTATAATGATGCTTAAAAGAATAAAAATTGTATGACTTATTAGTCCATACACCATAATACGAGTTGTTTTTCCATTACTTAACATGTATGCATAGATTAGTATTTTGTAGATACAATATTATAATATGAGCAATTTTTGTCCCACGTTACATGATTGTATAATTGGTTTATTTTCTCTCGTGGTAAAAAATTATGGATGGCATAATTTTTTGTAAAAATATTGTTTAATGAAAGCCTGAAAATTCTACTCGTATTTGTTGGAATCAAAGCAATAAACTGATAACATTGCACATTCATATTCATTTATTTACATGCAATATTTTCAACAGAAAAAAAACACATAAAGCAGTACAAATGAACTGTGAGAGCGAAAATTCTTTGCAACAAGCATACAAAGAAAAATATTCTAATTCCCATCCCGCTTTTTACGTCACCACAACCAATGTGATTTCTGTGCAATAGTTTCCCTTGGTTGCTTTGGTCGAGGCTTACCAGCGTTGGTATTTCCGGCGACGCTCATTACGCGGAACTCTGGCACACAATTATACGGGGAAGGCCAGAAAACTGCGCGTTAACAACCTCTGCGTTCGTATTATCATTATTACGGATTATTCCGGAACATTGGCCAGCAGCGCGATCATTCGGTGGGTTTTGTGGGGGGACTCCCAAGAGCTTTTGCGTGTATTGCATTTCAGGTATTTTGCGCTGTTCCTTTGTGAGTGATGAATGATTTTTTTCCACCATTCAGACTGAACAATGCTGTGATTTTTCTCGTGTTTGTTGTTAGGTGTATAATAGTTTCACAATAATGACTCGAGTCCAAATTCCCAATAGAAGATTAGGTATGTATGTTATGTAGCACATAAAACCTGTTTCATTTTTTATTTTATTTTTTTCAGAAAAACTCTAGCCGCAAAATTTTCTATGAATTTATCACATTTTTGGTTATTTATTTTACATTCAATATAAATTTCACATTAATTATGTTCCTAAAATTTTAAGATATACAATACATATATTAAAAAACTATATAAGTTTTGCCGTCATCTCTTATCGGATTATAGTTAAATTAACATAAATGATTCAAAAATAATTATTACAACCCAATTTTCAGATAGAATATAATGAAGATTTTCCTAATTTTTTCAAGTGTTGATTGTGTTGAGATTTTCAATAAAAGACGTAAAATTAAACTTTTTAGTTTTAAGTGGACGTGGAAATATGTATGAGGTGATTTCTTGCCAAAATGTACGTTCAAATAAATTTATTAAGAGAAAAATTATCATTTATTTCTCACAACAATATTTTTTTATATTTGTGGAAATATTAAAAAAATATAAGAATGAATTGATTTAAAATACATTTTTAATATTTATACACGATTATTTGTTATCAATTTTAGCGAATGGAAAGAAATCTTCTCATATTTAAAGAAATCAGTTCCCGAATTGTGTCCAATCCAACCGGAACCACATTATTTTTTTATCATCAGACTAAGCACTTTATATATTTCATATTCTTATTGCCATACGAAAAGTCGTTAAAATGCTATAAATCATAAACAATATGCGAAGCAATATAACTATGCACAGAACTAACTGTCTACAAAAAATGTCCGCACATTTTATGATTTACTGCACAAGACGGGCTTTGAAATTCTCGATTTCATACGAAATACGTAAATACGGGCATTGTGTTTGCGAACAAAACCACCTATGGATAATTAATTAAGAACGGATTTAGCTCAACATCTGCTTCGGGCACACAAATATCTCGAGAAATATTTCGCGTAAGTGTAAATTCTTTTGTGAGTGTAATTTCTAAATTACATGTTCATAATTATTTTTCAAAAAAAATTGAAAATCTATAAATGTTTTTACATGATAACATATACACATTGAAAATAAAACTATTCACATGTTCTGTTCAATAAGCATGACCAAAAATTTCTTAAAATACAATACTTGCAATTCATATTTTTATAATATGAAAAAAATGCTAAAATATTTTATGTCTTTCAAATTTACGTTAAAATACTATATTTTTTAAACTGTGAATAACTTCCAAAACATTTTTGTACATGAAAATCAATCATTTGTTATTTTTAATATTTTTTACAGTGAATAACACGTTTAATAGTTATAAAGGATATACATTATAGAAATATAAGTCTGATTTTTTATGAGTACACGGTAATTAAATATACAAAATGAAAAATTAATATTTTTTTGAAAAATTATTGAAAGAAAATCTTTTCAGCCAACTCATTGTAAAACTGTTTGCAAATTTATTACCGTGAAGAATATTTATGGAACCTAGTTTAAACTTTTCCAACTATATTTGTGAATAAATTACGCAAGGCAAAAATCTGACTATTTTTAACATTGAAGAAACTTATTATATGTATATTTTTAAAAAATAAGTTTCTTTGCTTAATTGTTAGTAAAACTGATAAGTTCAGTCATAAGTTCAGCGTAAATATTTGACTATTTGTGATAAATAAAATTTAATGTTATGAAATAATTTTCGAAAACTAAAATACTTTCTAAATAATAAAAATTGACAAATCATCATACCATTCCATTCGATATGTTTTTTACGATATGCGTTCATATTTCACTATCATATCATATATTTATTTTTCATAAATCAACAGCCGATATTGCGTGATGATACTTAAATCCAACAGCTTACTGTTCCATGCCACAAAATTGTTTTTACTAATGAGCCTCGCTGGTCTACGCTTATTTATTTGCCGTAGCGCCCCGTCACGGCTGTAGGCAGAACGTAGGCTTTTCGCAGGCACGTAGACCCTGCTACACAGAGAGTCCACATACCGTGAAACGTGTCGTATAGAGAAAAGAAACGTAAACTATTTAACTGGGGAGCTTTACAGAATCATAACGGCATACATTTGGCTATGTTATGCTTCTCTTTATATTCTTTTGGGCAATGACAAAGAAGAAAGTGTTTCCTTTAGTGTACTCGTATATGGAATAAATAGTATTTTTTCCATTAGCAACACACGTACATGAGAGATATAAAGCAATTTGTTTTTATGACATCAGTGCGGATTTTTTTTAAATATGGACTTCTATTTTAAATCCAATTGATGATCCTACACACCGCTCAGTCAAATGATGGATATGTATTAACATTTTTTTAGTGACGAAATTACGATAGATGATGAGTTAACAAGTATACTTCATGCATAAAAGAAATGTTTAAATTTTTTAGCTAGTTTTGAAACCAATCACTTGAAGGCTAAAACGTTAGTCAAAAAACTAACCAAACAATCAATATGAAGGAAAGAAAAGCTAAAATTTTGTAAAAGTTATATACAATGTGTATATCATAAAAACCTCAACATTAATGATACATTTGTTTTTGAAATAAAATACTAGGTACTAAGGAGTTGAAAACAAACTTTTTTTCCTTTTAAAAAAAGCCAACAAGTTATCATCTACCCAAAGTCAAGTGAGAGATTTTCTAAATTCAAGTAAAGTTTTTATCAATTACGTGAATCTTTGCAAAAAAAATTACCAACACTTTTTTTATTTCGAAAGTTAAAGCTACACACTCATAATGTAATATTTGATAATTTCAGTATTATAATAGTTACTTTTACATTCAATTTGTTCGCCAATATAACATATGGTCGTTTGAAGCTTTTCTCATGTGAAAACAAACCAAGTGAAGTATAAAAAAAATCTCCACCTTCCGTAAATAAGCGTGTCAGAGAGGTGCGCTGTATTTATCAGGTGCGCTAAACGCACTAGACAACTCACACAGAAGCCTCTTCTGCAAGGGTACAAGGCACTGAAGAGAAGTAGGCCTGAGCACAAAGTGTCACAAGTATGAAAGAAGGCGGCAGCTCTTCTCACTACCTTGGCAGATAACTTTGTAACACGTTTATCGCCTCTGGGTGCATCATTATCGCGTCGGAGTGACATGCAGGCTGAACGACGTTCGCGTACCTCCTCGTCGACGTCCGGAAGTGCCGTTTTATTATCGGACACCGCCGACACCGCGATCTTCCTTCAACGGACTCGCCTTGCATATCAGTAAAATGTAGCGATCCTTTCTAATGCTGTAAGCTTTTTGTTGTGGCCAGATAATTTGAATATTGAATCTTTATCAAATAAATATACATGCGAAAACCCGATCGAAGACTCAAAATCACTGAGACACCTTTTACAATATATTTTTTTTTAATTTTTAACCTGCATTAATTTTTTTATATCCATGAAATTGGACTACTAATGTATCCTATTGATAGAAAAATTAGTTCAAACTCAATTATTGCAGCTCTTTTTTTCAGCTACGGTGGAGCCAAACAAAAATAAAACAAAGAGAAAACTACTCGCTCATTTTACACCTCGTTTATCGGATCGGATGAATAGGAATAAATAAATACATGATTTGAATAATCAATTAATTTGGAATTCGATTGATGAAATTTTTAATTTGCAGATTCATAAACAAATATGACAAATGCTTAAATGTTTACATCTCAACTACAAAGTCTACCAGATAAATGAAAACGAATCACATAAGTATACATGATATTTTAGATCTAACCATATCTACTAAAACATCCTCGTTCTTCTAATTATATTATGCTTGAAAGGCAGAATAATAAAAAGCTATTTTTTTAATTTTAAATCAAGAAATTATTAAGTGATGCAATTATTGAAGCTGATAATAAACATTTTTTAATCAGTTCGAAACTGTAGTAATAAATTTCTTTTTATTGTGTGACGATATCTTACTTCGGATGTCATATTGAACAGTACTGGCAATCGGTGATGCACTTCGGTTGACACGGCAGTAACACTCGTGAAAATTCCCACAAAACCTTATGGCGTCTTTGATAATAAATCTCGAAGTACATCACTGATGACATCATAAAAGTTCAATCATGAAAAATGTTTACAGCGCCCTGAAACTTTAAGAACCCTCGCTCCACCGGAGAAGACATTGTAAGACTGTACTTATATCATGACAAATATGCTTGGAATGAACAACATTTTGGCAACACTTGTTTTATTTCACATGGCCAATGATCCATTATACCGATACCAAGAAGTATTTGTTCAGTTTTGTGTCGTAGGATGTTTTTTAATACTAAAAATATAATATTAATCACGATTTTCTTTATATCTCACGTTTATTGCCCCAACATTTACGACGTTCATCCTATTTTTCTTGGTATTGAATGGTTTTCAACACAATAAACATAATTATTATAATACTGCTAGATTATTACAAAAAAATAATAAACTGAGATATTCATTTAAACATTCAAAGCGATACTTGTAGACACGGCCACTATTTTCTTTGGTTTCAATAACATCGTCAATCGTGTTTCTAAATTTCTTTGGCAATTTTTTGTTTGATTATTTATTCTATGAGAATAATCAACACCCATTTAAAAGATTTCAAAATATGATGTAAGCCGAGAATTTTAACTGAAACTTAATAAAATACTTTGCACATTATAAGAAGGCAATCTTGTTTAAATTACTTGTGAAATCTTTTTTAAATGGAATATAAAGAGCATTTGTACAGAAAATTTTTAAGCGTTTGGAAATCCCATTCATTTATTGAAGTTTTGATACTTTTTATATGACCATTTACATGCGAAAAATCTCATGCAACTCACAAGTGAAACATCGTTTTATAAATATACTCATATGTGTTACAGTATAATAACAATTGCACGACCATTTTCGTGATTTTATAAAGAATATTTATAATTTTCCAATTTCACAGCCTTTATTTCTTCTGAACTTATGTTTGTAGCCACCTTTCATTGAGTAAGTACTTAACCTTTCTGTTAATTAAACGTCTTAAAAAATAACCACTATCATATAATCGAAATCGCTAGTATAAATAGGCATGTATAAAAATTAATAACATTGATATATATTCACTTCATAGGCAATTTGAAATATTTTTATTGAATTCATTTCGGAATTAATTATATTTTTGTAAATATTTTTTCGAAACTAATATTTTTTGACAAACGATTACGATAATACAATGTGTGCTTAACATATTTCAAGCTATTTTATTTTCTTATTGCATAGCAAAACTCGATTCATCGTAAATCCACTGTTGCGATATGAATTTTAAGTCATGCAACTTTCGGAATAAAACGTAAAATGTTACCATATTTATAACGATAAAAATTCTACTTTGCAAGCGATAAATAATGCTCATTGGCCTCGGCGTCTTGCATAGATTTTCTGCCATTGTTAAGTGTTATCCTTCCGCACAGTGCATACTTTAAAACTATTACAATGTTGACAGGCATTTTAAAATAGTTAACTCTTAATGACTCAATAGTGGTAGCACATTAACATGACGACAGTCACATTCACCCCCGAAAGAGACAAGCAAAACTTTTGAATCCCGCGAGTAAAATAAACCGCTTATTATGCACAGAATATATTATTTAAATAGAGTCACATCTATCATAATATAGCAACTTTTGTTTTGTACCAGAATGGTTTAATATGTTATAATCTATTTTTGGCTTAGTTTACTCCCTGTGAGAATAATGGAGTGTAAAATTTTTGTATAAGAACATTCATTGTCCCAAAAAGCTTATAGATGAGCCTTGACAACTTATAGTTTAATTCTTAAGTAAGACGGTTTTTTTTTACTACATTTGATGCAACTTTGAAAACAT
The DNA here is from genome assembly GCA_028555115.1 of Himalopsyche japonica. NCBI lineage: Eukaryota > Metazoa > Arthropoda > Insecta > Trichoptera > Rhyacophilidae > Himalopsyche > Himalopsyche japonica. The sequence continues at coordinate 349,349 of JAHFWJ010000510.1, read as the reverse complement.
TTTTAAGAGTCTCAATAATACATTATAAAATTAGTTATCATTTCAAAGGTCAAACTTGTAATATCAAAATTAATTTCTTATAAGAATAGAAAATTGTTTTATATTTTGCGTAGATCCTGTGTATATTTGCAAGTTTATATGCATGTTGCTATAAAAATATTATTTATTCTGAATTTTATTAAGTAAATTATTTCACATGCCAACTCTTGATAAAAGTATATCGCTGACGAAGTATGATTAAAAAAAAATCACAAGAATTATGTTACCTGAAAGTGTAAAGTTAGAAATATAAGATTTTTAAAAGACTGGCAACAACCTCGCCGTGCTACTTACATCTAATCATAAGTATTAGGTTGATGGAAAAATTTCAGAAGATGAATGTTGTTTTCACAAATAGAAGATAACTTTGTATGAATCTGTGTATTCGATTATTATCGTTAATTCAGCATAAAGACTTTTTTCAAACGGTTCATATTTATTTATAATGATAATTGATTGATTAGTTTAATTTCGTAATTATAACTTAAATAAAACATAAGACAAAAACAACTGCAAAGCAATCAGAGATCCAGAGCCAAAGCACTAAGAATATTCAAAAATAAATTAATGAAACTTCAAATAGGGATATAACTTCACAGGATGCAATAGATTAATTTATCATATACTTTCTTTGTATCATTTATTATCAATCCTTGAACTGGATGGTTAGAGCTTATATTATTCCACTTGTCTGCATGATCAAAAGTTTTGGATACCCCATGAAAGTGAGATTCTTAGCTAAGACGATTAACTAACCACCAATTCATTTCTTTATCTCTTCTGATGGGAAAATATGAGAAACTCAATATGTTACAACCGCACAAATTTTGTTGAGATTCTCCAATAGGATTTTTTTGTGATCTTCATTGCGTACGAAAATGGTTTAAAAAAATACTTATTTATGTGAGAACAACATTCGAGTGATTCTACTACTTGAATACAAAAATCCTAATTAAGAGCTATTCCCAGATGTTCAATAGATATCTAAATAATATAACTATAACAATCGTACGTACCATACATCACGCGCTATAATAAAAAGTTAATAGCATATTTGTATTCTATTCCAACACCGCCGTCATTTTCTATAGTCCTATATCCGGAGACATTCATCCCTACAATAGAGTTTGCCACTTCGGAGGAGCGATGCTTTATTTACGATTCTTGAAGTGTTATTTCAAGCCCGGCATATTGTGTATATTAAATATTTTATGGCAACTCCATATTTTCAATCTTTTGAGATATGACACCCATAAAAGTAGCGTCCACTTTTATGGAGGTAGCGAAATATTCTAAGGCAATAAAATAGAGAATTTTCACACTAATTATAAATAAAATCGTATTTTCCTTCCATAGGTATACAGGCTTTTTCAAAAAGATATAAAATATTACAATACAACAAACAAAAATTTAATACTTTTCTAGAATTCTGTATTATTTACATTGCTTAAAAATGAATTAAAAACACACAACATTAGTTAAGTTGTCACTTAATATAATATATACTCCATAATGATAGCTATTTCGGTTCACGCCTTCATCAGAACTACTGATACCACTAAACTACTACAGAACTACTGATGATTGCTATTTTTTACCGTGTTATAATGGAGTTCTACCAAGTAAATACCAATACAATCAATAAATCCATAATATCTATATGATTTCTACAAAATCCTTCATAATATACAAAATATTTTTTAATTAAATAAGCGTATCAGTGAATATTCAGATCTAACTCATTGCATTTACAGTTTTTGAAAATTTTCAAATAACATCATTTATTATATACATATTAAATCATGCCAAGACCATACCACGTTGAAAGCACCGGCTCTCGTGCGATCACCGAAGTTAAGCAGCATTGGACGCGGAATAGTGCTTGATGGGTGACCGCTCGGGAACACCTCGTGCCGTGTTCTGTTGGCTATGAGAAGGAAAACCCAGACAGAAGCAGGGGGAGGCCTTCATCCAGCAGTGGATTGACCCCGGCTGATGATGATGATAATTCAATCATATTCTCTATTCTTATTTCTTACCATATTTATTCTTTAAAGACCATCGTTAATTTTATTATGAATAATCGATGATATAATGTAATAATGTCCACGAGTCTAATTTCACTGAATACATTCGTACCTACTATATTTTAAAAATGTTTTAAGTATTTTATTATGTATCAGTATTATTCAATAATAATCTCGACCGTAAGTTTCGAATAAACCATTTACCATATTAGGTTTATCATTGAATCACACTATAAATATTTCAATGATTTTATGCAATAATACTCATTGCAATACAGTATTTTGCATTATAATCATGTTATTTTTTTATAAATAAATTATGGTTTTTATTCATATTAATATTTTATTAAATGTGTAAGCAGTTTTATGTTTTTTTTTCAGAAAATTTGTTTTATTTTAGTTACTACACAAAAATTTTATATATATATTACCAAATAAACTTTGCTTATAAAGTAAAAGGGCGATTCAAGCAAAATTTATATTTTTTCCGACATTCTTCAGAATAATCCAAAATTCCAGATTATTTTGATTTGGTCATTGTCATGACAATTCTTTTATTTCTAACGATAATAACTCTTCATTATTTTTAATAATAATATATATATATATAAAAACAATTTATGAAAATAATTGTATTTCTTTGTAATGCAATTACAGGTTACATTTTATTTTGGACTCGTAAGAACGCTATGGATAGTTATTCCAAGCGTCGAAAATAATAGTAAATATAAGCAAATTTGTATTTAGAAGCTATAAATTTTACCCAATATCCCGATGTAATATTGAAGTAATGCTGCAAGCAATAAATTTACGATACATAACTCCTGATATCCGTAGGAAAGCTAAGTGTCGTTGGGGCAATATGAATCTGGATAGGAGAGGGCGTCGTGTCGGAACGGGAAAAAAGCAATGGTATAACAACACACAGCTTCCAAAATTATTTCACCCATACAAAATCAACCCGCAATATTTATTTATTTTCTCTGCAAGGCTTTGGAGCCGCTACAAAACAAACCCCCATTGTGAATCGGAGAGCTACTGCGACATCGAAACATATTACGATTTCAATAATTTAAAAATATCCGTCGTGGCACAATAAAGGGTGTTACGACGGACATTTACAACAGCAATTTCACTAGCTTCTACACTCGGGACAAAAAACGAGAATCCCAGTCCGTCACCAGTGTCATTAGACAACGACGGCAACCAGCCGGAATGATTTTTTTAAAAATTTGTTTACGTATACAGTGATACCCCAAAGATTCAAGATATGTGGGTTCGCCGAAAAACGGATGGGCCGAGAGAAACTGTGTATGTTGTATTAACGTTGTAGTTCTTTATACATGGTAGGAAGTTTGAAAAGAGTATTATAATTTTTAAATCGTAAAATAAAGTTCATCGAAGTGCCGATGATTTTACAAAATCTCGATCACTCGTGTGACGACACGACGTCGTGTTTATCAGGAAGAATTACTTATTAACAAGCTTATATTTTTTCTAATCTCCAAGTTTTCGATTTTTTTACAATCATTGATCGGGCTCTAGCTGTCAATCAAATTAAAAATCTAAATTTTAATTCATAATAATATTAACTGAAAATTAATTATGTTCCTAGATATTAATTGAGTCTATAATAATGCTCGACATCTTGGCGTCAAGTGTATAGATTTTTGTATTTTTATTAAATGTCTTTTTCATGCTGGTAGTTCTTAATTGTAATATAATTGCCGCTATGTTCACAGTCGGTATCAGGCCATCTGTCAAACTTCAACATTATAGCTAGTGAAAAGTCAAAGGTAAATAATATATGAAACTTTTTCGAGTTTTTAATGCCTTATCAATCTGTCCAATCGCTATAATTTTAAGTATGTTTATTTTCGGAACTAACCTTCTTGTTATATATCATTACGCTCAGCATTAATGGATTGAGGATTACTGCATATTCTCTATGAACGCTTAACAGACATGAAAATATAACCTAGTAATTTTCACCTACTTTTCAAAACATCTCGCTATTTTTTAAATTTTATCGATTCCTAATGTGTGAAACATAGATTCTAACTAAAATAGTCTGAATAGGTTTTTATCTGAAAGAACTGTTTGTTATTTAGTTTGTGGTTTAGATTAGTCAGATATAAAAATAGTGCTAAGGCATGTCAAATGGTTAAAGAATCACTCTTTCTAAACATATTTATTTTAGATTGGATGTCCATAAAGTAATAATAAAAAAAATCTAATAGATATCAGTTGGTAATTCTCGCGAAGAGCAAAATCGGTCAATATTATAATTATACAATCAATGGATTGGCAGAGTAACAGACACAAATATCGTTTTATTAGTGGTTGCTTTATAACTCCACACAAACTTCCAAGATCGAATACATCGCGACACTCACGATATATTGTAGTATGCCATCGTTTTATAAGTTATGATCCTATAATTAATAACTTATTACTAAATATATCCGTGTATATTTTATGGAACTATCACGTCTTATAACATAAATCGATGTATAGCCTCGGTAAATATACATAAATGCATAATTGATTGTTGTGTGCACAGTGATTTTGTTGAAAAGTTGAAGCAGCGCTGTGTCAACGTATGAATCATGCTCAAAGCTATCATTATCGCGACGCCGCACCCGCGAATATTCAATTTCACGGTGGCCGAATAAAAACACTAGAGCTTTCGCATTCGAAATTCGAACCGTTTGTCAGATTTTGCCTCTCTTTTGTTTTACTTTGCACTCATTCATATACGAAAAGGTCGCACATCGTTAGAATTGCCGCTTTTACACACCGTTCACTATACGATCGACCTAAATATTGTCAAAAATAGTAATATAAAATTTAATTTATTTATTTCAAATAACACGGTATTATTCTTAACACTACATATTATATATATATACTGATACATAAAAAAAATAATTCTTTGTATAAATCTATCGACATGTGGATTTCTTCTTCACAATTTCACGAATTTATCGACGTCAATTCAGGATAACTAAAACAAGTTTCATTTTTTATGCTACCAATAAATGTAATTATAATCCATTATTCTCAACTTATAATTAGATTTATAAATATATAATTAACTGAGAATCAGTACTATCTGTCAATGTAACCATGATACACAGACAGAGCGTGTGTGTGTACTGTGGAAATATTTCGAATTACAGACAGCAGTATAAAGGAAGAAAAATATTTAAGATATTGTTATTAGGAATCATATATACTTTTTAAAATATATTTAGATGAAGTATAATATATATATTTATCTTTTTTATATTATCTGTCATATTATTATGTTCTAATATTGTCTTTAGGCATTTTAGACAATCCCGCAATTCATTTTACCACAAGCCTTAAATTCCGTAAGTTGCAAAGTGTTTACTTTTAATATTATGAGAATGTTTACGGTTTGTTAGATTTCACAACAGTGTATTCGTACAAAATTATTTTTCCAGTGACATACGCCGAAAAAATATATTACATAATTAATGTCATTCTCACAATTTTGTAATGATGAATTAATTCATCGATTTTTAGCTCTATGGGGATATTTGAAAGCATATAAGCTAAATTTTAAAATATATTGAATAGCTCTTTCATAAGTGACTATTATTTGATTTTGTTTTTAACTCTTTAAAAAAATATTTTTACATATTTGATTATTTATGACTTTGTTTTACAAAAACTAATTTTGCATTTATAATAATTTAAATCGCAAATATTTCACAGGCCTAAATTTTTTAAGCAAGGCTTACGCTTTAATTTTTATGTTTAAATAAAAGTTCTTCCGAAATCTTCATTTTGAAAACGTCAACAGAAAATACATTCCTCAAATGACACAATAGTTTACGTGTAAAATACTATTGTTGAAAAAATTTTCCTACCATCATTTCAAATGTGTAAAAATTTTGTAATTTGGAATAATTTTAAAACCATTAACTTATATCCATAGCCATATACGGGGGTTTCCAAAGCGACAAGAGTTTGGATAGAAAAATTCGGCCGTAAAATATGCATATGAAATCAGCAACATGGTTTTCCAATATTCTTATGAACAGTACGAAATGTTTAAATAAACAGTTGATGACCGACACTTACACTTTATAATAGCATCCATACGGAAGTAACGAAACAAAACGTTGCTTAACACGACAAATCCATCTTTAACCATTCGTCTTGTATGACCTAGTTTATTGCCGGCCCTTTAAATAAAAGTAGTGATTATTCCAACTTGTGGAGTTTCAACAATATTCCAAGTGGAATTTTTTCAATTCTCAAGCGTTGATTTTTAAAAAATTATCAACCGATATCAAAGATAGTTTTTAAATTTTACAATTTAATAATGAAAAGCACCACTGTCTTTTCCGTAAATGAAATTGTAAGCCTTCCACCGCGATAAAGCGTGTGGTAATGGGCAAGCATTAAAATCCTAATTTGCGTTCGCGAAAACCGCCTGCATACTTTTCTGCATGCAAGTTGCAGCCAATGTGAAAAAGCCCATTTTTCAAATAACAATTTTTCAAGTGAACACATTCACGTTTGACATTCCTCAACGGGCGAATAATTGGGAAATGTATTGAGTTATTTCGCATTTTTAAAGCTTTTAAACCATAGTGTAATTTTTCATTCATTGTCAGTCAATTACAATAGTTATTCATCTAACACGTATAGCAATTATATCACCAGAAATCAAGTCAAGTATATTGATCATTTTCGAGCTGTAGGGGTCCGAACACCTCTGTCTTCGTCATATATTATATTCGAGGTCGTTTCGCTTAGTCATGGAAAAACAGAGTCCGTAATGTAATAAAATTTACGACAGTTTTTAGCAACATTTATTTTTATGCACCAATTCCCTCACTATGTCGTTTTGACGCGATTTAACTACATATTCAATGTACCCAAAATTATCCAAATTATTGAATAATTAGTGGTCATCAATCGTCGGCCGTTGTTTCCTTGATGCAAACTAACGCAGCCCCTAGTAAACACCTCAGCTCTGCTAACATTCACTACATTTTATTTATTTAACGCGTACGACTAGACCAGCGGCCGTCAACAAAAATTGTATGGTTCCCTAGAGTAGTTCGAGCAACGTCACAAAAACCTGTTTTAGTCAAACAAGTTCTGTTATCATCACATAATTGTAAACAAATACATAAAAATAAAAAGAAAAACAAAACGTTTATTTTATCAGTGTTTTATATTAATGTATACTGGTTGGTGCTGCTTAAAAACCATTTCAATGTGAAAATTTAGTAATCTCTATGGTAGAAAAGGTTAACAGCCACTGCACTAGATAATTGATAAATTTATGATGTCGACTGAAGGTGCTTGATGGAATTTAAATATCAAATTTGAATTGTTACAACTTTGTACGGTTCCACATGTTTTATCACTGACGACCCGGGCTTCGCCTTTCGGCATCTTCAGGCATTCTATCACACAGATGCAACAAAACTGACAGTCAGTTCTGTTGCATCCGTACAAACTTGTAACAATTCAAATTTTTCAATTGATAAATGTTATTTCTGTTGTATTTATCGATTAGTTTCTTTTCAGTTCAAAATATACTCAAGTTGGCTAAAAATAAAATGTTTCTATATTCGTGATGTTTAATTGGATCTCGAATCATCACTCTCCCATTCATCATATAATGATAAAGAGCAGTGTGAAGTAATTCTAAATTCATTGCTTTTTTTGGAAGAAAAATTTCAAAATTTATTTTTCATATATCTCCATAGCCATGACAATATTATTCGATTTATATTGAAATAAAATATAAGAATATTGATATTACGTTGAAGCAGACATACTAAGTTAAATTAAGCTAAGTAAAATAGTATAATCATTCATCAGTAAAAAATATTTTTTTAGGAACTTGTCTATACAACCTTTCCATTCTCATGCTTCTACGGTATGATGCGACATGATAAACCACCCCAAAATAGGCATTAGGCAGAAAAATTCTTTTGGCTCTTTGAATAATTTTTTATACCTTGAGAGCATCTCGAATGTGACTATGAAGACAAATAAAATATTTCTCGTTATCAAGTTCTTGTGTTCAAATGTCATCATAATTTCTCTAAGCTACACTCATTTTATTATTGCTTAATACAAATCAAAAGAAAGCAATTCAGATATTACTGTTGGTGTTGCAAAAACTCACATTTCAAGAAACTCAAGTGTTTACGGATGGTATAAATGTAGTTATTTATTTATTTATATTATTCTTTGCTTACACCACTTGTTGATTTGTGATTTTTGTAAAATTAAATATTTATTTTGACTAGTATTGCAGTATACCGTTTTCAAATATTTTTGACATATTAAATTATCAATGAGGATATTTGACTTTACAGCAAATTATCAGTATTAAAGATATTTTTGAATTTCAAATCAATCAGACATACATCACAAGCATGCATGTCCTAGATATCATATAAAACATTAAAAAATCAACATACGATAATCACTCAACTGATTAACTAATTCATTAGCATCTGAAATAGAAAGAAGTTTGAAATAAATAAAATGAAAGAAATAAAAGAAAAAATTAATGAAAGAAATAAAAAAGAAGTTTGGCCTATATCACCATGGAAACTACAGTCACAAGTATTTAATTGATGTGACACCGTATTGCAAAATAGTATAGTATGTACTTACTACACAAAAAAATAAATAAACAGTGTAGCAACATAAGTATACCATTACTTGATTTTCTCCATCCAAAATTTCACTGCACAACCCAATAACCAATAATTCATTTTACGTTTAATAACTACTTGAGCTTTATATATGTTTTTCACTTTTATTGAATGACAGTACTAAACAGGTAAGGGATCATTTTAATCACCTTAAAACTAGTTTCAATAAATATACATATAAAATAACTGATATCACAAAAGTAATAAAAAGGCATATTATTTACTTTTATAAAATATACTTTATTTTACAAATATAACTTAGAAATACAATTTATTGGTCATTTTTTTACTGGTTACCATAATACAACAATGTTGCAAGTAAGTGATATAATCCTTCACCTCGAGTGCGAACAATGTAAATCAAAGAACACAATATTTTTTCTACTAGTGACAACTTCAAAGACTTTAAAGACTAAATAATTATTCGAAATAAAAAAAAAATACAAGATAGATTAGACAGAGCATTAGAGATTAGAGCAGAGCAGAGCAGAGATAGATAGACAGAGCATTTAATAAATTAATATAATCAACGTATAGCAAATATAAAGTAATTTTCACCAGAATCGATACAAAATACAAAATAATTTGTGAATATAACAGAAAGTTTCCAAGCTGGAGATGAAATGTAACTTAATAAGATTCTTTTTACGATCATTAAAAGAGAATATTTTGGTTAGTAATTTAAGCAATCAATAGAAATGATATGATATATAAAAATAAACATTTTTTTATTATGTAACTAACAGTGGACTCTTGCATAACGTACAGCAATATGGAACTCTTGTGGATCGTGTCTAATTATTGAGATATTTCATAAATAATGCGCAAACATCTTGCACTTCCAGCTATGATTCTTTTTTTAAATGTCAGGAAGATTAGCTGGGAGGTTTGTTTCACCATGAACCAGACAAATTGTGAAAATAGATTTTATTTTCTAACCAAAACATCACGTTTAACACAAATACATTATTGTTTCGAACAGTGAGCAAGAGTACTATGAGACATAAAATCTTTTATTATCAACTTCCATAAAATTACTTATTACCCCAACAGCATATTTTACAAAAAATTTGATTAGGTGAAAAAACACATGGATGTTTTTAGTTTAACATTTTTAGCATAATTTTATAGAAACATGTCAATTTTAAAGTAGCTTTAAAAGATATTACCTTAAACTGGAATATATTAAAATAATGTCAGAAATACGATTAGTACTGGGGTATAATATTATGTTCAATAAATTATTAAAAAATAGATATTTTGTCATAATCTAAGTCAAAAATGTTATAATGTAATTCGATTGGTGCTTTCTATTTCAGAGTCAGTAAAATGGAGAACAGCAGCAATAGCCTTCAGCATATGTCGTTTTCTATATAAATCGGTTGAAAGAAGATAAGACAACACAACATTCTTCAGATACTCCAAGTTTGCTCCTTCCCTAGACTGAGTACGTAATAATCTAAAATGAAACATTCAATGTGAGATATTATAATAAAATAAAATGAATCAAAAGAAAATATTCAATTATGGGAATAAGTTTGAATAAAAAATTTTAAAAAAGAAACTACGGATAGAGAAGATTTGTTCTTGTAAAATTTACAATGCATGTCTGGTGGCACGAATCACCTAAATAAAAATTTGAATAATATTAGATATGATTAAAAATAAATATTTAGATAGATTGTTTATGTATTTTTTAAAAAATAAATTGTCATCTGTTTTTCATGATTTAAATGAAAAAAAAGAAAAAAAATCATTAAACACAAAGCACCAGCAGTCGATATGTTATAATTAAATTAGTCACTTCGATAGTAAATAAAGATTTAATATGAATCGCACAAATGTAATGAGATACAAAATTTAAATCTTATTATAGATATTGAATGAAAATTATATAAATTATATTTCAATGAAATGGCATCAGAGTGGTGGTCAAATTACAACAAACATTTAATTTCTCAAGAAATAAATAATAAAATGTATCATTATTGTCTATTAAATGGAAAACTATTCTGTTTGCAATTCAATCAACTGATTAAGAAAGTGCCACAATCGTAAATTCAAGACAACTTGTAATTTGACATTATATTTAATCGAGTACATATATTTCAGAAAAAAGAAAAAAAGCTTTCAGTGACATTTGATGAAGGGAAATGATTTCTTAGGTGAGAATGGGGGCATTTTTCTCTACTAAATTACTAGCCCTTGCTGCACTGCTGGCACATAAAACCAAAATCAAAAATTTACAAGCTGGCAACTCTGCCCCCTCCTCTCACATAAAAATAAAAATGAAGATGAATTCCTGTTTAACTATCACATGAAACAAACATTACTGACCTATCAATTTCTTCTCTCATACTTTTCCTCACTTGTATGAACTTCTCTTTTTGAATAGTGGAGTCTCGCATGGAATCCCTGAAAATATATATTTTACATATTGAAATAATCTCACAAGCTCAAATCATCATTTGAAGAAATAAATTTATAAAGAAATACACATTTTGATAATTGATTGCAAAACCAGCTTACAAGTTCAATATGGTCATGGTATAGTGACTTTTGAAATTGATGAGCAAGTATTTTTTGAAAACTTCTAGGAAATACTTCAGTCACAGATTTAGTATACATTTTAAATAATAAATAACACATTTTTAATACTATTCCAAAACTATTTTTTATGATCAGTAGAGGTTTCATTCATCAGATTTTATTATGTTATTGTGGTGTTTTATTTTTTCATATAATGCCTTTAGACCAAGAAGTGACAGTTAATACCTTCAAAGTAATTTGGTATATTATAAGACTTTAATAAACTATAATCATACAGATGAATTACCTCAGAAGACCTTCTGTGTGGTGTTTATCCTTTCTTAGAACGGATATTTCCAGATCTTTCCTAGCTAACTCATGAGCATAATGTAACATATGAGGTGGAGCAGATACTTCCTGAAATAAAATATATTTAAACGAATGATAAAAAAAATCCTTATGAACTAATATTATTAGGATAATTATATTTAAAAAAATAAATAAAACATTAAATACCAGACTGGAAATATTGAAGGAATTTATAACCTATGTTAAATGTTGTAAATATAATTTTCTCATCGAAGATATGAAAAATTCTATGAGCATCTGTTTTATTTTAATACAAAAATTAGGCATAACATATTTATAAAATTAGAAAAAAAGAACAAAAAAATTTTCCCACTTCAATGCACTTCTAAATAGAAGCTTTATTTATTTTGTTTTCTTTCATTTTTATGCTTCACTATTTTTAGTGTCGTTAAAAACATAATGATGATAAAACACATACAAAGAGACCCTTTTATCACTTATAAAGCATACCATGAATTGTCTGATATTAACCAATTTATTCATGGATTTTTGCAAATAACACATACATAGTTGTATAAGAAACAGTATATTGCTTTTGATTTTGATTGATTTGATGTAATATTTTATTAAAACTGTTAGTGTAAACCTTATTGTCTTATTGTGATTACTTTCTATTTCACAAATTTACATGGGAGGTGATAAAATTTAATCTTAGGTAGGGAATGTAGTGAAATGGTGTATTTTAAAAATATGTTGATTACTTTTCGTACGGCCGTGATTTTTTGTACATTTCAACCTATCAATGATGTATGAATATTGCCCATAATAAATGTGTTATAGTGCTATCTGCGAAGACTGTAGATGAAAATTGAATACAGGATTTTATTGAATTACTATATTACCATGGTAATTACATATTATTACCATAGTGAAAATGTAAAGGTGAAGCGACATATTTGTGGTTTTACTACTATCGATCGCAATCTAAACAATTATATACAATCATTTTTACAAACTTATATGTTTTGTTGTACATTAATTGATAAAAAAACACATGTAATAAAAATATTTAATAATAATTCAGGTGGTCTCTTAACCGTTAGAATGCTACGCGGCGCAAAAGCGCTGCGATCGTTTGTATCGAAAATTGCGGCGCAGCGCAAAAGCGCTGCGAGTTTCAGTGTGTTTTCGGTGCTCCGCGGGAGTGCACGTACGCTAACCTCGCGCGTAATTTGTAATGAGAGTGCATTCTTATACATTTAAAAATAACTTTTATCGTTTTTTTATATTATTTTAAAATATCACTGCTCGAAACCATCGTAAGGGAAACAAATCGATATGCTGCACAGTTTTTGGCCTCGCACACTGTATCGGATAATTCTCGAGCAAAAAAGTGGACGCCGACAACAATATACGAAATGAAAGCCTTTATTGCTGTCATACTCGAAATGGGAATAACGAGAAGGCCAACAATTAGTAGTTATTAGTAGCTATTTGTGCGGCAAAACATAATTGTTGAGCTATTTTTTTTTGATTTTTTATTTTCTAAAAGAAATAAAATACAATAATATTGATATCACTTTATGTTTAATAAACATTAATAAACAATAAACATTTTATCTTTATAATGCAAAAATAATTAATAAAATTGATTGATATTTGTCTAAGTTAGAGTGTTTTATTTGACACCATTATTTTTTCCTCTAAATTAATCAATATGTGTATAGCAATTTTCATTTATTTTTGCCAAAATTGCTTAGCACTAAAACGGTTAAGTCCTATAATTTTTATACATGGACGATCCAAACATTTCTTTGAAAATTAAAGCTATTATTAGTTTTCTCTTGTTATTTCGTGAAGAGAGTCGTTGCAGTCGGCTCTGCAGTAGAATAACAATTTATTTTTTATTTTTGGAATCGTAAATAAAGAATGGATAGAGATGAAATACATCAAATTTTGCTTAATCATACAGTATGAATTTTGACTCATTTGCTTTGTATATTTTTATGATTTAAAATGAATATTTTTACACCAATCTTATCGTAAATATAAAAATTATTTTCGATATAAAGATGTTAAGAATTTTTAAATATTTTCTTACAAAATGCATCGCTATTTTTTTCCACAGTATTACAATGGAATTCTACCAAATAAATGTCAATACAATCTATTCACTTTAAAAAGACATTATTTCTTGAATGTACATACAACTCATCAATACAAAATTTTATAATTTGCTTGCCGAAAACGCTATTATTTATTATGAAGAAAAGAATCTACTTAAAACACAAACAATAAAAATAAATGAAGACTTATATGACTGTAACAGCACATGTTTTCATGATAGTTTTCTTCTGTCAGTGTACTCTAAATATATTTCTTTTAATAAATCCAAGACTTACTTGAAGGGAACCGTTAATATCATGATGTTTGGAACTATTTTCAGTTTTTAATTCACCGTCTTTCTCGTGCCTGGCACGGATTTCTTCTTCTCTTTCTCCTAATAAAGTTGCATAACGCTCTCTTTGGCTTTGTAATTGCTGTTCAAGAGAAATGATTCTACTTTTGTATTCTGATAATTCTTCTTTGTGAGTAATCTTTTCATGTTTCAGAATCTGTAAAATAAAAAAAATATTTAGACGTAAGAAAAATCACTACTGGGCTATGAATTAACTTTTACTTTGTCATATCAAACATTTTGTCATCAGTTTTTCCTAAAAATACAAAACGTTTTTAAGACTTGAGATGTTTACAACAAATAAATGACAGTAAAATGAAAAGTTTGTTACTACCCATTTCAAAAAACTTTAGTAAATTTGCTTTGCGTGAATGGAGATAGTATGTATGAATAGTGAAGAAGTGAAGGGCGCGCATTAAATCAATGGGCACAACATTTCAATATTTCATATATTATTAAGTGACACCATCATTACAAACTATCAAATACACTTCTCAAATTCAAATTAATATGGTTACATATTCTACACAATTCTATATTACTATATATATAAATGAACTTGAATTGTTGAAACTTTGTACGATTCCATACGTTTTGTTACTAACAACTTGTATTTCGCCTTTCAAAGTTCCAACAATTCAAATTTGATATTGAAATTCCATCAAGCACCTTCAGTCAATATTATAAATAATAAAAGAAAATAAAAGATGAACGTATTGTAAAAATAAAATAGTATCCTGTCAGTTTATTACCACTTTGTGGTCGGGCCCCTCGAGCAATATACTCATGCCTGTAGCGAGCGTTTTTTGAGATTAGCGCAAAAAAAATATTACTTTCTTAAAATCGACACAACTTCTAAACCAAACAATACTTTAGATTGAAATTTTCAAAGAATTAATATGTGACATTTGATCTTTAAAAATAAATTATAAACACTCTGATTACATCTTAATTTCATTATATTTCTAAGCTGAATATAAAAACCTATTCTCAATTATGTAAACAACACTCCACATCTCTTCAATATTAAATTTTTAAAACATTCTATGTAAAAGATAATATATTTATTCTTACTATATAATTATATAATAAATAATAATATATACTTGCAATTCCTGCAAGTTTAGAGCCACTGGAAGTTTGAAATCTAAATGACGTAAATCGAGAAACAGGCGTCTCCGAATAGGAACACTCGGGTTTATAATAACTCATGAATTTTATTGCCACTTGTCAAAAAAAGGTCTTTGTTGTATTGCCGTGCGTTTTGTTTCACGCCAAAATACAAGCTCGAGAAAAGAACGGTCCCGCAAACGACCGACAGGATACAAAAACGAATTTTATCGGGTTCCGCAAACAAATAACAGTCCGCAATAAATGAAATATTTCATTTCCTGACATGCAACACTACATTCATAAAATCGAATTTTAATGCCAAGAAACCTATTGACAATTTTTATTCAGTCATATAGCACAAATAATCAGTAAATAAGATTCCTATCGATATCATAGAATACTAGAAAGGTAAAGATGAGGACAGTTACTTACATCCAGTTGTTCAGTGACTTTTACTTCACATTCTTTTTCAGTTTCTTCCATTTGCTGATTTAAGATCTCTACCTTGTCTTGTAGAGTTTTAATGTGGGATCTCAGTCTTTCTAGTTCATTTCTATTTGTAACATGCTGTTGATAAGACGTGTCCGTATTCAAATTATTGTTCTGAACAAATTGTCGTTTGTACAGTTCATATTCAGTTCGGAGTGCTGCTAATTCTGCTCTATACATTGAATGAACATTCTGAGCATTTGAACCACTGATATTGAATATGCTCCAAATATCTACAGGATTGCCCATTGTTTCATTTATAACGATCAAATCCTTTTTTAAAGTATGTATTTTGTCTATGAGTTCTTGAATATAGGACATACCAGTTGACTCAGTGTTTCTAAATTCCTGGACTTCGGATTTTTCTAAAAACAAAAATGCATAAATTTCCAACACTTTCACTATATATTATCCGTTTCACATGAAGCAGAAATATCCACATACACTGACAGCTCACTGAAATGCAGCTAGTCAGCAAAGCCAGTCACCTATAGTACATTACAATTCGGCAGCTCAAACATTATTATATTACTTTTCTGTCATGACTGCCGCAGCGTTTCTAATTGTATTTTTTTCTCCACTAATGTTATACAATCAGTATTCAATGCATTATTTATGGGTTGCATTTATCTTCAAATTATTAACAAAAAAAATCTTTTATGTCAGTTTTATGAATCTAGTATTTTCAGGCATGTGAATGGACATATGAAAAGTGATATGATTCAATAATTAAAGACATTTTCAAACTTGAATTGTTACTACTTTGTACGATTCCACATGTTTTACCACTGACGACCCGGGTTTCGCCTTTCGGCATCTTCAGGCATTCTATCACGCAGATGCAACAGAACGGATGTAAATTAAACAGTTAGCATCGTCTATATACCAAAGTAAATAATTACGCAAAAACACTAACCTCAAGGGAAGCAGTAAATTACAGTTAAAACAAATGATAAATAAATTTTATTATTATTAGTAGTTAATGACAAAACATTTGGAATCGTGCAAAGTTGTAACAATTCAAATTTGATATTGAAATTCCATCAAGCACCTTCAGTTGATATCATAAATTAAAGATATTTTCATCATTCAATACATCAATTTCAGTTGGAAGGCGTTTTATTTTTATAATAAATAAAATGCAAATACTTTTACTATACCACAACATTTTCTAGCAATAAAGACCAAAACAATCTAGATCTTTTAAAACTGATACCTTGTAAGATTTCTTCTACAGATGTCCTACTTGGTCGCCTCACAGGAGCCTCATTTTGCTGATCAATAACAATATTTTTGCTTATATTATCACGAAGCTGTTGTATTACATCCCGATCATGTCTTCTTTGCCTGTCATATTCACCAACAGTCTCTGATAGCTCTGCAAGCCTGGCCTCTAATGTGGCAACCCTCTCCTCTTGGCTAGCACACATTCTTTTGGCTGTTTCCTCTGCTTTTTTGGCTTTGATGCGCTCCTGTAATGTATACATATTAGGATAAGGTCATTATCCAACCAATTAGGGCAATAACAAAGTCTAACTAAGTACTCATAATATCAAACGCTTTCTGCATACTCCAAGTGTTTCAAAAATTTATGTTAACTTCAAACTCTTACAACATGAAAATTTGATTCTTTTGTACCAATAACAATTTTATTAGGTTGTTATCACAAAAAGTCTAATGTAGACTTTAAAATAATGCTAGAGTAGACAAAGAAGCATTTTGAGTTTTGATAAAATAATAACAGATGAATTTGAATTGTTACAACTTTGTACGATTCCATATGTCTTATCACAAACGACCCGGGTTTCGCCCTTCGGCATCTTCAGGTGTTCCATCGCACGGATGCAACAGAACTAATCATTATCATAAATTATATCAATAATGCTAGTACGGCAAGATTGACTGAACTTTATAATAAATTAGTGTTTCGATATCATAAATTATTAATAACAGATGAGGGGTATCTTCCAGAACAAATTTTTAATGTGAATGAAATGAGATTATTCTGGAAATAAATGACAACACACACTTATGGATTAAAGACATTCAAGGATAGGCTGATTATCCTGGTTTGCGGAAACATTGCGGGTTTCTAACTCAAACCTTTATTAATTTGTCATACAGAAAACCAGAGAGAATTGAAAAACGTATACAAATACACAGTGCATGTCTATTTTATTCCAACCATAAAGTATGGATGACGCAGACTTTATTTGAAGACTGATTCATGAATTGTTTTTTCCTCAAGTTCTTAAATATTTTCTTGAGGATAAAATTTCTTTCAAGTTTTTGTAACTCATAGATAATTTAACAAATATATCTGATCTTCATCCTGTAGTGAAAGTATTTTTTGCCACCAAACACACTTGTTAGATTTAAGATATCTCAAAATCACTTTTAAATAATCCATATCTGCTAGAGATGCTGACAGTTATTGTTGACCAGTTTTGGAATGAATATGATAATCTTTAGTGTGTCAGAAATATTGTTCTCGTCTGGTAAGATTTGATAAAGAAGTGCATTATTGGTATCTGGAAAAACTGTATTGGCTCCGCTTTACCATATATTTGCCTTCATCAAGGAAATGCTGATGACTGCCGCCATCTTGATAATATGGTTTTGAAAACATTATGTAAAGAATGGAATTCCCTACTAAATTGAATAAAACACTACTTTTCTCCAAATTATACTGGTCTTTATTTATATTATTATAGTAAATTTACAGAAATTGTTGCATGAGCTGATTGTTGAGATCGACTTACAACCAGTTTGCCAGAACCAATTGCAGTCGTGAGTTGACAAATACCAGTAGTTATACTGCAAATTTACTGGTTAAATGGTCACATATCAAATAAGAAACATATTAACACGGTGAAAAAATAGCAATGTATTTTAGTTCTACAAAATTATTTTTAACAAATATAGTTGATAGCTATTTCGGCTCACGCCATAGTCAGAACTATGATTAAACTAACTGTTGGCAAGGCACAGATAGACAATTAGATAAATTTCTACAGAAAGCTAACTCTATACATAGTAATATTAAATTCACACTAGAGATAGAGGTAGACAACTCCATAAATTTCCTGGACTTAACCATTAGCAGAGATAAAAACAGACACACTTTTAAAATTTTTAGAAAACCTACTTTTTGTGATACCACAATTCACGCAAAGTCCCTCCACTCATGGAATCATAAACTTGCGGCTTATAATTCCATGGTCCATAGGCTAGTAACTGTACCTATGAGTCAGGCAGATTACGACAAAGAACTGCATACTATTAAATCCATAGCCCATAATAATGGTTATGAGATAACGACGATAAATAATTTATTATATAAAAAACAATTAAATCTAGCTAGAAAACTCATTTACCCGAACCCAATACAAGATAACCGCTTCTATAAATCTATTAACTACCTAGGTAGCATAAGTGAAAAAATTCATCGGGAGATTAAAAACTCTTAATAAACGTAGCTTTCAAGGTCAACAATAACTTAGGCAGACATCTTAAAAATAGTAAAGATAAAATCAATATACTGGACAGAAGCGGTATTTATAAAATGTCCTGTGGCTCATGTTTATCCGTTTATATCGGACAAACAGGTAGAAGTATATCTACTCGAGCTAAGGAACATGTAAGATCATTCAACAATAATAAAACAGATTCACAATTCGCTAGTCACGTTATTAATGAATCACATACTATAAATTCAAACTCAGCCCCTAAATGTTTGCATCTTTGTAGTAAGGGTCGGAGAATGACGGCTTTAGAACAGCTAGAAATCAATAGACACCAATTATCACAAAGGATTCTTAACGACCAAACTAACATAATAGTATCGCCACTTGTCCAGCCGTTGCACAAAGGGGTGGTCTGATTTACTTCCAGAAGGATCACTTCCGTCCCACATATAATCTTATTGTCATAGACACCTATTGTTTCATTTAGAATTTTGAAAATTTAGTGTCATTGTGTTAAAGTAACAAGCTAGGCCGTTGGAACAGGAGAGAGGATGTGTTGTGTGCCTTTTCTGCACAGCTATATATAGATAAGCAAATGTTAGTTTAAGCATAGTTCTGACGATGGCGTGAGCCGAAATAGCTATCAACTATATTTGTTAAAAACAATTTTGTAGAACTAAAATACATTGCTATTTTTTCACCGTGTTATAATGGAGTTCTACCAAGTGAATGCCAATTCAATCAATATAAAGAAACATATTCATAAACATATAAGAAAATTTCTTAAGGCAGTATTTAATCTTCTTATAAAATTTACTTCATGGTATAAAATTTTCTGATCCACATGATTAGACATGACGACATTCTCGAATCAGAGACGTCATTTGCCCAATACAATAAAAATAATTTTTACTACATATATTATAGTTGAATACTAACTTCTCTCAAAACAACAGTGTGGCTTTGCTTCATCTGAGATATTTCATCTTGCAATTGAACAAGCATGAGAGGAGTTTGAAGAGTTCTTGCTTCAGCTCGATTGAGTTTTCTTTGTGTAGCCTCAAGTTCATGTGTCAAATCTCTATATCTCTTTTCTAACTCCAAATTTCCTATGAAATTATTATCATATAATAAAGACCCTATGTAAATTAAAAGAAATATTTTATAGCTAATTTAATATTATTAGGAAAAATCAAATTTTGTTCAATGAAAGGTTTGTGGCCTTGTAATTTTAAGTAATCTAATAGACGTAAGTTAGATTATACATTTTAACAGTATTCAGAGGCAAAAAATTTAGCATTATAAATAATCATTTTTAATAAAGATAATTATATGAAAGAAACAGTTTTATTCACCAGAGCTGTCGGATATAATAAACTTGTCTTCGAGCTTCTCCTTTGATCTCCTTTCTGCAGTTAATTTCATTTGGAATTCTCTAAAATCAACAATAATACAGTGAAATAAAGGAAACATTAAACTATTCCCAGTGAAAGTTCGGTTTTAAACAAAAAAAAATTGTCTAGGAGACTTATACTTTGTGTTTTCATACTTTAAGATGAGGGAATGTTCTGCTTGTTTCCTTTCGCTTTCTTGGATTTCAAAAGCAAGCTTTGCTCTCACATTGTCTAACTCGCTTTGTCTTTCCTTCGAGAGGATGTCAAGCTGCTCTTGTAGATCTCGCACTATTTTATCATGCTGTAATTTACCATAAAATAAATAAAAACATCAATTAACTTAAAAGAATAAAAGATATAGATTATATGTATATATATATGGAAATAGTATTACGATGACGGTTCACCTGTTCTCTAGCTAGTCGTTTATCATTTTGAAAAGCCTCTTCCATACGAGCTTTCTCCGAAGCTAATGTAGACACAGTAACTGAGAGAGTAGCAACAGAATCATCTGTAAATTTTACATTGTTTTGATAATTTAACAATGAATTCATTTAGAATGTGCAGGGAAGGTTTTCAGGAAACAGCTTTTGCCATCTGGCAATTTTTTTTCCTTTATTTTAAGCACAAACTTCAATAAAATAAACTGTCAATAAATCGCAGAAAATTATTAGACTCAAAAATATGCTAAGTACCTAATCATATGAATGTGAATTATTCCCTCTCCATCCTAAAAAACGTTAATTTGTCTGCCTGTGAACATTTCATTAACTACAGTTTAAAGGGGTATTTAACAATTTCATTTGAGCATGTGTGAACACATGTAAATACTTCAAGATGGGAAAAAAATTTAAATATGAAGAATTTTACCGTTGTGATTGCTCACCACAATCATTGCATTTTTTATATTTCCGCTTTGAATGTTGGTTCCTCTACTTCCTTGTCACCGCTATTATCTGAATCGTTGTTAGCCATGGCAATTTCTATCAAGTCCTCGTTTAGCATTTGGTTGAGTGAGATCTCATCAATATCTTCACACGTAATATTTTCATAATTTACGTTTTAAAAATACACATATTTTTTTATTTAAAAAAATAATGAAACGCACATGCCTAGCATCATATATAAATTTCTTCTTTAAAACAAATTTGGGGAAAAATAGCTTAAAAGCGAGTGAAGCACATAAAGAAAGGTAAGTAACAGTGCTGTCCAAAAAATCGCATATAAGTGAATTCCCGTAAAAAAAAATTGCGTAAAAAAAGGACTGGGGGTATTTTAAAATGCTATCAGTAGTTTTTTCTTAGTCAGAAGTCTCATAAGGAGTAAGATTCCAACATCATCGGAAATAAATATTAACAGTGGTACCTTGATCAGCTGATTTTTCTGTCTTGTTTAGGGCATCCAAGCTGGCTTCAAGCGCTTCCTTTTCTCGTACAAGGCCTTTGTACGCTGTGACGACATCTGCAAGACACGATTTTTTGCTAAATAAAAATACAGATTTATCGAAATATAACATTCAGAGTAATATAAGTATACATCTGATATACTGAGCACAAAATAGAGTTGCATGTAATGTTTGGTTTGAAAACATAGATGTGTATAGAATCTACGGCCTTTGTATTGTTTTGCGAGTTGGTAATTACAATAAGTCTGAATCATGAGACTGATATTATATACAGTATTAAGGCATGATTTTTTAAAGCCTCTGTTAACCCTTTGAGCAGTATGAACGTACCGGTATGTTTACACTCCCAAATCCATTATTTTAAATCCCACGCTTTCAAATTCAAATAAAATTTTATTATGTATTTTTTTTTTGTAAATTCTATAAAATCAATGATAATTGAGAAATCATTTGAATAGAAAAAAAAACATAAACATTGCAAAAAAAAATGTTTACCATTTTGTCTTGTTTTGACTTCAATATATAGGTATTTATTGTTACGTAATTCCATTGGACTTTTTTACAATTTTTATTGATAACTGGTACACAAGTCCAGCATTGTTCGATCATTTATTCAAGAATCGAACACATGCTTGTGGAACTGTCCGAGTAAATAGAAAAAGCTTTCCCATGTTTCAATAACATTTTTTTGATAAAATTATCAATGAATAAAATGTTGAGAATTGATTGACCAATGATTTTAATTAAATAATAAAAAAATATATATACCATAATATACGAACATCAAAAAAAAACATCAAAAAAATTTGAAAAAAAGATGCTAAAAATTAACTCACTCGAAGACAGTATATGCCATAGAAATAACTCACTATTCAAAGTGGGATTCAAAAAACAATAAATTGAATATTCTTTTTTAAGAATCAACTCTTTTTACTTCACCCAAATTCATGAAAAAAGAGACTAAATATTCTCAATCAATAATAATAATATATATAGCGGTAGGTATCTAGATATGCTATCTCTAGCATATGTTCCACAGGTTTTATTTGAAAAATAGAAAACATTTCACATTTGGTTAGAGATATCATTCCAATAAAAAGTAAAACAAACAAATTCATCAATTTCAGAATAAAAGCTTGGCAATACATACAAAACTTAAGGTGTCATAGATACATTCCCTGTTTTAAGATCACTACTTGGAAATTCATAATAATATCTATCTATCTATTATAATAATAACAATAATATCACCATTATCTAGTTATTGCAGTTCCAGTTGCCACAATAAACCTTGAGGTATTAAATGGATTGATTGGTGTGAAATATTCTGTAAGTAAAATTAAATTTGAATTGTTGCAACTTTGTACGATTCCATATGTCTTGTCACAAACGACCCGGGTTTCGCCCTTCGGCATCTTCAGGTATTCCATCGCAGCATCCGGGTCGTTTGTGACAAGACATACGGAATCGTACAAAGTTGCAACAATTCAAATTTAATATTGAAGTTCCATCAAGCCCCTTCAGGCGATATCATAAATTATTCTGTAAGAACTTGATTATACTTAAACAAATATATTTTTTGTCATATTGTTAACATCAGTTTTATTGCACGTGGATTACCTACAAAATTGACGCTTTACAGCTTTGATAATTGCTTCTTATGATTGAGAAAATTTGGAAAACATACCTCGTAACCTGCTTTCATATCTTTTGAGTTGCTCATTTTGTTTTGAAATAGTTGAAATCAATTCTGTTTTACTTAGTTTATCCATTGCTTTCTACAATTGCAACAAGGAATAGCGTTCCCCTGCATTTATTTAGTGTATGTTCACATACGTCACTATTTATAATCGAATAATCATACAATATTGCTAAACTACCAATATGCAATAATTGTTTCTTCAGAAACTGACAGCACGGTCTTTTAAGCTTGCCACATAACGAATAATAATAGTAAGTAAAATTTCACAGAAAGGCCACATTTGTAATTAACTACCTATTTTGATATTTATATATACCTAAATTTATTAATTATTTTTATTTATAGCTCGTATAATTTTTTAACTCTTTCTCTTACATCCATTTTAAGCAAATGGTTTTTTTTCACAATTGCTTATGATCATATTACAGTATTTTTTTAAAATTTATTTTATTTTATCTCACGCACTTTATGTTGTGTGTTTTTTGCGTTCAACAAGTATTTCGAATCAAGTTTGAAAGAAATATTTTTTTTCACATTTTTTTTAAATTTCTAAATCTTTTTACAGATAAACGTTTATTCTAATGAATTTGATAAAAGTTTTTAGGGTTTTTAATTTTTCTTTTAGCAAATTCTTATGATATTTGCAAAATTGTATCGCCATTCGTAGTATATGACATCCCTATCTAGCTTGGTAGTGAGCTCGTTATGTTGGCATCATTGAACAAAAGTATTGATTTTTAAAAACAGCGCGTCATTGGGCCTGGTTATATCAATAATGTTTTTTAATTACATGAATGACAAAGTCGAAAAGTCATGATGGAAAAAATAAATAATTAAATAGATCATCATTCTCTTCTGTTTGAATTGGCATTTACACATTTTTGTCGTAAAATTATTTGCATTCTGATACTTGCGTCCACCCCACGTGCTTCATCTACTTTTAGGATCAATGACCTATCCCACCTGACTGTCATAGTATAGTACACATAATAATGCAAGGGCGATGTAATACCGAATGCCGGATAGCGTAGTTTTACTCACTATTCTCATAATAACTAAGCAGTGGCGTAGGCATATATCGCTTTATTTCATTCTCAATCGATTGTTGCGACTGTTTACCGTAAAATGTGAATAATCGTGCTCACAGATTTAAATATCTGTAGTAATCATAAATTGTTGATGCCACAATATTTTTTTATCAGTCACGTTTTGTTGCGAGACATTTTTCCGCATGCACTTTTTTTATAGAAAAATGATTCTAATTCTCATATTTTTTTATTATTCCTTCATTTTATCTGACGTAAAATATAGCTTTATCAATCACTATATTTCTATAAGTTGTTTAAAATTGTAAATATATAGCT
This sequence comes from Himalopsyche japonica, assembly GCA_028555115.1. Classification (NCBI taxonomy): domain Eukaryota; kingdom Metazoa; phylum Arthropoda; class Insecta; order Trichoptera; family Rhyacophilidae; genus Himalopsyche; species Himalopsyche japonica. The sequence continues at coordinate 324,331 of JAHFWJ010000510.1, read as the reverse complement.
TTATTTAAATAAATAAATGAAATTCTGACAAAAATTACTTAATATTTTATGTACTTACCAACTTATCCACATAAAGTATTTGTTTAATATATTGGAGAGTTTACAAGACAAATTAAACTTCCAGTTTTCAAGAGATCTTTTAAAATAAATTCTTACATAATTGTGTGAAGAATATTTTTATTTTTGATTCATTCACCACAATTTCCATCATTTCCTATCAACTACGCACTTTTCATGGTATTTCAATTTACCATTTGTACCAACTACTTGAGACCGAGAATATTTGTGTATTTTTTTAGATAAATGTGTATGTATTTTAAAATACTTATTTATTTTAAATATTTTTTTAGTTTACTTCTGTGACTAAATAAATATATCTTCGCAAATCATACCATTTTAGTTGGATTTAAAAGATGCTCATATAAATAGAATAAAGGAGCACTGTTCATTTTTACTAGACATACATTAATTGATTCTAACGTATATTACTTTGATACATGAGTAGTAAACTTCAGTTCATTCTAATTGTTAAGATGAAATCTTGGGAAATGTATTATTCTACCTAAAACTACAATTCGACTGAACCATGCTGGGAAAGGGAGAGTTAAATATGCTCTATTAGTTCACCGAACGAATACTCCTGAATTGGAAGTACAATTATGGTAAGATGTTTTCTAAGTTGTAGTCAGCAGTACATAGCGCTAAAAATCTACCTAATAATGGTCATTGTTCTCTGTTCAGCTATAGAAATAATGTAGAGAACTGAGAGATTACTTTATTAGTTCACAATAAGGCTTCACAACATGGAAAAATATATAGATGACTGATAAAATAAATTTCAAATTTATAAGTTAAATTGTCAACCCTAAGCAAGCAAATCGTCAGTAACTTTAACCAATACAGTAAATCATAAGGATAACTAAGAGATGATAGGAACCAACAGTTGTAGGTGAATGCTTCGTAGATAGTTGTGGAAATTTTGGTTAAACAAACAAGAATGGCAGATAGAGTTATGGCAACGTACCAGGACTGACTGAGCATGATACTGAAGTATCAAAAGTATACATGACGAATTTTACCAACTTCATTACACAATGAGTTATAGTATGTTTAACATAAGAAAAAATAAACAGCAAATATATTGTTAATCTGATAGAATACCAGAGTTAATTACAAAGTAATAAATCTGATTTTTTTCCACATTTTGGAGCATTTGCCTTCTACTCATAATTAGAGACGAAAAACTATCCCTTATTGTACTGGTTTGTACATGCAGACAAGACACAAAATTTCAAAATAGTAACTTTTGCCCCTCTGAAAAAAAGATTAGATAAGGTCTCTGCTGACAGCATAAGAGAACAATATCTAATTGATGGTCTTCAATATCAAATGCTGGGTCAATTCTAAGTTTATGGCAAGTATATTCCAATAGTAGCCATGACATTTGTTTAATGCATTCAATAAGACGTAAATGCCATTTTATCCCACATTGCTTGAGAGGATTCAATAAAAATACAATGAAACACATGTGTGTCTATTTAATAAGAAAATATATGTTATTAACACTTGGTAGATTTCAATATAAAGTCTTAAATGATTAATAATTGTGCTGTTTTTAATATTAAATACAACAAATTTACAAACATTAGATTACTAAGTTTTTCAAAGATGTGATGTACATACATTACTAGTACATTATGATTTTTTTAGTTTTGTGTAATGATTTAAGATTTAATGAACACTAATCGATCAAGGATTGTACACAAGTCATTCTTAGATTATTTTCATTGATATCTTAAGAACAATACTTTGTCAATCCACTGAATAAATAAAATAATTTTCATAACAATAAACATAAGACAAAAGGTTATTGGTAACCAACTCTTCTCAGATTATTAAGAAAATGGTAAAACAGGCTTAATAACATAATAACTTAATAAATTGAACATTGTAAATCCCCATTCTTTCAATTCATTTTATAAATGTAGTTTAGTGAAAATATCATCTCTTGTATTCAAAGAATTTTGATAATAAGTATTTACTGCTTCATGAACATCATTATTTAAAGTCGTAGATTAAAAAAAAATGAATATTGAATACTATTTTTGATCATCCCAGATGAGACATTGTACCTTTATTGACACTTATTTTATTCACTAAAATCCTATCTACAAATACACAGTTAATATTAAAAATGGACTAACAATATAAATCTTGATTCACACTCACACCACCAGATAAATACAATATGATTAAAAATAATAATCATAACCATTATAGCAACTATCAATATTTTGAACTTCACACCACCCTGAGATAAGCCTGGATATTCAACAGACTCAAATCCCAGCTGAGAAGTGATATCACATAGCAACACCCAAGCTTAGCCCTAGATGTTAACTATAGATTGTATACAAAATTTAAATTATTTGAAATTGGTTTTAGCAGAACTTGAACATGGACATTTTATTTGCCTTAAGTCTGAGGCACCAATAAAGATGGACACACGTAATGTGCCACATAACTTACAAATATCACCATGAGCATGAAGTTCCAGCTAGCATACTCTATAATGGTTAATTCCAGACACCTGTAAAAGAAACTTTGCAAAAACATGAAAGATTGATTATGGGTTTGAAAATATTTGATATAATAGAACTGTTCCGATTTTATGAACATGGGTCGAAGGGTGCATTATAATGTGATTTGAAATATCTCTGGAGGGGGGGGAGGTGTAGCGTGTTTAAAAATAATACAACTTTATTTTGCCTATAGGGAAAAGTGATAACAATCAATTGCTAAAACAAATGCAGAATAAGTCTGAAGTGAATTATTAAGCATAGAAAAAGAATGCTATTTCCATAGAATTACAGTATGTATTGCACTACATCAAAAACATTATATTTAATTATAATTTTAACTAGGGATTTAATTAAATTATCAGCCTTTTGAAGAGTGAGCATTCATGTAATAATATAAAAATATTGACTGATTTTGATGTTGTTACATACCACATATTTCTTGAGAATAGCATTATTAAATTATTATAAATTTAATTTTAAAAAAACCAATGTAATTATTACAACACGAACAAAGAAATATTTGATTTAACACCTTTTTGAAAATTACACTAACTTGCGCATAAAACAAGTACAGTGAAGTTATTACTTAAGAATTTAAATACTGATTTCTTTACACCTGTACTGTTTAAGTTTCAACTCAAAAAAACTGTAAACGTTACAAGAAAAAAGTTCACAATATGTTTAGGCTCCAGTCCTAAGACAATGAAGTAGGATACGATTTCAAAAATAATCAGTTTTATGATTACACGCTAAAAAAGGATTTCAAATCAAAATTTCATGTTTTGCAAAAGAAATAAGACAACATAGGTACTAAGTAATGCAATTTATCTGAAATTTTAAAGGAATGAATTAATGATGGATAAAATAAAACAAACATAAAATTTTGAGGTGTTTATTATTGCTAGAATCAATAATAATCTAAATTGGATCTACCAAGATTACATTCGTTGACTTTTACAATTTAACCAAATTAACATCGAAGGTAATTGTTTGCTCTGAAGACAGAACAAATCAAGCCCTATCTAAAATCTAGGCCACACCATTTATTTAACCCATACCTGCCCAAAATAAAAATTAAATTAACCATAAATCAAATAAATGAAATAAAAGAAATCAAATAATCAATTTAAACTACTGAATAATTTATGTTAATAAAATAAATCAACTTAAATCTAAATAAAAGTAAAAAAAAAATCATAATTGATGTATCATATTTTTCAATGCTAACAAGAAAAAAAGACAAAATAAACATTTAATAATTGGTCTAGATTTCGGACAGGTATATTCCAAATATTCTTCGATGCGTAGACGTAACTGTTTACTTCAGTTAGCATACATGAAACATATGACAACACAACACAAAATATTTAATTAATAACTTATAATTTATAACATCAATTTAAACTGTTCCCCAATGATTGGAGTCTTGTGACTAGTTTAGGACACACATATTCATAAAGAAAAAAAGATCTTGTTAGAAACAAACTGCAAATTTAAAATAAAGTTAAATAGCACATTAAATTAAAATGGTTTTGTAAACTGTGGTCATGAATATTAGAAAAAATATGTATAAAGCAATAAATTAATTTAACTTACAATACATCCTAGGTATACTTAAGAATATGTAGAGTTGCGCAAATGTAATAATTGCTGACTAGTTCGATTTGTAAAATGTAAGTACTTTCAATAATTGATTGCCCATAAACACTTAGGCTCCTTACTTAAATTAACCTTACCTACTAACTTAATAATCCACAGTGAAAACACAAATTCACAACAGCTGGGTATATTATAATATCACAAAGAAAAACTGGATGAAAAGCCTCGAATTCCTTTGTAACATAATATTTTATATTAAATCATCAGTGGCTAAAAAGATAAGCCGCGTGATTGAAAAAATCACACTCCCGTACACATCTCGGCCACGATTCAATAATGAGATTATTGGCATAGTACATTTCTAATTTCCATAGATCTATATAAATTATTGAATGTATTTTATAATTTATTGAACGTTTCAAAATGGAACATACATAAAGGCAAAGCTATGCTACTTGCACAAGAATAAACGGCCAATGCAAATACATACATACAACAAAACCAAACACAATACTTTCAGTGTTAAGATTCCGGAAATCAATTTATGATCGAGTCAAAGTGGAAAACATTTTGCAATTTATTTTACTAAATATTACACAAGTGAGACATAAATTACAACAAAGATAGACAAACATATGAGTAGTGTAGATAAGTTAGACATTAATATTATTTAAGTTGTCCTAAATAAATTAGAGAGACGATTCATTTTCAGATAAGTATGGTACTGCCTTATATTCAATATAAGGAATTATTATTTTTAGCTATTATCACAATGTGCGTAAAAATATTGAGATTTTAAGTTGTGGGTGAAATAAAATTATTCACTCGTAATACACTGAATATTGACTTCTATCAAGCCTCTATATTTTATATATTTGTGTTCATATAAAACTAGCAGGCACCGACAGAAGTGTCGGTAATATCAATATAGTAGGTACTTAACGAAGAGAGTAGTAGGTCACATACTTATGTAGGAAGATAGAATATGGAGAGAGCGCTGTACGAGCTGGCAACCGAACATTCTCAATACAACCATTCCAGATCTGAGCCGGGAAACTTACGCATATCGGTCACCGGCTAGTACTGCACTAATGAAAACCGTAATGGAGAACTAAATTGCACCATTTTATCTATCATGAATTCTAATACGGTCTCGGTCCTTAAGTCATAAGACTAAAAATGTATGACAATAAAAGGATTCTTATATTCACCTCTTAGAAAAGTTTCCAATAAGTATATAAAAAACATCTGCATTGTTAATTAGTTATAAAATTGTTGTTTACCTAGTCAAAATTACCTTTATTACAACAAGCTTAAGATTTACTTTTATTTGTTTTAAAGCTGACCTGCAAGACTTGCCCTGCTAATGTATAACCATTGAGCGATTGGATTGCCACGACGGCCTCCTCGTAATTTGTCATAGTCACGAATCCGTAACCCTTACATTTGTTTGTTGTGGGATCTCTGATAACCTTCACACTTTGCACGGCCCCAAAAGGACCGAACAGCTGCCATAGTACGCTCTCTTCCGTATCAGCTGCAATGTTGTATACGAAGATACACCAGCCGGAACCACCTAATGCATTGCCTGGAATTAATGAGGGGTCTCCCGCTAGGGGAGAGAAACGCTGGAGGCCTTTGTTAATGGCGAGCAAAGCTTTACCGGCAGGGCCAGCAAATCTGCGGGCCGCTGCCGGTGCCAAATATGCTGAGAGCGGGGCAAGGGTCTTATTGTTGCTCGGATTATTGGCACACTTCACTGTAATGGGACCCGTTGCTCCTGGAGGAACGGTCCCATTGAGTTCTTGAATTGCACGCTCTGCTTCAACTCGCTGGTCGAATCGTATGAAAGCGACGCCCCGCGACAAACCTTGGATATTATCATCACCTCCGCCAGGTATTAAATGACCCACTGATATATTGTCGTGGAGGATTCGAGAACTTATGATTCTACCGAACGGGTTGAACAGAGACTCTAAGTCGTTTTGATTCATATGCTTGGGCAATCCGGACACATATAGGTTAGCACCTTTTATTGCCTCTGAACTTGGACGTGCAAAAGACACTTTGATAATCTTATTCTGGAGCCTCAATCCGTTGAGTGTGTTGACCGCCTTCTCAGCGTCTTCAGGTCTGTGGTAGTTGACGAAGGCATAGCCGAGGCTTTGCCCGTTCAGAATGTGATCAGGGAAGACGGTGACCTTATCTCTGATCAGCTTGCAGCTCTCGACTTCGCCGACGCTCGAAAACAGCGACCGAATCTCCTCTTGAGTCATCGTCTGAGGAAGGTAGTTGACGATCAGATTCGTTTTCGACTCCTGTTTGTTGGCTTGAATTGTGCCACCATTTTGGTTTTGCTGGTTGGCATTTAATGTGTCTAAAGGTTTAGCCATCATCTTGCACGCTTCTTCTTTTACTTACAATTATACAATTAACGATATAAATGCACTATAATTCACTATCAATATACACTATTAATATTGCCTTTGGAGGTTTCTTAGTAATATCACTGGTTTCATGTGCCAAGCGTGTGCTCTAAGAAAATCAATAGATGCTGCACTTATCCCCCTCCCTTACAGCCACACCCATTAAGTGGCGTCTTTTGGTTAATATCAAGGATTTAAACTCACTTTCTACAAGATCTGATCAAATCAAATGTTTAATTTTATGTGAATATCAACATAAAATCAAAAGTTAAACCAAATATAACTAAAAATGTAGGAAACGTTAACACACGACACGCTCACTCACTCGCTAAGTTCATTGTAGAAAAGGCCTACCAACTGTTATCGATTTCAGAATTTTACTACCTATGTCATGGAATACAACAATAATAATGAAAAGCTATTATAGCTTAAATATTATTTCAAGGTAGGAGGAGAAAAGATTTGTGTCGGGCTTAGTGAACTATGTCATTTTATTGCTTATTTAACTTGTTTTGTGCGTATTTTGACGAGTTCAAACCTAAATATCGTAATAGTATTTTTAGCAATGGCAATACCATAAACCCAAGTGTCAATGACCTTGAAAGTATAGATTTTATGCACACTTTCAATGAGCACCGTTGTGAATGGTAATTTGGTAATATGCAATGTCGAAAAATCATACAACAGAAAACCGTTTCCTGAAATCCCACGTATACATAGATTTTACTTCCGATGATAAAATTGATTGTCAAAATCTATAGAGGAGAATAAATTCATTCTGTTTAAACTATTTGTGTTTTAATTCTAAATAATATTTTAAATATGTTCTGTTTTATAAATATTTTAAGACCTATAGAATTTTAATCTTTTAACAGTTAAATTTATAAAATTTTCAAAAAGGCATCCCTTCAAAAATGTATGGTAAAATATAAAATAAAATGAAGATCAACACACTACTTTGTACTTTTATGCAATTTGAAATTTTGAAGCAATGTTTTAAGATAATTTTTGTTAATATCTGTTTTTTGCCTACAAAATTGATACCTACTAGTAGAGTATGTAGTGTGTGTTTTATAAAATATCATGTGAAAGCGAGATAGCAAACGAAAACCAAACAATGACACGTAGTCGAGTCCTGTTTCGCCCGGGACGCAAAAAATCACGCCCCCTTTCAGTAAACTTTAGCAAGAAAAGTATGGGGTGCATTGAACTCTATTATTCATATAAAAGTTAAATCGGCGTTTTATCAGTGAACAAGGCAGGATATCAATGAAAGTAGATTTTCATAGAAGTAGAATCATTTATTAGTTAGTTATTACATGTAAATATTTTTTCATTTTATGATGATAGGTACTTCATTAAAAAAATAACCGTATAAATATCTAGTTAAGGAATAATACTTCTTATTATATATTTTTTTTTTTCTTCTGGGCATGTAATTGGTCGTATCTACATTTAAAAATGCTTATTTAAAATACTCGTTATATATCTATAAACGCATTTTGTAAATAATTCAATTTAAGATTTGAACCGTGTAAAAAACGTTTCATAGGTATATGTATAATGATTTTTTAACAAGATTTGAAAACTAACACTTTACATGATTCTTTTACAAATTGAAAGGTGGAAATTTTTCGCTTATTTTAGATAATGCACCGATATTTAGTTTCTAATTCGTCCACTTGATTGTGATAACACAAAACTAAAATTTTAAATAATTATGCATTGAGTTGCGATATGTCGTAGAATGGCATGGGGTATCTAAAATGAGCATACTCGTACAATCATTTCGTAACATTGAGATCATTTTTTTTCTACTCAATAACAATTAAAAAATTACGAAATGATTTTTTTATATAAATAATATCACAGAAACATACAAATCAAAAGAAGATCGTAATGATAAAGTATTAAGAATTCCTACCGAAATAATAATCACGAAATAATAAAGCGTCTATCGTGGTTCGTATCTATGCTATTTAGTTTTAAAAGCAGGTTGTACATGGCCAACAGGATATGTTTGGTTTAAAACACCGCTATGTTATATTTTGTGTGATTCGTAAAATTAGTTACCCGTCGGCTGAGTAGAGGGATGAAAATTTACGTATTTTTAGAAAACTATACTTAAAACTTGGTAAAAGGCGATGCTTATGTCATTTTTTGAGAACAATGTAGTAAAAAATATATTTGTTTTTACATTAATTTATATTTTTATATATTGTTCAGTAGGTCCGATGTTATAACCGAATGGTAACGTTTTCGACTTTGTACTCAATTATGTTGCATGTGTGTTCGAATCCTAGAGTGATCCTAGCTATCCTAGCTCTTTCATAATAAATATATCTTTTTCGTAACTAGGTAAAACTATTAAAGTATTTGGGTTTACGCTTTTTTAGATGTGGTTGTTTAATAGGATATCGTCATAAAACAGTAAAATATCGTATTCCTCTCATAATACTAATTAAGTGTCGTGCGATATTTTTAAGGGCGAGAATAGTGCAGACAGCGGCATATTCAATGGAAAAAAATACCAAGAGACTTTTGCAAACATTCATTCAATTCATTATCCCTTCACCTACTGAGCCACATAATAGATAATTCATCATTGAATATTTCAATAATTAATTTAGTTGCCCCGGTGTTAACCAAACTTACGGAAATTAATAGGGAAAAATCAGACACAAAAGACACAAAAGTTTCGACCGTATTAACTACTTTATATTTTTAATTATCAACTATCGACATATTGCGATCATCCGTCTCAATAGTTTCAATAGACGTTAGCAATCAGAAGGTATAGTAGATCAAATTCAAATCGAAAAACAATCGAAATTGATTAATACATCCTTGGTTATATTAGTCCACTAGTCTTTTTCTGTGAAGGGTAGACAGGGCGCAAGTGGCGTGCTTTAAAAGCTACCTAATATTTTTATTCAACAAAATAATTCATCTCATTAGCAAAATAACTGACGTATTCTTTTAATCTACTTTAATTTCAAATTGAATTTGGTGAATAGCAGCAAATATTTTATAATTATATTCAATCTTTCATTAGACACGATTAGCTAATAGAATTTTGTAATAGAATCTGGTAAATGGAACTTAATTGGATTAAACATAATACTCTTTGCTCTCAATCATGTTTTATTTGACAATGTTTATTTATTTTGAAAAAAAATCATTGGGCATTAAAATTGAGACGAAAAAATAATAGACCTCCGTTTAAGCACGCCACTAACACCCTACACAACAAAAGTTTATTATAATGGTATTATGAAGGATGCCTTTACCGAATGTGATAGTTTATTAATTTATATAAGTTAGATTTCATGAATTACACGAATATTTTAATAAACATCATTTTAGGGTTTTTTTGTTGATAAATGTTGGCTGCGTAAACATATACATTTGTGCGGCACATGTACTGGCATTGTTTACCGATCAGATTTCGAAACATTTGCTGTGTTTATTGATGTTGCACCATCTGTAATACCCTTAAGGCATATTCACACTAAAATATTTTTGATTTATCTATATTTTTATTTTGAAGGGAATTCTATCCTTCCTTTTTTACTCCAGGTTTTGATTTGCCGTGATTTATTTACCTTCAAGTGTTGTTGGTAATAATTTTTATTATCGGAAAAATACACTATGATATAAAAGCAGCTGAAAAGTAATTAACACTCTCACAATACACTACAATAAATAAATGATATTACTTTGAAATCAAATTTGAATGTTAGATTCATATTTATTCGTGATTTAGTCGAAAACAAGAGTTCTAAGCACAAACCAGGCTTATTTGGGCAATCGGGACAATTGAATAACGAAACTTTTCGTTGTTTGGTGGTCAAGTTAAAGAGGTAGTTTTTTCCAGTGGTTTCACGATTCAATCGTATCGTTCCTGTATGAAACAGAAGTCCCAACTATAGCTTGAAATCGTCTATCGTTATGTCTTTCCATTGCGTGATTCTATTATATAATACTTTTATCGCCGTCTGATTGCGCTAGAATGTCGACTGCATATGCATTTGTCTGGTCTACGATGTAATTCTAAAATTTCTCATCAGCAATCTGGTGAAAATAATCGATTAAATCTTTTCCACTCATATCAATTTTTATGCTTGGCGTAGCCGAAAATTGAAAAGATGTAGCTTAATTTTTTTCAGACGCCCACTTTTTAGGTACAAGAACAGATGCTATAGATTGTAAAAATATGTCATCATCACTTTCAATTTCCGATTCACTGTCAATGTAATCACATACGGTATTATCAAAATCACTACCGTCACTATCGAAAATAAGATCATCGCTTTCTTCTAGTCTTTGCCTTTTTGAACACGATAGCTGATCCATTGGGAGTGGAAGGAAAATTGAAAATTGCAAAAATATTGACACACAAGTGCACTAAAACGTAGAACGAAGTCTATAGAATTGTAAAAAAATAGGTACGCGGTGCTTAGAAAAAAGTATGTACACGTTGATAAAAATACATTTTTCACAAAATTATAAGAAACAGTGATAAAACAAAACCAATTTACATCTGTCAAAAATATTTCCACAGACTATAGTAAATCATTTGATGTAAGTATTTCGGTAAAATGAATAGTGTGAATGAGCCTTTATGTGATAGTTCCAAAGAAATGTCCTAAAACGTCTAAACCGTGGCAGGTACTTACTAATACTAAAAGATCTTTTGTTATATTGAAAACACGGTTCCCGTGACCGACGCGGGTCTACAATTCAGGCGTAGACACGGGAGCCGTGTCGTACGCACTGATCGATTTAAGTCTGCGTGACTTAAGGGTGGATTGACAGGTGGTTTTGGATTTTCAATAAAACTATTTAGACATTCACATTCCTTCAATCACGAATAATGGGAAATGTATATAAACTTGAAAACAAAATAGAAATATAATATAATATCTATAAGGTTTTATAATAATAATTTAGGATAAATATAATATAATATCTATAAGGTTCTATAAGGTTTCGTAAATAATTATTCCCACTTGATTTTTTCGTTTATATTAAATAATAGGTATAAAAATACCAAACTTAAATAATTTTTAAAATCATGATAATTGGTCGAAATATTCGAAAAATATTATTTTTTCAAGTCCTGCAGAAGAAAAAATCTTTCGAATTATTGAAACGTGGTACATTGCCACATGTTTTGTTACTCTAAAGCCGGTTTCCACTTTTTGACATCTCCAGAAGTTCTATGTTAGTATCATGTCATTTTACACGTTGGCCATGTGGACGCCTGATTTTTCATTGCATTCTAGGATACGATCTGTGTGGCTTTTTTTCGTTGGGGTTATTAGTGCGTAGTACTCTCTTAAAGGTGGTGACATTGATTACTGAATCATCAGCCTTGAGCTATATAAACTATGAGTTAATTGATGTGGCAACCATGATGTATTGTAAACGATTTTTTCGCTATTCTTTTTTTGTTATTATAAAGGTAAACGATTTATGTCCCGGACAGTCTTGAAGTTCTATCGGGAATTTTATTATTCAAACGCAATAGAACCGAAACCATTTCAAAGTAAGTATGTATCTCTAAGCTTCAAATTACCCAATTGTATTTTAATCGTAATTGATCGTTGTTTATTGTAAAAACCTTTCTTCAAAAACTGATGAACTGTATTTATTGTCTATAAAAAAATCGTATACAAAATTGGATATCATTTTAATCAAATAGATAGTTATTAAAATTATTTCATGTATATCTTTTGCTCCTCGACTTAAGGTTTGTATTTTTCCTGTGTTATTCCGCTTGTATATAAGCGATGTAAACTATTTATTGTGTCCCAGATCTATTGCATAATCTCCTGAAGATTCTGTAAGGAAGCTTTGTCAAAAGGAACAAAAGCATGGAAATGTAAAAAGTTTCAATATTTAAAATTTGATATTGAGATTCCATCAAGCACTTTCAGCTGGTTTTAAAATTATAAAAAATAAAAATTTCGAATTATTTGGTTAGTATTAAAGTATTAACATAATATTTTTTTTTTGGCGCGCACTGGTTAATGGTCTTAAATATTACAGCAAAAGAAATAATATTACTGCATACAAAACGTATTTTAAAATTACTGATGCACAGTATACAAAATAAAGAATACGGATAACGAATCTGAACCTATTATTTATATATGTATATATTATTGTAAACATATTTTTAATATGCATTTTATTGAGGTATTTTGTTGGATAAAAGTTAAGATAAAATAAATTTTCAAATTTATCAGTTAAATGTTTCCCGAAAAAATTAGGTATCATTTTTCTTTGAGCATTCATTTTCACGACGAGCATCTTTTTGTTTGTCTGGTTCTATAAATGTATAATAAAAATAGTTTTCTTGTTTTACAGCATCAAATTTTGAATACACGGAATCTTACGACACACAATACGATTGTCATTCCTCTAAGATCGTAAGATTTCTTATTTTCAATACTGAGAATTATTTGACAAGAAGAATTGACAGGATGGAGTCCTGATTTCAAGAAAATTTTTATAAATAATATAATTATTAATTGATAATATTCAAGTGATATTTTTAATCATATGAGCTAAATTTTTCATGCTATCGTTGTTTGGGGTTTTTCATAATATTACTATGAACGACAGTGGTCGGAAACCTACCCACGGGTAATTAAATTACCCACCAAGAAAATAATATGATGTTTTTTTTTGCCAAATATCGAAAAACTTTGTAAAAAAAATCAAAACCAAGGTAGCCACTGATAATTTTTTTTTTTAAATGTTTGTTTTTTAAGATAAATTTGTATTTACACATACATACATGTATGTGTATATTTCATTTTATTAACTTTTACCCACTTATAAAATGAAATTATAATAATTGAAATTTTTACACTCTCTCTCAAAAGGTTGCCGACCACTGATGAACGAATACCTTGTGAGATTTTTGGCCTATTATTTTGTCAAATTAAATAAGTTTATTTAGTGTGTGATTTCAAAATTGAAAAAGTTAAATTTAAAATGTACAATGATTTTAATAATCATAATTTTTTCATATGTGTCTATATGTAGTTTTATACCTTAGATTATAACGTTGGTTTACATGACGTTTTTTAATAAAAATCCGCGATTTTACAAATCAAATATCCATCAGGTACCATATTCCCTCGCAGGCTCGCAGTCTACACGCGACCGCCATGTGAGTCGCGTCGTCTCCGAGCTTTACTCTTTCGAAATTCATACATCATGAAAACGGCGGGAATCACGATGTTCAATTGATATTGTTCAAATGAACTTAAGTTGCGTAATTTTAAATCTGGATTGAAAATAGTGTAATACGGCACAATATTTCTTTAATGTGGTACCTATATCATTGATTTTTGTGATAGACACAAGTTATCAATAGTATTTTTTTTTTCATTAAAATGTGCTTAGAATCAGTTTTATAAATGGATATCAATAGTCTTGTAGGAAAAGTTCAACGGTGAGGATAATTTAAAAAAAAAAAAATAATAAACGCTTACTGTTATCTATATCTTTATGTTCTAAATTCACCATAATTCTCCCTATTTACTTATCAAATAATGCAAAAAATAAAAAAAAAATAGCAACAATTAATTATTGCATGTTTATAAAACTTTGAAAGTTTGATTTATTACTTTATAAGTGGTGTGGATAGAAATAAATGGGTTTCTAGATGTAATTTTTAGAACCATAAAAATCACATAATATACAGCTTTGTTTTAATCTTGATTTGACTGTCTATACGTCGCACTTCATATTTTGTTCATGTGAAGACCTCCCCATGTTTAGCGCTTGTAAAATAAGGGGGTTAGTGAGAATACTTTATAATCTCAGACTGTTCGCGGTTTTATTTTTAAATATTTTTCCGTTTCATCAATAAAAGAAATTATGAATTGACGAAACAATTATGAATACTTTTAATTGATCACGTTTTAAAGTATGTACTCAACAACCTTAGGCGATCAAAAAAAAAAAAAGATTCTAATGCACGGGTCATAGTGATTTATTCTTATTCCCGTCATTTGTCCACATCTTCCAGCTCGGATAATGACAAAAATCATTTATTATTTGAGTTAATCAGCGAAACAATTTTCCATATTTTCCATCCACAACAATAAAATTTATCAACATTTTTTTAATATGATTTGAAAATGGGCCGTAATTGAGCATGTCTATTCTTAATTCATTATCGTACGCAACCTAGCAGAAAATAATAAGGAAGCGGCCAATAATTTTTCAATAATTGGTTGTAATCCTTTATTTAAATGAAATGTATGAGTGAAGAACAAAAGCATCACAAAAATCATGATATTTCTATTATTGATATGGCCGAAAAAATTTTCTCATACGTAGTCAAAAATGCAGATAATAATTTAATGACTTTGTAATATAGAGATGATCTTTTTTCCTTCATCGATATCTAAAACCGAGAAATCGTTGGTATTTTGCGTCAACATAAATCAGAAAATTAGATTTGATTTTATTTTTCTCGAGTAGTAACTGTGCATGAAAAGGTTTTGAATCGTATGATTGCCTTTATGATTACCCTTATTACCATAGTAAAAGTGATTAGAAGTAGTTAAATGCTTCATTAATTTTACTTTTTGTGTGGGTGACAACCATTCACGGACCGAAGGCTGAGAAACGCTGCTGTAAACTAGTCAATTTGTGAGGCCTCTTCAATTATGAAGCACCTCCAAAAATGTCTACTAACCGTTAATAAACATTTTTTGGCTTTACTTGAATCTTGTTTGATAACCGTTTTATATATTATATTTTCACGCCGTCAAGCAACTAATATGAAACCAACGGAATTTGAAAAAAAAAAAAACAATTCATGCCTCTTATTCTATGATATTTCCGGAAAGAGGACGAGAACTTCCATGAATTTTTTTTCATGAAATATTTATTTACTTATATAGAACTTAAAAATATTGACCGATTCTAAACGTTTTTGAGGTGAAGCTTCAGTTAAATCATTTATGTAGGAATGATTAAGATTTTTGCATTAGTTGCATTAAAATAGCTTTCAGTGAGAGTATTGTTTGATTTTTAGAAGTTTTGGTTGATCTCTCAAATACGATTCAGTTACTATAGTTTTTGAAAGTTAAATGAGATGAAATCTCAATATGATTAAGTCGAAATGCTTTTTGTATAGTTAACTGTGTCATAAACAGATAACATAAATGTCTTCAAAGATTTCTGTACACATTCCATTCCTATTGATCTTTTATTACAATATTTGATTTTATTCAAATTCAATTGATATGAATTTCAATACGATCGAAATAATATTTGCATGTGAAATTGTCCTCTCCCACGTCGCACAATGGGCGAATAACACGATGTACAATGGGCCGAAGGCATACTTTATTTCCACCCCTGTACTTCAAGTGGATGGCATTGAAGTCTCGTCATTCAACAATGAAAATCAATATTTTGCAGACGATACAACTTTCTCACTTTTTATTGGATCCTATTTAACATTTGGTTAGCATCAAGTTTTTTTTGGAAATATTTTTTTTTTCAAATTAATTCGAAGAAAAAAATAGTTTTTTTTACGAAATTTTGTGATTAATTAGATAAATCAAGACTACTCATTGTATCATTATGATAATATATATTTTTTTAAGTTCAAAAGATTACTTCACATGTGTATATATACATTTTGTAATTTTAATTAAAATTTATTAAAGGATTATACTTTCATAACAGTTTATTCTTAAACAAATAACATTTTTACGATCTCAGATACTAAAGCTTATCATTGCAGGACTCATATTTTATAATAATTTTGGACAAAACGAGAAATTTATTGGTCTGTCACAACCTTCGAATTCTTAATTTTCATCAATATTCGACGCAGGCATCGCTTTTATTTATCCTTTCCTATATATAATATAAAGTTACATACATTACGCAAGTTACAAAATATTTCATTTTAGAAAATATCTCATTTATTAAATAACGTACAATTTACCATAATACATAAATAAAGTACGTACCAATGCGTTTAGCAAAGGCGCTCCCCTGCTGAATTATTATTCACACAACGCTAATGTCTACCTATAAAAGCTATTTTTTTATTGAAAAACAAATATTAGAGTTTGAATTCGAATTTGGAACAGCCATAAGGACTTCAGCGTAAATTCTACGATCGTAAACGATACGTTTGTTTTAACTTTGTAGATAATGTATTTGAACGAATGCACTAAGCTCTGCCTGTATATGCTCTCCTTCATTTCGCATTTTACTGTCACGAGGGTAGAAATCATAATAGAAATTGCAGAATGGACGCGCGCCTGTCATTGTCGAATCGTTTGAATGATCCATTGTACCGAAAAATACACAACGCCCGCCGAACTGCGATTCCAAGCGGCGGTTAGCGCATACAAGCTTGTCAAATTGGAATGGGAATCTGAAACTTATGAGGAATTCGTAAGCTACATCAATTACGCACAATAATCGTTCCAAATTAAAAAATTAAATATTTACATATGTCGCATATGTCGTGAGTGTAATTATTTGGATATAAATATGATTTTTAAAATATATTTCTCAGTTTAAATTTTTATGAGAAATTATTAACATTTTAATAATTGGAAATTACATATTGTATGCGATAGATTTAGCAGTAGCGAACTTTGCGGGAGTTAAATTTTAATATGAATTAAAATCAATGACACTATTTCTCTTCTTTGAAAAGCATCTTCTGAATTACTAAAAAAGGAATGAAATATTATATATTTACATATATATATCATTATATCATATATAATATTATCAATTTCATTTTACATTAAAAATTTATTCGATATGATATAATAATTATTTTTAAATCGAAGATTCAATAAAAACACATGAATATATAACTTATTTCTGTATATATTAGACCAGGGAGGGGGGCTAAGTTTTGGGATGAAGGGCCAATTTCAAAAATTCAAAATGAGCGGCCGGCCGCAAATAAAATACCATTTTAACATGTAAGTCAACATTTATTATTATAATGGTTTGATCAGGACCCGAGATGATGAAATTACAAGACAATTTTTACGCTCGCGTGCCACAGAAAAATACGCAGCGGGCCGCGGTTTGCCCGTGACTGTATTAGATCATGGTGAGTATTACTTATATTGGAAAATAAATAAATGATTTCTTATGATAGTTTCTGATTTATTTTTTGAGATGATATTCTGTCATTTGAATTCAAAAAAAAGAATGTAATGAGACAAAAATCTTTTGAGTTTAGTCTCCATTTATGATAATCAAACAATATACATATGGAATGTCCAATAATATTCATATAACAGTATAAATAACATTGGAATAGTTTTGGGGGCTACTTCCCACTATGGTGTTAATTATATTTTAAACAAAAAATACACAAATTCAAAAAATTGAGATCTATTGTATTAAGCTTTGGTAAATTTGTGTAAATCGCGATGATTTCGAACGATTAAAACCAGGAATCAAACTAATAAAGCTTTTAATAAATTGACGATTTAGATATAATCCTTTCAAAATTTTATTGTATAATGTGGGTAACGGAATGTTTATTAAAACCCATTCATACTAGGTGGTCCCTGTAATAAAAGAAGAGGGTGGTAAAGATTTCACGGGATCTGAAAATCAAACCTTGCACTTTGTGAGATGCATTTCTATTTAACATTAATGCGTCGGGCTTTGGAGGTTGCTCAACGGAAATTGCAAAAGTATTAATGCATATGAAGTATATTATCAAAGGATCTTAATTGGCTCAGACGCAATCTGCAAGTGCTAGCAAGTCTTTCGTCATAGCATATTAAGTTATATTTTATTATATACAACGAACATCTGAGAATCATAATTAAGGATTAAATACTGAGAATTCCCGCTTAGCTACAGAACTAGTAATAAATATGCCATAAAAATACAAAAATAATTTATGTTGCAATCGTAAATTAATATTTATTTAGTTATTTCCATACTATTAAAAACATTCTTAAATTAAATATTTAGTATTTACTCTAGTCACTGAATGTTACATAATATTTTTTCACTCTGTAGCAATTAAGTACAACAATCGGCTTAGGCCAGCTGAATTAGCTATCAACAACTATATACGTTATAATTTTTGCAAAATTAAAATACATGTCTATTTTTTTCACCGTGTTGAGTGGAATTCTATCAATTGAATGACAAATTGTTCAATCAATTAAGTACATATTATCATCAAATGCCAGAGTTAATTATAGTTTTTGAATCCAATATGAAGGTTTTAAATTAATAATAATGTTCATGCGGTTTTTTGGAACATTTTCTCCTTTACGACAATATTATAATTTTTGATTAAATTTCTTTGCATAACAAGCTATTTTTAAAGGCAATGTTTTGAAGGAATTTTATTTCGGTACTGTTTTACTTATTAAATCAAAATCATGTATATTATATGTATCATTTTATGTATGCTTTTTTAGAAGAGAGAATGTTTTTTGGTTTCGAGCGATTGATTCAATATTAATTTTGTAACGATTTATCTACATATTATTATACTTAATAATAATAATTGCGTACAAATAAAGCAAGTATTATTGCTATTGAAAAGATATAATACTCATTGCTATAGAATACCATAATCCAGGCCATTGGTTATAAAAAGACATGGATAGTCGTCAAAAACCGTTTATTATCCGTGACGACTGTTATAGTATTCTCGTGCATTAGTTATCAGCGAAAATTGCTCTTCGTAGAATGTAGTGGTGCTACATTCAACATCTGTCGCATCATGTTGCACTGAAGGCAATAATAGTCGAATACCAGTATGATATGCTTTATGGAGCATTTTAGAATAGGCTTAAAAATTGCACCACTTTTAGATCGCGAGCTGCAAATTTAGCACTTTAAACCAGCGACGCGCAAACTTCTTTCATCATGGCTCCCCCATTTTTTCTCGCGAGGGACATTTCATAAGCTTCCCCTACCGTGTCTATCTATCTGTACTGAATGATGTTAACAGGCATGTATTACATTTTTTTTCGTAATTCCTAAAGCGTGTAGGGTAGGGGGACAGTCGCTTTTGGTCGAGGTGTGTGCCTTGATTAACACATTGAGGACTTAAGATGTAGTGATTTACTATCTTATATTATATTTACATAATTATCTAACAGTTTTTCACTTTTAAGGAATAAGCAAACAATTTTTAGAAACAAAAATTCATGAAGTTTTAAAATAATGTTTTCAACAGCAATATTTAATTTTCGTGTAGAAGATGTGGATAGTAAAACCGGTTACCATTGAACTATATGCGTATTATGTTCGATACAAATCGGTAGGCCTATAAAATATCATAATTAAACATCAAATGTAGACTTCAAGTGAACCAACTTGACAGATCTTACTTTCAACGACATCTTATATTATTTTCGCTCAAAATTTTCGAAGATAAAATGATGGGGTAGGTAAAGATAAGTAGTTAGCTAATTACTCTCACTACGCTTTGGTATTAAAGGGGTGGACATTAATTTTAGATATCACAGATATTTTGAATGCATTCTTTAAAGAAAAATCCACCATTTAAATATATGTACAGTTATTTTACTTTAGTCATAAAGCTAAAAAATTAAATCATAAAAGAAATGTTCACAAGTTAGAAAATATAATACTGATTACATAATTATTTGTAGAAATTACTGAAAGGTCCAAATAAAAAAATACTACAAAAAATTCACTCTCGCTCTAATCGATCACGTTGATTTTTAGTGGCTAGGATTATTTTAGTAATTATTGACATCTTATATACATATTTTTTTTATTTCCTGTGTAATATTCGTAATTTTTTATTTGCGTGACGTATTAACTGTGGGTATGTTCATAGCTGCTGTTACAAGATGTGTCAAACTTCAACGATGTGAGGTAAGAATACTGCATAATAATCCATGATTGCAGGATTTTTAAAGTCGGACTTATCTTACAATAGTGATTGTTACAATGTTTTTTTTCAACGCTAACATTCTACATTACAATTTGGGCTATCTCAAGTATTAAAATTATAAAGATTTTTATAGGAACTACAGAAATTTTAAGTCTCATAGATAAGGTCTTAAGCATTATAACCTAGGCTCTATTTGTGTCCCGCCCCTTATCATGAGAGTACTGTGGAGGTTAGAAAGTATTTCTTTATTTTTTGAGTTATCGAAACTTTCAAGTCTTATTTGCTATATTATATGTAATGTATATAAATTACAACAGAGATATTGTTGGAAAAAATCAATACTCTCACAATAATCTAATGTACATACAAAAGAATTGGTGATTTATGCCACAATGGTTTGACAACCAATGGAAGAAAAGCAATTGAAGAATTTCGTTAAAAATGGAATCATATTCGCGCATTACATATTGATAATATGAATGCGTCAGCCCAAGTATTATATTCAATGAAGTATTTTGTCCAAATTTATCTTCTTTTGAATGAAAGAATAAACAATAAAATAACTAAATTATCGATTTGTTTTATACAAATTCTTTCGATATAAGAGGCATAGTTTTCAACTGTCATATTTTTCTTACATTCTTAACCATTTATGAAAATTTTAACTGTTTAATATTTAGAATATACAGCTGTATTTCAACAAATATGATAATATTATATTGTATTATATCATCATCACAGGTAACTATTATGATATAGCTTATAATTAAACAATTCGTTGCACTTTGTTTTAGCTTAAAAACTGCAAAAAAAAAACAAATAAACTTGATGTGATAATATTTTAAAATATGTAAAATTTAGACAAATTTTATCATCCTGCGACGTCATTAATAAATGTCAGAATTGTTTTAATTAAAAGAAGAGTAAACTCGTTAGCACTTGGATAGTAGGTACAAATAAGATGACGTTTTCTTTATTAGTCGAGGTGAATTTTTCACAGAATCCGGATCTCACAGGGTTAATAATACCAGGGGATGTTTTTGAATAATTAAATATTTGTCTTGGAAGGTATTTTTTCTTATATTTTGTGATCACAGGCTTACTGTTTCATTACACAGAATATTCTATAATGCAAACAAAGGGAATAAATTAGGAAACTCGAGAGCTGAAAATAATAATCAGAATGATTTAAATGTCCGCGTCTTATTATCTCTTTGGTAATAAATAATTTAATTCGAAAATATTTCACGAAACGCATGTAAAATAAAACGAATTTCGTCACATCGTCTTTTGATTTTTTTGAAATTTGTCACAGGTTTCCAGGAAAACAAATCTTAATAATTTAAGTTATTTATAACAGAATAAAGTATCTTCATTAAAAATAATCCAATTAGCGTAGCAAAGTCAAACACGCGGTCCGTCGACATAAAGGTTGCAGCCCTTAAGCTTCAAGGAAAAAACACAATGTTTCTTGTTTTGTTATCGCGCAGTTTGATTTTTATACAAAAAATATCATTTTGCCGACAGCATCAAAACGATGCTGATTTTATCGAAATCGTCTGGATTAAAATTTGAGCAGCTAGGAAATTTTATTTTACGATAAATATTTTTACAAATTATATTAGTTATATTATTTTGGGTGTTAAAAAGCCTTTGGATATTTTTATTACAAGATTTATTATTATAAAACATTCTAGGATTCTGACCGGTTTTAATAGGTGAACTAACATTTTTTAAGAAATATCCAGATTTTAGAGCATCACAAAATAGAGCAATTTATATTAAATGAAAAATTGACAGTAAATCTGTAAAAGTCAGGCATTTAAAAAAAAATATTTGCATTGTTACAACTTTGGACGATTCCACATGTTTTGTCACTAACGACCCGGGTTTCGCCTTTCGGCATCTTCAGGCATTCTATCACACGGATGCAACAGAACTAACGTAAAATAAACAGTTAACATCTTAGTGACAAAACATGTGGAATCATACAAAGTTGTAACAATTCCAATTTGATATTGAAATTCCATCAAGCACCTTCAGTCGATATCATAAATTAATTTTATTTGCATTAAACGTTATCAAAATCTACACATCCAATATTTCATTTATAAATTAGAATATATTTGTAAATTGTAAATGCTATTATCTAAATAATATTTATTACGACGTTTGTCTTTTTGTACATATGTTTGAAATCGTTTATTATTTACATTTTGTGCAATAATTACCATATTTCATTAACTAAACGCTCGTTTACATTTTATCCCTCAAAGGATAAGTTTTATTTGCATTTCGAGGACGAGTTTGACATCACCCGCATAAGTGCAACGGTTGAAACATAAATTGCTACACGTGCACATAACTTCTCTGCGATGAGTGTGTCTGTGAGAGGTATGCTAAATGTTGATTACTGGGGTGGAATGAATTATATTTACTAAAGACATGTCGAGAAATTTTGTGGTGAGCTACTGAAATTATTAATCAATCTTTATATGCCATGCAAAATTATCATTTTTTAAAAACTAAAAAATATTAATATGAGAACAGATTGAATAAGATACGATTTAGAAAAAAGACACGTAACCAATAACCAAATAATGATTTAAAAGTCCATAGCCAATAACTTTTTGTATTTCCGCTTTTATTGATAACGTGATCATGCGCTAAAATATCTAAATGGAAAGTTTAAAGCACATAGTTTTTTTTATTAATGTTTGAATTTGTATTCAAAGGGGTAGTTTTTTTATTTATTCATGATTATTTTAAATTGACACTTTTCCAAAGGTTCTGAAAACTTAAGTTAATTTTAACCTAGAACTCAAACAGACAATTTCTGTTAACGCTTTATTTATTTAAGATAAGAAGCTTTTAAAAATAAAATTTGTCTTAAATTGACATCTTGTATTGGTCTGCAAGTTTTCTGACAAAACTACTTCTTCATTTCAATTTTAAAAATCACAGATATGTATGTGAAAAACTGCACAAATTTTGTTTTAATTTACACAAGCATCAAACCCATTGGTTTTTTTTTTGTTTTTTGTTACTTAAAAAGTGACGTGATGTTTGTAGGAACGCCGGCAATGCGCTCTGTTTGCCAAATATGGCAGCGACGAATTCCAAAACTGCCGAATCGGGTCCTCCACAGTGCGTTTCAAGTCTTCAAAATGAAAGCAAAAAGGATGGAAAAACAAACAAAATGCAAACCCGAAGCGAAAACGGTCGCTAACGTGGATCCTGCCGATTTCAAAACAATGGAAGCAGCATTTCTACGTCGGTCTGGGAATGCAGTGGAGAATTTTATTAATTTCTAACTTTTTATTGGCAGCCCGACGGTATTTTTTGAGAATGAAACAGTATCAGTTTAATTAAGCTTACTTCCAATGGCCATATTCATTGATATATCACAGAAAAATGTAGCAAATTGGAAATTTACGTTTCTAATTTAAAATAATGACTGTTACAAGTGAAAAGCGTGCTCCATGCCAGCATGAAAGGAAGTTCTACTTTTAATCTATTGAATTCACGTCACCGATTTGAGACCATTTCATTCACATGGAAAAACCACACAATAAAAATATTCGTAATTTTCATATTCAAAAAACATCATTTTGTAAGTTTGTTACGATTTTCAATTGCAACAATATTTTTTTTTGAATATATATATATACAATTATTTTTATGGTTTTTTTTTATTAAATTAACTTCATTTAATGATTTGTGCTATAAAATTGGTCAAAACATCGATTTCAAAAATTTTAAATTAAAAAGAGGTCGTAATAAAATATACGATAAACAAACGTTGATAACACGGTGAAAAAATGGCAATGTATTTTAGTTCTACAAAGTTATTTTTTAAAATATAGTTGATAGCTATTTTGGCTCACGCCGTAATGGAGTTCTACCAAGTGAATGCCAATTCAATCAACAAACGTTGATATAAACTAATATTCTTTACTTCAACTGTATATTTACATCGTTGAACACACATTCGAATTCGAATTTGAACCACTTGCGTAAAAATTGTCGTAAATGTACATTTCATAATAAATATTTGTTCATTATTTAATTAAATATTTTTGTAAATTACACACCGAAAATAATGTTAATCGAGCGGTCATTTTCAAAACGACTTCTGTGGGTTCAATGCATTTACAAACACAATACTACTGTGAGCGGGGAAACCACAACTTTGTTCCGCGGTATAATGCAGTTTTCTTCTAAGAATAATAAATTTACAATAGCAAGTTTTATTGACTGGAACTCATTAGCTACTAAACGTAAATACTGCATTGGGCTGAGAAATATATTTACTTTACAGACTCATTTAAAAAAGAAGCATCGCTCAGCTAAGACTCTTTCAAGCATATGTATTTTGTATATAATTAAGTGCTGAAATATAATGTAACTTGCAAAAGTCATATTGAGAGATATGATGTTAATTCTTCAGATGTAATTCAAACATTTTCTTTAGTTAATTAAATATAAATATTATTATTATATTAACTTACGTATCTAACTTAATAACCTTAATCTCATAATAACGTAATAAATTTCTTCACTTCTTTACACAAAAATTTATTCGCATAAATGAGCATATAATAACTACCAAAGCAGAAAGAAATTCAACATACTGGAGGGAGTTCTGAGTGTATATTATATTTACTGTTTGGATCAAATTTAATTAAATGAGGTCCTTGTAGAAAATATAGTAATTAACACAGTTAGAATATATAACTGTTACTTTTATTGTACTTTGCGGCCACACGTTACGTTAAATTTTTAATGATTTTAATTCAAAATATAGCAACGCAATATATTTAACATTTTTTTAAATCCAAATACTTTCTTAATGTAGTTCATATTACTTTATGGAGATATTGCAACGGAAGCTTTCTATGATATGTGCTTGTCACTCAGTTACTCAATTTCTCTTTAAAGAAGTAAGTAGGGTAGAACGATGTTCCTATGACAAGAGATCTTATTATTCAGTCGATCAACGTTTTTGAAGATTTTAAGGATGTAAGTACGGTGCTTATTTAAGATAAAATGTTAGCTTATCGCTTTTGCTACGCACTGTTTTTAGGATAGGGTAAGCGGACAGGATTTTTGACATCACACATATCCATGCCAATTTATCTTTTAACTTAAAACATAACGAAAACTGTTTTTAACTTATTTTGAACTTATTATAGTTCTGACGATGGCGTGAGCCGAAATAGCTAACAAATATATTTTTTAAATAATTTTGTAGAACTTAAATACATTGCTATTTTTTTTATCGTGTTATAATGCAGTTTTACCAAGTGAATGCCAATTCCATCAATATTTTGAAATTATCTGTTTTAAAAGTTGAGCCCGTGAGATTCATAAATATAGTGAACCTTCACGATGAACTCGGTTAATTTCAATAGTTAAAATAGTGATTTGTAGCAAATTGTAGTGTGCATACAAAATTAGCATGGAAAATTTGTAGAGCTAACATTTTAAGCTATAGAATGACCGGCTAGGTTCACATATAAATATATAAGTAAAATACCTTTAGTTCTTTTTTTTATATAATAGATTGAATCCAGTTATTCTGTTATTGATATTAAATATACTTTCAAAAAGTCATCACATCACTATTAAATTATTTTGCATAAATATAGATATACATGCTAGTAACGAAATTTTCACACCATGAAAATTAATTTGTTCTCCATAGTGTTTTTTGGATATAGTCTAGCGTGTAAAATTACATAACCAAAGAATTCTATTCCCTTATTTCAAAATTAACATTATTACGTGTGAAATATTCCATATTCAGTATATGTATAGCACAATTTTCGTAGTTCTGTTGTTATTCTTCATTGCTTTTTATGTAAAACGGATATATTATTTTTCCACTGTAATTCATAGCTGTTGAATACGTTCTCATTTTTATGTTAGTGTATGCTAAAAAATTCAGACCAAGAATCATTATGAGAAAAACATTTTTTCAAGTAGGATTTTCTTTAGCGTGATTATGATTTATATATTCAAGTGATAATGTATTATACAACATATTATAGCTTTTAAATAAAAATATTATTTTATTTTCAGAATTTAAATAATATCTCATAGAAAAATATTTTCTTCAACAAACCTTTTTTTTATTTGAGCTAATATTGAAATAATGTGATAAATGTTGTGATGATAAAAAGCTTAACGAAAAATACAAAGTATATTTAAATAGATATCCATTAGCCAATTTTAGAACAAAGCATTATTAATTAGTATTGTAATAGGTATAGCGATAAGGAAAGATTAACTAAAAGCGCTTAAATTTAAAAGCTTTTATAAAGGAAGCTTTTTAGACGTATTTAAATAGTTAATTACCAGCACAAGTACAATATAATGCTGTATTTATAAAACTAAGGCAATATTTTTGAAGTGAGTAGTATTTTGGTGTTAAGTAAACGACACAGTAAGAAGATAAACCTTAGAGCCTTGATATAAAATTTTTCAAGATTTCCTAAAAAAAAAATTTAAATGCGTGAAACCAATGTTTGGGAGAAAGTCTTTTTCTTCACTTGAATTATTTTCTGTATTTCTTTATAATGAGACTCTTGGTTGCTAGTCAAGATAACTCATTGTTGGAAATATGAGGCAAATATTTAACAACTCGGCAAGATGCCTGAGCATATATTTTCAGCGGGTGATTCACCAGCGGAAACATTATGAGCTGGCATAAAAACAAAAAAAGATCATAGCATACTTGCATTGTAGGTCTTTCTAAGAATGTTTATTGATATTTCCTTAAAAAATCATCATTCAAATTAATACCTATAATTGAATCACAAAACTCAACCCTTTCCCTTTTTCAACTTTTATATTAATAAAATTAATATAAAAAAATATTATGAAATTCTTTAGCATTGAACTTATTAGTGTATCGACGGGATTTTACTAAATGAACGATGCGTGCGGTAAAACAATGAATGCAATAACAGGAGAGTGGGATTCCACTGTAGTAGTAAACCTATGTATAGAAAAAGCTAGTATTGAATTTTTGATCTAATGATATGGTGCAATTTTCAAGGAATTACTTGCTTTATTTTGATAATTATTGATTACTTTAATAGTTTTAGTGCACATGGCCGTAGGGATCGAGTATTAAACACGTTATAGTACATTCCATCGCACTAATGGAAACAAGTCGAACTGAATAAAATAACAAAATCCTCCAAGCAAATAACCAATCCATTGGCAGATCATACTGTAGGACAGTGACTTGAAGGGATATTCAAGCCGGTAGGGTAAACGAGTTATAAACAAAATCTTTAGTTATGATACTCACGGCTTGTTAAGTAAATATTTTGTGGCTAATTCATTATTACTTATCCAAGGATAAATTTTATATATTTTACTATATTCATTTCTAAACTTTTAACGATTGTCGGCTCATTTGTAAAAGCATCAAGTACAATTCTTCAAAAAAAATTATTAAATTCTGAATGGTTTTTGAACTTATTTATTAATAATTTTAGGTATTTATTCGTCAATACAATCAAAATAATTATATTTAAATTTCTTATTTTTATTAAATCAAATCAGTCATAGAAAACGGCAAAATATATTTTGCTTGCGATTTTAGTATATCATTTATTGGCATAAAAATCCAATATGGCTTAATTTTTATATTTAAATTTAAATATTTATATATTGCTAATTTAACCATACTATTTACAAGATGCCCATATTTTTTCTTAGTAAATATAAATATATTTGTAAGTGAAGGTAGTTATCGCTTGAGTGGCATTTAATCAACTCGTTCAAAAAATACGTATAAAATTATGTACGTCGTCATAAAATACAAAATGAGCTATATTATTTGTAACTATGGACAAGAAACTATTAGACGTTCTACCAACAAAAGAATTGTCTGGAACAAAATATGATAATATACCTACTAATAGATATAAAAAACCCATTCATTATATGATTGCAATATTTGAAGATTTTTTATTAATTCATCTCGCATAACGTCGATATTTTTTTACCCACGTTTTAAATAAAATTTGGGTTTTTTTTTCATCCTCTCTATGGATGGCTACATTTTTATAAACCTATTATAAATTCGCGTACGCCACAGTCAGAAAACGTAAACTGTAGCGTTTCAGCTTCTAATAATAGTTTTTATATGTGTTCTCGCACCTTTTGAGACGAACTCACCGACAGGAGGTAATAAAGTAAACATTTTTACCGTAGCGCACATGGTCCCAGTTAGCGAGGGCATGCCAGTTCCGCTGCAGACAAATTTTATCCATACGATCAGAGAAGATCAACACTACGCTTGTGTGCTATAAATATTGCATTACTTAGACCCCATGTTTAAATACAATACAGCAAATAAATCTGTCTTAACACGGTGAATGTTGTTCTTGATAATATGAAGTTCAAAGTAAATAAATATTTGAAATTTATTAGTGTGCCAAATGACTCTATGGCCTTACATATATAATAAAATCAAAAATAAAACATGTCAAAATATCAATTTGCTTATTATGTAAACTAAACATATGTTCTGTGTTTCTAAGGAATATTTTTTATAATTAGATAAATAAGTCCAATTTTCTTCCAACAAAAATAATGTGATTATTTGTCGAATAATATTGGGATTACATTTCCTAATTTCGTTTATTAATTTTCCTCTTTCTTATTAACATTTTGGTAAATTAAAATATGATAGGGTAACAATTATACGCTTATTAATAAAATTTCTCATAAGAGGGTATACAACTTTAAATTTAAAAAAAATACGTGGACTAAAAAATAGAGTTCGTGTATGGCTCACAAGTCATATTTTTGATCCACTGGCTTCAGCTAGTTTCGGCATGTTTTATACTCAAAGAAGATTCGTCTCCGGAAAGTTAGCCCCTGGACAGTTTTTACTGTAAATATCATAGTGGAAAAATGTAGAAAATTCGCCTTCGGAATTTTGTCAAGAAATTGTCGTAGATGGAAAATATTCAGGTATTTTTAATGTTGACTTTGTAAGATGCGGCTATACTTGAAATATTTCGTTCTTGTGTATTTGATACTTGCTATACCATCATAAAATATATTGGAATTATCGAATATAATATGAAGTGATTTATCAGCTGCTTGATATAATTTATTTTTTGATATTATTATATATGTTATATTAGTCTTGAATAGTAGTGTAATTTTGTTCATCGGAGCGAATATAATCATTTGATTTTGCTAATTTGAATTTTTTATTTGGTGGAAGGCAGCACTAACAACAATCAAATCTTTTAAACGATTAAAAAAATACCAATAAACACAGGATAAAAAACAAACAGTTAAAAATTTACTTACTTCCTGATTTTGATTGTTTAAAAAAATGTACAATTATTTGGAATGCTTTCTGAGTATTATCATTAAGTAACATTTTTAGAATTTTAGGTAAATGTTTCCTACAGTTTTTCTTTCAAATCTAAATAGGAGAATTTTGAGTAAATGATACTGTGATACTTCGTCTATCACTGGAAGATGATGAAAGAAGAAAGTAAACCGAAAAGCTCTATGTTGCATTTAGATACCATTGTACGTAGAATTTTACTTTAATGTAAGATTCTAGCAAGGAAGCTTATGCAGTACAGGATGTGAAGATATTATATGACACACCGTCGCGCTTGTGTTTCATAAAATTTTGCTTAGTATCATTTATTCTGTGTGTATTTTCTTAGTAGATGTGTAGTAGCTATCTATAATATAATAATTATAAGTTACGTTGAGATATTTATGATTTGTTTTTCAGTAGGAAAAAATAATTACATCAGTTCTTCTATAATTATCACGAAGGAAAATAAAGGGCAAATAATTTATTTATTATTGTATGAATGGCACATATGTCGGTGTGAATATATTTTTATACCTGAACATTTTGCTTTTAGTATCAGAAAAGCTAATAAAATAGAAGAAATGATTAATTATCCTTTTGAATGTTTTAAAAAAGCAAACGGAAAATTTAAATTTTTTGAGGTATGTACCTTATTAATAATATAATATATTATTTTCAATCTCTAAACTAGCTTTTCTATTTTTACACATTTACTAAACTTATGTGTCAGATTTAGCTATTTTATATTCACCTTTAACTACGCTGAAAAATGAAACATCGAAAGATAGAATAACAATGAGTTCACCAAAAACAACATATTTTTAGGTAAGCTCCGTTAAGAGTCAGATCAAAATCAGAATTATTTAAAATTTTGTTATACGATGAGTCTGATAAACTTTCAATTGGCTTACATTTAATTGCATGCAGCATAACGGGGTCGAGTTTTTCGTATCAGTAATATATCAATATTTAATATCCCGAAATATTTCCTGATAAAGTTTTTCAAAATTGCTTTCTAAGCAATGTAAGTATCAAGTTATATTAAATCATGCGGGATATTGCTGAAATGTAAATTCTGTTCAAAAGGCAGATTACTGAGCATAAATTTAATAAAATCAAATTTATAAGTGACGCAGCATAAAGGCTGTTTAGCGGAGTTATCTGTTAACGTTTCACTGCGGGGAGGTTAAATTATTTTACATGTCGAATGTGAAGATTTCAATCATGTCGTAATTAAATAATATAAGAGTAAATCCCTCTGAAAGTTATTCACGCTTTACGCTTTTCACAAGAGGGTTATTGTGTTTGTATTACATCCATTGTCGTAAAATTAAGTTACGAATAACGTGAGGGTTGCATTCATTGACACTTTGGTAAAAATTATCAATTTGAAACGTTATGTGATTACACCGTGACTGGAATAATATTAAATTGTACTGGTTCTACAAATAAAAATAAAAAATAAAATAGTGTTAACGCTTAAAGAACTACTAGAAATATTGATTCAAATATTTTTTAAAAAGTAAGTGGACAAGCTAAAGTAGCAGTGTGCACGACTCCTGTTAAGAATTCAAACAATTTCTTTTCGTGATAATTAAAAATCAGTGTTCGCCAGTGTTTTTTCTCCCCTCTCAAATCGAGATTTTTTCAGTATGTAAATATATGGATTATGAACATATTAGACATATAATTTTTATGTTGTTTACTTCAATCGAATGTCTCGTGCTAAAATTCCATTAATCATTGTGCACAGTTTACTTCACTGAAAAAATAGATACTAAAAATAAATTCCTTATCTTATTTTCGTCTAGCTTTCATGAAGATTAAGATACAATGTCCATTGTTACGTCAAATGTCTAGAAGCTATGTTTCTGTCATATTTAATAAATTTATTGATATATCAACGTTATTCTAAAATTGGATGAATTATTTTTAGTAAAGACGTTTTCTATTTCATTAAATTAATAATTAAAATAATAAATATTTCCAGAATATATAATATTTATGAAGATTTGCCATAAAGAAAAAAACGGTTTACTGTGCATGTGCTTTATAATGAAAAAATAAAAATAAAAATATTTATACGAATACAATTTTATATTATAGCTGTTAAATGTTTCATTGAAATATGGCACAGTGATTTTGTACATCTATTTGAGAAATTTTGAATAAATAGACAGTAAAAGAACATGAAAAATAACACGTTGAAAAACATAGCAATGTATTTTAGTTCTACAAAATTTTGTAGAACTAAAATACATTGCTATTTTTTTCACCGTGTTATAATGGAGTTTTACTGAGTGAATGCCAATTTAATCAATAACATGAAAAATTTACACATTAATTTAAATTTCATCCGTGTTGTTCACAATAATGAAGAGGCACTCGAAAATTAAAAAAATATATATGTAATGTTGTGTAGTTAGAAAATTGATCGAGTCCTAAGTATTTATTAAAGTTCATGATTGATAATTTAAATTAGGTAATATATGTATCATGATTGTTTTTGTGTATTATAGAAATTTTTTCCGAAAAAAAAAATTAAATATCGTCAAGTTTTAAATACAAGATTAAATGAAAATTTGTTTTCTCTGGTGCTTGAGTGAAGCGGCTGGCTCAAAATTTCACCCCGGGTGTTTTTTCTCCACAATAGCCAGACGTAGAAGATTCTTACACACTTCACAAAGTGAAAAGTGCGCACAGAGTAGTGTAGATGTAATGATAAAATTATAAATGAAATGCAAAGCCATGCTCGCCTCATCAAAGGACGAAGGAATATCACATTGTAGCCGTGAGTTGGAATCTATGTAAGTATGTTCATAATGGTGGTGTTTAGCGCTTTGCTTGCTTCCAGATTTTCACTTTAAATAATGCGAATGAACTTATTCAGTTCCCTGCATTATCTGCTTCAAAAAATCTTCATAATTTTGACGTTAAGTATTCTACGATGCTGAAAAGTTTTAGATCGTATATTTAATATGTTTTATGAGTTTTTTTTTATGAATACGACACTTATGATTGACGAAAAGTTATGCAAATAGTTTTTTTCATTCGTTTCCATTTTGTGAATACAAGAGAAAAAATGTATTCACTACTATAATAGAAAAACTTTGAGATAATCGCTCTGAACTATTATGTTGTATCTAAAGCAATCTATTATATATTAAACCAATTTTTATTCATTGGTGGAGTAAAATTTCACGCAAAATTTATCAAATAATGAATCTTCTTGTTAAAGTGATTTTAAAATCTTTATAAACAAAATATTTGAAAGTAATTGTCAAATTATTAAATAAAAATTAAGTTGGAATTAATATTGGAACGCCCCTGACTGACCATATCTTCCTATCTCATCGATTCATCTTCAATCGACTTCTCATGTATTAATTTATTTTGTTCCATTAAGTAGTGATTGTGGGTTATGTTCGTCATTAAAAATTTCCCACTCCTTACTTCCTTATTGATTGTTTAGAGATCCTAATGGATTATTGATTTACCATAATTGTAATTGTAATTCTTAATAAGTGATTGTGAACATTTAATTTTTATACTAATTTACTTTATTTGTATCAATATTGTATGATTTTATGTAAATTGTTTCCTAGTTCTTGTACCCATGGTTTTGTACACCTGCTACCTTTAACTCAAATTAATTTTTTGTTTTGTATAAATAGACTTGTTTGTAAATTGTATTCTATCAGTTGATAATGCTCGCGATGAGCGAAACCGGTCCTGATCAAAATATATATTGTGGAAATAAGTACTAAAAAAATGCGTTTTTATTATTTAAAAAAAAAAAAAATTAAGTTAATGAACTAATATAAGAATTCGTTTGATTTATTTTACCCTAGTGAAATAAAAAAAACAGCAAAGCTGAATTAACCGAATTGATAATATGGTTGTAAGCCGTCTATATTATAAAATCATATGAGTTTCTAATTACTTATATCGCAAAAACTGCAGTCCTGCTTAATGGGTTACTTCAATACGCTACCAGTTCACTTGAACCGTTCACTCAGGGTATCGCAAGTACTTGAATTAATTCCACATGCATCACAAGACACCTACAATACATCCTCTTCAGTGTACACTCTCTCAGTATGTAATGCACACGTGCTAAATGCATACAGTGAAACTTTTATTGCAAGGGTGCTCGCTCTGCAGAGCTTGGCGTAAGCTTTTGCGAGTCGTTTGTCTTGCCGAGCTTTGCAAGTTTAGTTTTAACAAGACTTTTCAATACATGCATTCATTGGGGCACTACCAATCAATTTAAAATTGGTATCTCAAAAGAAAAACTAATTGAAATCGTGATAATTGAAAAATCGTTTATGATGATGATTTTAGTATGTGATTTTTTTTTTTTTTATTCCAATGTTTTTTTTATTTATTAAAATAATCCTCAATATGTCCTTTAGTGCTATATGTAATGATATTTTTTTTTATATATAATAATGATTAAAACACAATAAAATAAAATTCCTGCATTTCACTACTTGATTTAAGTCTTTCATTGATTCACCTACACTACTGATATCTGAAGATAAACTTAAATACGATATAAAATTTTATCTAAAATATAATGCTCCAAGTTATATCAGTTTATTCATGACAGTGATAAGTCCTTTTTACGCCTCGCAAACTGTAAGTTGCAATATCAAGGAGTTGAAAAGTTACGAAAAGATTCCATAAAATAGTATATTTTCACGATTAATTTAGTCTTTCAACAAAGTTAAATGAGTCTATGAAAGTTTAATCGTCATAAAATAATTACTTAATCAACTGAAGAGATAAAAAATAGAACTTAATGTTCTTTTCCAAGTTTTGAATGTATTATATTTATCTAGATGAGCAGAATGTTTTTTTTTTATTATGTTTTGAAACTGTTGATGCTTTGTTTTCGAGTAACGGTCGTCATCAGTTTCTTGTTATAAATATAGACTTTGTCTTACACATAACATAATAAATTAATTATTTGAAAGAATTCAACGATTTTGTATTGAATGAATCATCGATAACCGTACATTATTAAACAAACTCGTTTACTATATCAAAGTCTATGAACCTTTACTGATTACTTATTCACGTGTTCGCAAATTAGCCATGTTATAGATCGCATGCGAAAGCTGCTTTAGTACATATTGCATGGAAAAATCTGAAAGATAATCATATAAACCATCGCATATTCATAGCGAATAAAACTACATGTTGGCTAAGCTTCTGAATAATAGTGAATTGAAATCGTGCCGATTTAATTAAATATTCAAACGATTAAGAATTTTAATAATTACAACATAAAACATAAAATTGCTATGGAAGTAAGTTATAATAATTTTTATGATAATTTAAGCGTATAGAAATCGTCCTCTTCATATTTTATATGAATTTATTTGCTGTCTACCCATGATGTAAAAATTATAGAATTATCTAAAAATATGGAAAAATATTAAATTACAAAAATTTTTCAAAGCTGAAAATTATTTCGGCTTTCAGCCATCTTTAAAAGAAGACGTTTAGCTGAAACAGTTCAAGTCAATCCTGAATCTCTTATACCTAAAACTATATAATATGATATACTTACATTCATACAAAATCTGGCCTACGAAGTGGTGGTACAACTAAAGTAAGACAATACGTGTTTTTATAACTAGCGAAACATAGTCATATATTGTCAACAGAAAGAAAAAGACTAATAATATAAGTTTTCTTACAAGTTTAGTGAAGAATCTTCAAACTCCAATATTATTAAATATTTGTGAAATATTAAAAAGAAAAAAATTGAGGCAAATAATACAGTCATATCTCTTTACTGATAAAGTTAATGTAAAGGGAGTTTACTATAATAGTTTTGTAAAATTTTAATGTAATGAAAAATTCACTGGAATATTATTAATAATAAATATAAATATTTTAATGTGAGGTAAATAATCTTTAATATTTTTATTTTTTTCAAGCGAGAGAAAACTTTCTAACCTTTGTTTCTGACTGCCAACAACTGATAGAGAATTTCATTCCAGATATTGAAAACCAAGTGACTCGGAAGATGGAGTCAAGACGAGTGCGCCGACGTGGAACTCCGATCCCGGTTCCTCCACCTCGTATTCCGACGCCTATGCCTCCGTGCGAGACGAAAGCAGCAACCCATACTTCTAGTGAAAGGTAAGACTGTTTAATTACATCTTATAAAATATAATATTTTCATGGGTATTGTTAAGCATGTCAAAAAAATCCTTTAAGACAATAGTTTTAAAACCCATTAGTCGAATAAGCAAAAAATTAACTAAACAGCGATTGAAATTTCTTTTAAGGGTATTTTTTAAAATTAAACAGTATAGGTAGGTTAATTGCTATTAACTTGATTTTGCTCAAAAGGTCTTCAATCTGATTGAGGTACGTTCGCCTAGGTCGCCTTTTTCAATACTAAGATTGAAATCTTTGTTAAACTATATATATGCTTAATAAAATTCGATTGAATAATTCGCAATATATTTAAAATTAAGTCATAAAAATGATTGACAACCACTTATCTGAACAATATCTTTGCATTTCCTTATTTTACGGAAGAACCATACTCAAGGGGCCAAAGAGCCGCACGGGGCCCGCGAACCACAATTTTCCGAGTACTGATTTAGGAGGACTCAACCATTTTATGTGGAAAAATTGGGATAGGAAATGAATGCTGTTGTCGTTGGTAAAACACTAAATGTTTTAAACTTTGTGTTTTATTACTTGGTAAATAAACAGGCCTACATTAAGAAAAAGATTACCTAACTTTTAGATACAATTGTAATATCTATGAAAGTTGGTCAAATATTCTTTTTTTAATATTCATTTTTATAAATTTAATTTAGATACACAGATTCTTGTGAATAAAAAAAACTTTCTGAATTTTTATTGAAACTCGAATGATTAAAAAATGCAAAAATCTTAAAATCTTTAAAAATCATTTTAAATTTATCGATCAAGAAGACTACATATTTATAGAATCAGTAGTGAACAATCTACCAAAAGAACCATTTAATCCTCCATTTTTAAATACTGAACAAATCATAACCATTGTTTTATTCGTGTAAAATTTGGGAAAATTCATGTGTGGTCATTTTATACAAGATATATGCATGCGGCTTCAACAAACTTGGCATAGTAAAAGTTTTAGTTTTACAGTGTCTCAGTAACCATCTCAATTTGTAATACGACAAGTAGACGATGCCCCGGTCTTCTTTCTTTGTCGCTTATATCAGTTTTTGCATTGTGTACCGAGTACTCGAATGGATATTTACTTCCAAGAAAACCTTTTTATAATACCTTTTAAGTAAAATTTAATTAACTTAAATAACCATTTCATTTTTATAACGCACCATCTGCATGCATTTCGTAAAATATGAGTATCACCCTCAAAGACTCTGTTGCATTTATAATTGTGTATTTAAGTCTAAAAGTTGTACGTAAATTTCAGTGTGCTTTAAATACACATACGAATATTATTTCTATAACGCTCATGTTTAAAACTTTAAAAATATTTTCATTTAATTAACAAAATACGTCACAATTGTCAAATTATTCAATACGTACATTTCTCTTAGAGTTGAAGAAAAACGGAAGCCTGGAAGAAAATGTATTTAATTAACGTCTAAAATATATAAACTCTGGCCTAGTCATGCCAAACGGCAGTCACTGGCATTTCTACCAAATTCCGAGCGGATGGAATTCACCGTAAGTGTTTCAGGATCACTAAATGTCAACAGTGGCATCTGTGGAAGATATAGAGATACCTTAAAATATTGCTGATGTGTTGTGTTGCCAAAACATACTGATATATCAAGGAAATGATGTTTTATAAATATTGAAATGAAATCATTTCAATGATCGTATAATTAAAGTCACATATACCAAGGTAGTGTAATTTTTATTTTCACGACACGGAAAAATCAATTAGCTCTATACAATTTTCCGGCTTAGTAGATTTGACGAAAAGTAAACATAATCCGTTGCTAAATTTAACAAGTTTTCTAACCGTGCTTTGATAACAATGTTGATGCAATTACATTAAGGCTTTTTTTATCAATAATTTTTCATATTCCTCATGTATTTAAATAACGTTAGTATTTTTTAGAGACATTTTTAATAGATGCATCTTTGAACCGAATAAAATATTTTTATTTAGTAAATTTTAAATGAAAATATGGGTGATGCATGCTTTTTTAAATGTCGTACCTCGTAGTGCTAAAAGAGCAGAATAATATCTATTCGTTATATAAATGTTTATTAATAATATAAATATTCTCGATTTATTGATGAGATATTATCATGTTACTTTTTTATCGCTATTGAAATATTATACATATTAAGTATTGAAATATATGATTAAGTAATTAAATCATAAAATGAAGTTATTTATTTTGATTCTTAATTCTTTTGATTAGGATGGTTTCTGGATTTCGGTTCATGAATACATCGGCATATTATGGATTATACTTGAATCACAATTCGTGCGTTCTCAGCTGTCGGTGGCATCTGGCTTGTAACGTTTATTTTGTTTACCTTCGTGTGGAATATCGGACTTGATAATCCTTCCCAATCAATTACTGGATCTAAAAAAACTCACTAGAACCGAGAAAACGTTTCCCTGTTTTCATTACAAGAAACATGAAATTCTTCATAGGGCACTAATGAATACGAATGGTTTTAAGTTTAAATATTAAATTTGAAACATCAAGAATTAAGAATTCCGTTTTACTGAATCAGTGCTTCTGCTGTAAGCGCGAATGAAAGTGAGCAAAGAGATATCGTGATATTATAAATTTTCCCACAATATTAAATTCGAGACTGGTATTTGAGAATATAAGTAAACCTGTGTAACATTAACTACCGAACGTAATAATAAGCGATATAATATAACACTTCAAAGGCTGCTTTGAATATCCCGAAAATACCAAGAAATTTCCTTTACGCCGGTTTCTTGTAATATGATACACCGAGCACAAGTCTACGTATTGACTGTTGTTACAGATACGATATTGTTCTTTGTTAAACATCGTTTAGGGGAAAAGAAAGACGGTTTTGTATTTCGGTAATACTGTCGACATATAAGAAAGTTGTAAATACTGGTTATGAAAAAGTGAGCACCCTTTGATCATTTATTGGTTTAGCGCGTAAATTTTGACCAATTTTCGTGAATTTTGTGTCGTATATAAGTATAATATATACTTATATTGCCTCCGTAGATTAGTGGAAGTTAAGTCAAACGATTGAATTTTTAAATTAATTAATTGATAAAAAACTAATGTCTGTAACTTTCTAAACATTCCTCAAGCATCCTCGATCTGAAATAGAAAAATTCCACATCGGAATTTCAGTACTTTTGTTTATTAAAATTAATAAATATAAAGTTTTATTTATTCGTCTTTCATATATTCAAAAATTAATTTAGTCGATTCACTTTCAATCAGGAACAATTCCGCTAATACTTAGTGTTATGTTCAATAATTGAAAGATCTGGAGAATCAAATTTGATGCCTAGATAGTTTTAGTTTAACCTTAATCAGAGAATTATTCTATAAAATAGTAAATAATATAATACGTTATCCACTCAATCGGAATAACACAGATGTATTATTTGTATGTTTCAAATTACCTAGATATTTAAATTTGAAAAAGTTATAATTTTTTATCTAACTTTTATTGGTTCCAATATTTCAATTATTTATTTATATTTTTAAATAAATATGAGAAAATATAAAAGAATAATTTTATTGCATAGATGTACAGGAATATTATTGTAAAACCCAATAAAATTGTTAACAGTCTTTTGAAATAGTCGAAAATTAAAAAAAAAAGCTTTTGCTTCTTGTCGTGTTTTAACACTGTATTTTTAGTGAGCAAGCTGGAACTATTTACTTAGGCGCAAGAATTTCGTCCCAGATTTTATTGCTTCCAATTTAACCGCACATGTAGTGATGTAAATTTAAATAAACACACGTTTTTTTGGACATATTTTACCCCACGCTTCCTTAAGTTGACTTTGAGGGCTTCTTATAAATGTGGTGACAAGCGCCTGTCTACCCTAGTCGCATAATGCTAAGGCCATGTCAGTGGGTGCCATTACATTAATTGAGATGTTCACTTCTAAAACTTTATTTTTTGAAGTGTTATTCAGAGAGAAATAAGTATTCGTTCAAATGTTAGTGCAAGAATTATTGTTGTTGATTGTTATTTTTCAATTATAATTAAAAAAATTAGTAATAACTTCTTGCAAATGTATTTATAATGATGAGGATTATTTTCGACCATTGCATATTTATTTATAATTATACGTTACAAAAATTACAAATTATAAATTCTTTGCTTTTGCAACGTTAAAATATTTGAACATTTAGTGTTAGAAATTTAACAAATAAACAAACAATAAGGATTGCAAGAAAGTCAACCAAGCAAGCTCATGAAACATCTACTATAACTGAAAAATTGAATTTGCCTGAACTCACTTTCGTCCACATGGAATATGTCGACATCCGAAGCAATACTGTTTATTAATGTTGTTAATGCTTTTACCATTGGCATCCCCACTGGCAGACTGGGTCTACACTTTGGAAGACCAAACAAATCATGTCCACGATTTCTTAAAAAAATATCCGAAACAAACAAATTGATATTATTAAGGATGGCAAAATTCTCATTTTGGCCTCGAATTAGTCGAAAGAAATATGAGCTCTATATAGATATGTTTCGAAAGGAAAACGAGTGTTCTATATTGATAGGTTTAGCTTTAAAGGATATAATGAGCAAACTCATATAAATTATACAAAATATTTCAATATTACTTTGTAATTTTTATGCGAATACTTTAATATTCGCATAAGAAATTAGTTTATTTATAAATGTGCAGAATGTGTTTACATTTTTTTTATGAATTAAAGTTAATCATTGTTATAATATTTAGGAGTGTATTTAAATAAACTGATAATTTTGGTAAATATTAACTCCTTATTATCAAATCTGCGTGTGAAAAAGCTGCAAAAGTTTTTTTCAATTATCAATTTAATTTTCATCTTAGTTTGTGATGCACAGACCACAGCCATAAAACATAAAGGTCTTAACATGTAAGTCCTTGCCAAAGTTTTACGCATTTTACAGTTGTTAATTTTTTCTTTAGCTCATTAAATTTATCGGCAGAGGGTCGCGACAACTGTTTAATGGAGAGAGGTCAATAGCTTTAAAAGTAGCAGATATAACCATGTTTATTTTTGCGTGGGCTTAACTCACGTCTTATTTAGCGTATAGTTTTGGAAAAGTATCACTTTCACAGGATATGCATTAGTAGTTACGGAGAAGAAGACACATGTGCACAAAGCGGAAAGAATATGATCTACCTATATATCTAAAATAACATCCGTCATATTTGCGTTTTCAGTTAAATTACGGAATGTTATTGTTTCAGATATAAATGCAACTTGTATCGAACATTAAGTTGCATATGTAATATTAGTTATCGAATTCTTAAGGTGCGTTTTACGAAATAAATCCCATATTCACTGTTATAAGATTTAATTAAATTTCAAACTTTCAATTTATTCAAATATGATGATTGGTTTAGAAAAATATTTCGATTTCCACAAAAGTAAATAAATTAATATTATGTATTCTTTCGTCGGAGCATAAAATGGTGGAAGTATTTATCATGTAAACGTTTTTGTTTATTTCAAATCAAGATAATATAATTGTACCATACAAATAAAGAGCTTGTTAGACTTTATTGATTGGATTGGCATTTACTTTGTAAAACTCCGTTATAATGCGGTGAAAAAAGCATAGTATGTTAGTTCAGCAAAATTTATAAAATACATAGTTGATAGCGAAATAGTGTTCACATGATGGACGTTATGTCTTCTTTGATTTTTAAGGCTTTCTTCAAAACACAAACTGGCGAAAAATTTCAATTCGATACATAACCAATATTTTAAATCATAAAAAAATACTGTTTGGTTTACTTTTATAAAAGTAGTATTTTTGGGTTAAAAATCAGTTCTACTAAATGAGTTGAAAATGCTCTGTTTTGAAATGTATGTTTCTTATTTTTATTTATTTTTAGGTTGGTATATCCATAAATCACTTTTAAGGTGTTAACTGTCACTTCTTGATGGAAAGGCATTATATTTTAAATAATAAAAACACATTTTTTAGTACTTATTTCCACAATATATTTTGATCAGGACCGGTTTCGCTCATCATGAACATTATCAACTGATCAGTTGATAACTGATGAGCCGGTCCTGATCAAAAAATATATGGAAATAAGTACTAAAAAAATGTGTTTTTATTATTTAAAATATCCATAAATATTTCTATTGAATAAAAAGTTTACACCAAGCATTTCTCGTAATTGGAAAATATTTTCGTGAACAATTCTTCGTTTTGTAATTACGCTAATGTAAATCCGCTATACAGTGATAAGTTAACGCGGCAAAGATAACCGTCAACCAACTTCAGAGGCTGTTTGTCTTACGAATGACGCGACGTCGACGTCAACGCTGCCAATGCACCCGAGAGACGTCAAGTTTCCATTCCATTGTAATTATTAGAGCTTATGCCTACAGCGATATCAAAGCTCAATGTAAGAAGCTTTCTATGATAAAATAATAAAAATATATTTTTACCACTAAACTGAGATAATAATTACTTTTCATAGCTTTAAGCACCGCTCTTATAATTTAGATGTTCTATTTTAATCTACGAATCATTAAATCGTCTTTATTGATTATCTACTCATAGTTTGAATGAAAAATATTGAAAGGTTTTTTCCTAATTTTAAAGACTTTAAAATGGTCTAAGGTATTGCACATTCGATTTAATTTTTACGTTATTAAATTAAAATTCAAATAAATGTGTAAAAAATAATAATGAATTAAATATAATAAATATTTGTTAAAACATAATTCATACTGCTTTTGCATCAATTCTTATATGTATAAAACCCTACATGTTTTTAAAAATGCTATAATATACGACGAAACCATTTTTCTATATTGACATAAATTCATGAACGTTATAACTATTTTGTTTTTTTACAGTTAACGTATCTTTTATCAACTTATTTTAATGATTTACAATAAAATTCATATCCTTTTATCGAATAAAATTTATTGTGTACATGTGCTCGTATGCGGTATTCAGTATTTCAAATTTAACTCGCGTCCTACACATTAGTATTTTTTTGTTTCTGTAGGTAATATTTATTATGAAAACGATTTTTTATACAACTTTATTTTCAGGTGAAAAAAATTTATTAAATATAATTTTGTTCGTTTAATAACAATATACTGTAATATTACTATAATATATAGTACTTTAGTGGTCTGGTAGAAGTAAGTTTTATCAAGTGGAAATGTTCTTAGTGTGTTAGTTATTTTAAGTAAACATGACTTTGGTTCAACAAATATAGTTTTTGTTGGTTTTGAAATCTATTTTATAAGGCAAAGAAATGTTACAGGAGAATTTGAATGAATGTACCACTCTTGAAGATGAACGAAGTAGAATTTTGACTAAAAACTGTTGTTTTATTAGTCATCATATGCGAGTGTATTGAGTGATTTCATATTTATGATTCTTAGTTAGGTAAGTTGATGCGAAAAAAACTACTACGGGTTTCAACAAATATATTGAAATTTTTTTTTTTTTTATTTACCCTGAATTGAAAATGTTTTTGACGTTTTTATCCTGAGCTATACTTTAATATGACGGAGAGAAACCGATAAGCCAACATCTGTCTGCTTTTTTGAGAAAAATTTTGAAAATTTCATTTTTAATTAAATTTCTTAGTCCTGTCTGAAATATCTATTAATGTAAATATTAAACCTTACAAGAATGAGACTTAACGTTCGACAACCAATTTCGTTTCTTTTTGTATTGCATTTTTTTTTACAAAATAACAACAATTCAAATATAAATAAAAAAAAATTATGTTTGTATTAAATGTTAATATATTTCGTATTGTAGATAATTCTAATAAGTTTTAAGTAGTATCTACTTGTGAAGTATAATAGCAACGAATTTTCGAGAGCGCTTTCTCTCCAGAAGCTTATATTCCAGGCTAAGCTTTTGCTGAATGCGTCCAGCCAGGAAAGTTTTGGTCGACTGGCGTTCTGTCATCTTTGTATAAATCATTGCAATCGCTATATAGTGAACCAAAGCAAGCGATTCACGGATTAATTAAGAAACTTCTTAATAAATACGCTATATAAATTCGGAGTTCTCAAAAACAGCTCTATTGAACTAAGCCAAAGATATATTAAATATTACTAAATTATAAATTAATAATATATTAAAGGATTAATAAATTGTTCATTTATTGTATCTTTCAGGAATATTGAATCAATAATCATCTGATATCAGTCAGCATTTAAGCTATGGGTTAACGGCATGATATAATGAGCGTACTGTTTCGTTTTAGTAGAATAGTAGAGTTAAATTAATTTATTCTACTCTTTTATATTATTTGAAAAGGAGAAGT
Organism: Himalopsyche japonica; assembly: GCA_028555115.1. Classification (NCBI taxonomy): domain Eukaryota; kingdom Metazoa; phylum Arthropoda; class Insecta; order Trichoptera; family Rhyacophilidae; genus Himalopsyche; species Himalopsyche japonica. The sequence continues at coordinate 279,930 of JAHFWJ010000510.1, read as the reverse complement.
ACATTACGGTATACTCATAAAACTTACTTACGTATCGCCACAAAGGAAAATAATAAATGTTGTATTCATGAGCCATATCGATGCGTTTTATAGCGCATTTCATTCACTTGAAAGATTTCACTCGATGACGTCCGTTGGTGAACCTGTAGGCAATATAATACTATCGCCAGTGTTATATTTTCATTAAAAATTGGAGCAATTATTTTTTATATGTTTGTTTGATGAAACAGTAAAATCAGGCATTTAAAAACACTTACTCCATAATTATTCTCATAAATAGATACTTAATTCATCCGTCTAAGATTTAATAAAATAGAACTCAGTACTATAAATTATTATAGTGTTTTCAATCACACTCGATGTGGGTTTTGAGAATTATAAGTTTTCTAAGATTTTGTTCCATTGTCGCGATGTAAGGATATCGCGTCAATATTATTCAAGTAATTGTTGTAGGAAAATATTCAGTGAGAATATTTTTTCATTATAATCTATGACATACAACTCAAAATCATTCAGAGTGATATTTCACGATACTACAAAATATGAAAACAAAAAAATATTATATTTTTTCTGGAATTGAATTTTATAAATCAAAGCTAACAAACTTTTGTTTAATGTATATTATACAATTTTGAGTCTCTTATTTATTTTTAATGCTTTATCATTTATTGTCATAAAACTTTTAATTTGTGTTATAATCGCACACTACTTAACGAATCAATGTCGTCTGACGTCTTATATGATTTTATTTTTATATTTAAGTTCTAATATAATAAATAAATAAATAATATGCATTTTTTTGATAATTTATACGCATATTTGTAATAAAATTATTTATTATTAATTGAAAAAAATTAATTATTTGGCGATATAATAAAATGTACCATTAACGTCTAGGTTTTTGTTTTCATCGAATTCTTTTACAAATTAATTTTGGAAACGAAATAGAGATTTAAAGAACAGAGTTTTCTTTCCTGGCACCTGGCGCTCAGTAGATTGGAGTAATAAATAGCTACCATAAATGAGAAAAGACTTTAATATCGTAGAAGAATAATTTACGACTAGCCTGATTGGGGCGATGAGCAACTTCAAAAGGATTCTTTCCAAAATTTACCGGAATAGTGTTGCAAGAAAATGGCATGTTTATAAACTGTACTCATAGGAAAAATAGAAAATTCAATGCACACGGAACGCATAATGTGAAATAAATTTGTACATATTACAGAAATATTTCTATAAATATATCGGTGTAAGAATCAAGCACGTGTTGTTGAGAAATATTCCAAAATAGCAATTATAATGGGCTACTCCATACAACACATATAGTATACAATAGAGAAAAAAAGACATTATATTGTAGTGATAAAAATTCATTTGTGTAACTATATTTAGGGTTTATTTTTGTCTTACTTTAAGCTACATGTACAATAAAAAAACCGGATACTGAAATTTACTCTCGAAATATGCTACAAATGGTAAATCTAAATGATTCGTAACAGATGTTACAGAATCGTTTATTCGTTTTCACAAACAAAATAAATATAAAGTACAATAAAATTTTATCTGTTCGGAATGGGAATTTCATAATATTAAAAGTCATCAAATAAAACTCATGCTTATTTTTATATTAAAAAGCTTGCAATTTAGTAAAGATTTTATTTTAATATAGATATTATCTTTATCTTTAAAATTTTATTTCAAGAATGTTATGAATCAATTAATCTTAATAATAACCTGCGTATTGATAGAACAATCATTGATTTGTTTGTATCATGATAAAAAATGTAATTATTAACTCTTTCATTCCACTCATCTTTTAACTTATTGCGTTACTTTATATCGATAATATTTGCATATTATGAATAAAAAAAGAGTTAGTTTCAGTCAATTCATAAATATAAACGTAATAGTAGTAAATGGATTAGATTTGAAGTAATATTGACATAAATTTAAAATAGAATTGGATTATTTTGTTATTTTACCACGCAAAAATACAAAATTATCATCTTTAACTTTATATTAAACATTAACTTCAAAAACTAGTCGTCGAATCCATCGAAAGAAGAGATCTGCATCCTTTTTGTGTTATTATAATAGATATGACTCATATTTCAACTATTACTAATAATATGTAACTATTTCACGCAGAATAATGTATGGAAAGATTTCTAGATTTAAAGTAAGAATTTATTCTCAACAAAATAGACGAATAACCCAATTTTATTCCGCTTAGTAAAATATAATTAAGAAAATCTATTATTTGAGAATTTGAATTCAATGTTGATAGATTGTTGTACTTACATTTTAAACACAACGATTGGTGATGATCAGCAAACAGCGTTTTTTTCGGAGTGCAAGGGTTAAAAATAGTTTTCATGAAATAAGATTAACAGAATACACTGAAAGAGATTTACTAATTAATCGATAGTTCTAGACTTAAAGAGTGTACGAAATCCTTCGATGAATATTTTGCTAAAGGTGAGCTACGCCATGCAAGGAAAGCTCGTTTATAGAAATGCAAGGGAAGCAAATAAATAACAGTCCCCGTGTCAACTAACCGTGAAAGCTTCCCACACAAACTATGTATTCCTCCATTGAAAGACGAGAGCTCATAAACGGTGTCTGGTGAACAGACACTTGTTAAACTGATGGTATATTCCCTGTTTACGATGTCTCCCGCGTGTAGTATAAATATATCGTGTAACATGTCATTTTAATATGCTCTTGCCATTGATCATGAGTGTATTTCCCGTATATATTGATGGCAACAATTCATTTTGTCAGAAGACAATCTATGAGAAGCATATTATATTGGTGGATTTGTGAGCTGATTGACTTAAAAAAATATTTTACTTATGCGTGTAATACGAAATACCAATATGAAGTGCTTACTTATACGCTTCTTAGAGGAATAAACAAAAATAATAAAAACAACACGATAAAAAGTCTAACATTATTGAGTTTCTTTCAAGAGATGTAACGTGTGTTAAGAATAATATAAAACATTTATTTTTTGCACTTATTAGTATGAAATCTTACCAAAACAATATAAATGTAATTATTCGTGAATTTATGAATTAATTTAATTTATTTTGTTTTGATAATTAGTGTATGATATGAAAGTAATTATGCACACTGTGTGTTTTTAATAATGTATTAATATTAAAAGTTTTATGAGCACGCTGGATTATAGGTTTGAAAAAAAAGCATTTGCAACTTGATTTGTAGTGTAAATATGTTTTTTTTTTAATTAACGGTTTTTAATTGGTAAAAATAATATAAAACTTTTCAAAGACAGTTTATGTTTTAGCAGCTGCTTCCTTTGCTAATACGCTTTTGTTTTCTGCTAACAGCATTGTAATTTTTTGCAGAGTTTTTTTGTTATTACGGCAAGCTTGGATAATCGTAAATGTAAAAAAATGCGAGAAGCTCTTAGGACGCGTATAGAAAACCCGTGCTAAGCACAAAGCTTCTCACAGGCATAAATGAACGCGCTCAACAATGACGAAGGCTCGGAACATTGTCTTGGAAAAAGGAAAATATCGCTCTCTCTCGTCCTGGATTCGTATGCCTCGACGAATAAAAGATTTTGATAAGAAACCTCGGAAAGCTCTTCTCATTTTCATGAGGCTTCTATATGATACCTTCATTTACTCGTATGTATTTGGTTTTAGCATTTCACACACCGCATTTTCTGTTTCCATTTAAAGCTTTTTCTGTCAAAAAAATGACAGTAAAATGAGAAAACATTTTTTTTTTATCTTTTCGAACACGTGTATTCGAGGGATTAATATTTAATATATTATTGTGATAGTAAACTGTCATGGTGAATTATGCAATACATACATTTTTGAAACATAAGACTTCGAGAGTAAATCGCAAGAAATAAGTAGTAACAGTATAATTTGGTTCATAAATAAAATTATTCAAACGAAATTTACTATTGACGAATTTATCATAGTTTATATTTGTAAGAAAGATTATGTCTAACTAGATAAATTAAATTATAGTCCCGTATTTAAAGGTGTTAACCGTCACTATTAACTGATGATAATGTCGATAACTGATGATTCAGTTGATAATTAGTATCAAAAAGTATTTTTATACAGTACATCTTTACTCATGGTCAGGGATGGCTATTTCACTACTCATTTGATTATTTAAAAATAGCCGAACGAATATTATGGAAGTATTCAAAAGTTTATACAACTACAATACGAGAAAAAAAAGTTCAATTAAGATTACTCTGGAATAATAACGGTTAACAGCACTTTCTATTTATAATAATTTTCGTAGCATATCATAAATTCAAAACAATAATAGATTTAAATGAGATCATTAGCGATGGTCTGATTCAACCCATATTTTTCATAATTATTGGCATAGAATAAGATATTCATTAGAAAAATGAGATATTTGAGAGTTATACGAAAATTTGTAAACAAAAATCCAATATTTTTTCTCATAAAAATGTATAAAACGAATAACTTTTAATATGCTCTTAATTTGACCGAAATATATAGTTTTTGTTAAATGAATATAAAAAGGTTAAAAAAAATATTTTTTTTCCTAACTCACCCTTAAAAATATGAATACAATTAACATGTCAGTCTATGGTTTTCTGTTTTGCTAAGTACTGTAGGTAGAAGCGTTTTCTTAAAACGAATCTGTTTACTACAGGAAATTGTATAATCGCCTCAGTGAAATATGCGTACACCGAGTAGCCTAACTGACAAGAGATATAGCTGCGTCAGGAGGATAAGTTGATGGCCACAAGTTAACACCTTGTTAACTCGCTTAATGGGGCTACAAGCGCATGGCATAGCAATGTATAAAAAGATAGATGCGAGGTTCAGCGAGGGTTGAACGAACCATCCTGAAGTGACGTGTCAATTTGAAAAATGCGGAATATTAATTTCAAAAATCTATACATATTATCCCTTCGTATGGCGTTCTACGGTTGCTAACGAAGACACTATCGGTAAAATAAATGACGGTTTCTGTGTTTATAAATAACTGTTACATGTTTAATTTTATTGACTAATTAAAACTATTTCTGTACTTGAATAAATTATGATGATTACCGGTTTCACTCACCACACGCATTATCAGCTGATACTAAAACAAAATGCATTAAAAATTAACAGGTATACTTATACTCATATGTATGTATAAGATATGATTATTATCAATGAAATATTACTTTTATGTATGAAATATCTCGCCAACTGTGATTCTTTCTATATTATATTTCATTTAGAACTAGCTAGACTTCATTGATTTTCCAAAACTGTAAAAAAATATTCAAAATTGAATGGCAAAATTCCACTAACTAGTCATTATTAATAGAAATACTTAAAAAACAGTATTTATTTTACTATTGTTGTACCAAATTCGAAATCATTAATATTCTCCTATGTATATATTACCTCAAACATTTAAACTTCGTCAATGGCTTCTTGTCCATGACTGCTTTTATTATATTATATATGGCGTAATGCAGGAGTAACATTCTGGAAGATAGTGCTGTAAGAAAAAAAATTCTGAAACACCGAAATACATCTACTTTTACGAGACGATACGATGGTCTTACATAAATGTATGAGCGCATTTTTATTGACATTGAGTACGAACTACTTTTTTGAGTAGGTAAGTTCTCCAATGCACTTTAATTAGACATTTCCTATAGCACTTACGCTTAAGTGACGACGTCTTTTAGACGCCTTTGCCTAGTGAATAAATTAATTAAGTAAATTAATAACCTCACACGCTATGGAATATATTTTCCATATCCAAAATTATAGCCACTTAATGATTTTAATAGATTCATTTACTTCAAAGACGAAAAAGGTTTGTTAGATTACATAATTCATCGTCAATCTAATATGAAATTTTATTTGAGGTACCTACAGAATGTTTATAATGTTTATAAATGATTTGTTAGCTTATACGAAAGGTTTATTTTTTCCCAAGTTTCCAAAATTATATTAAGTAAAAAAATCCAAAACATTATGTATTTATATATTAGCCGATATTAAAATATTAAATTACAATATATGTTTTATGCTCAGAGATCGACAAGTCTTTTATTCAATATAAAATTTTTAGCCTTAAATACAAATAAATAAAAATATAGGATTATTATTTTATTTACTGAAAAATCAAATATATTGTGTATTTCGCCTTCTAGAGGATCTTTTAAGACTTGTAATGTAACATATAGCTTGATAATATTATTTAAATTTGTATAATGCCCCTTTCAGAATCAAGAAGTAATGATTAAAATATTAAATGTAATCATATTGTGATTCGTCAGATTTTTTTACGATGCAAAGTAGATTTCGATATTATATATTATACAACCTGGCACTGAGCTACATTAAAAATGTCATATTTGTGAAAACACACTATTATATTTTGTATTATAACTTAGCATATCTTTTAGATTTATAAATATACGCCATTCTTTTCTAGCATCAGTTAAGGTAGAATTTTCCAGGAAATTTTCATGCTTTATAGTTCTATAAAATTTTATATTCTTACCCAGAAAAACATTAATTATAATAATATGAGTAACGGCTTACCATTTGCTTCGTGTCAACTAACGGATTGTTTATTGTAAATAATATTTTCTTCTGATGAATACGTGTTGAAGAATTCTCCTCGTACACTAAACATAATTTATTCCTTCCATCATGAAAAGACTTCTACTGGATGGATCAAGTGAAAACGAGGCGTGTGTACTGTATGAACTTTATAGGAAGTCACGATATTTTTTGTTTTTAATTTATAGCCCGTACTCAAATCAAAAGTATATATATGGAATTTCAACGGTGTAGTTGTCAGACGAAGATGAGTAATTAGTTAAATAATGACGGTAGGTGTGAATATTTAAGAGGCCGGGAGTATTCAGGACTCTCCAAATGACATTACTTTTTTTATTATGTCCGCATCAATTTACTAAATATTTTACAGGTGTACCGTCGTTTGAAGGTGTTTTGAGTAATGATACTAATGAGGAATGAATTTCATGTTGAGTTCAAGTTAAACATAGTTGAAGACACTTTATAAGCTATAACTATTGTATTAAATATTATTGTAAAACATAGTGAACTCCCGCCTATCACTACGGAGACGTAACTTGTACATTAAAAATGTTATATCTGTGAAAACACACTATGTATTATATTTTATATTATAACTTAGCATATTTTTTAGATTTATAAATATACACCGTTCTTCTCCAGCATCAGTTAAGGTAGAATTTTTCAGGAAGTTTTCATGCTTTATGGATCTATAAAATTTTATATTCTTACCCAGAAAAACATTAATTATAATAATATGTATAACGGTTTTGTATAAGTGACTTTTTTTTTTTTGTTGCCAACAGAAGAATCGGATTTAAACGATCACGACGTGCCCCTAGTACAAGTCCCATATTATTATAATATCGGTTTGCTAATGATATGTATTCATGCACTAGATAAAAACGAGGAAGAGCTTAAAAGATTGACATTATAATATCTTTGTAAAGAAAATTAAAAAAAAAATGAATAAACAAAACTTACGCGTATGCGATTTAGTGGCCGTTGGAACTTTTCCCTGGTGTTCATTGGGGCTTAGGCTCTACCAAGATCAGTATTTAAAATAGATTGTTTCAATATAGTGTAATATTTCATAAAGTTTTCCATAAGTCATATGTAATGATTCTTTCCGAAATTATTTAAAAAATAATTTTGCGCATTGACATCTATGAAGCAAAAATAAAAATGACAAATTTAATTTACGAAAGATGTTGCACCTAACATACTTCCATTTAGTATTGTATTGTATTTATTGTGTATAAATTCGATATCGAATTTAAGTTGGTAGACATGAAAGCACCTCTTAAATAACGGGCAAATCACAATTTGTCTCTTTTGATAAGTTTATTAAAATAAATTTTATCCAACAGTGATTTTTTTTTACATATTCATAGGCATTCTGTAATTTGTATGGGATTGAACCACTATTAAAAGTTGGCTAAAAATATAGAATTTTAATATAGATGGAAGATAAAAGACATAAATAGTTTTTTTTTCAAAAGCTTTCAATGTCAAGGAGCGCCGTCAGAAGTCTGACTGTACGTTCATTAATTTATTAGTTTCCATTCATAAACATGTGATGCTTTGGTAAATGGCCTATGTATACACATAAATAATTTCAACCCTATCTCATAAAAATAATTAAAATGCATATGGCATCGCGGTGTATCCCATCGACCGATTGCATAGTTAGCTCAATTTCTAAAACTTTTCTCCGTAGAAACCTCTTGTAAGCAATGTTTTCGATATTATTTATTTACGTTTGACATATCACAAAATATTGACTTTCGGGCACATGTAAAATTTTCATTTACTTTTTGAAATCATTGTTATAAATGTTTTTACATGACCGATATACTCAACAGTTCTAAAAACCCTAAGAATAATCATAACAATGGCTGTCAAAAATATTCGAGAAATTGCTGGAAAATGATTTTAAATACCTTTTCAAGTTTTTCAAATTATAACAACTGAACTCAAATATTATCAGAAACGATAAAGATTTAAAAAAAAACATAATATTTTCTTGACATGTTTGAAAAAATATTACATTGATATCAATTAAACTATAAACTCTGTTAGTATTTTCTTAGATCAATTTTAAGAAAAGTTATCGCATAAAATAAAGTACACACACATATACATTAATGATTAAAGCGTGTATATGTTCAGACGACGGATTTATATAATTTTAAATAAGTATTTGGTTTCATTTATCTAGTAATTAATATATTTATAAATATATATTTAAATCCGCGCATAATATGTTGGGAATTCAGTGGTAGCGCATAGTGGGAAGCTCGGCCTTAATGCACTATTTCTGTTCATGCGTGCGTGTTTGTCTTGTAAACAAAACCACCCAATCTGTGCCCAGAAATTCAAATGCATTATGCGTTTCAGGGTTGTAGAATGGACGGCATTCACCGAGTAATAAATTAAACTATCAATTGGATGACATACAAAGAATGAAACGTTTTATGTATAGCAAATAATAAACCATAAATATTCTGATTTCCAAGATGTTACTGAAAGAGATGTTATGATTTTTGATTGCTTGGCTGACGCTATGGTTCACTTAAATCCGTAGCTAACTTGGTAATTGTCCTTTATGTTTATCTATCTTGCGTGCTTTCATTCACATCCAGCCTTTAAACATTTCTATTGAAATTGCCCGCCGAACTCTTTCGGGGGCGGCCTAGAGCTTACTGGGGTTCATTTATACAATTTGTGTCTGCTGAAACATATATAAAACAAATGACTATTGGTTGTCAATACAGAGCAACAATTTTGCTGACTTATGGACACTACAAATTTTTCAAAGGCAAATGGAAATCCATTGTCATTATTTTTAGGTATGGGCTATAATCTAGTGACCTAAATCTTTTTCTGTTATTTTATTCGTCTTTAATTGCGGTGTTCACAGGATTGATTGCCAGTGAGCCAGATTTATAAATATTTTTTATAATCGATTTATGAATTTGAATTCGTTGGCTTGGATAATTATCGGATTTGAGCGTGAAATATATAAATTGGTGTAGTAATTTAAATGTGGTCTAGCACTATCCTTCTATTCTAACTTTCTTCGGATATGCTACAATCAGTTCTAATGTATAATTTCTGTTAGGTATTCATTTACTCCTCGTTGTGAGCAGATATGTTTAAAGAATAAAATAAAACCGGAATTAATAAGAATAAAAAAATATTTTAATTTTCATAGGTTTTAGCAGAACTTAAAGCTACTGATCCTTTATACTCAGATTATATAATAAAATTGCTTGGCAATGTCCGGCCGTTGTGTTAGCCCTGCAACTTTAATACGTAGACGGTGCGATTTTTTACGATGCTTCAAATAATAAATATTTGCGGAGATGAATGCGGTCGACCATTGATGATTATTATTCACAGGAAGCGTAATGACATGCAGTTATTTACGAGGTTTGTTTGAAACCAAATAATGTTAATTATCCACACTAAAACTTTGGGCTTAAATACAAGGTTTGCAACGTCTACCAAATATGTTTTTAAATAGTTGTTTATATTTAATTATAATTATAAAGTCAAGCCTAATAAAAAAAAAAACAAAAAAATAACGCTAACTCTGATATTAAACTTCTATAATTCCATTTAAATTTGTATTTTTCTTTTATAAAAAATCTGATTTTTTTGTGTCAACTAACGGCATCTATAAAAATATTTTTTGTCAATAAAAGATGGCGGTAACAAATGATACAAAATATTATTAAATAAATTGATTTATAATAAAACCATATGCTTTGCAATTTCTTTTTTTTCTTTCAAAATTTTTTTAGGAATGTCTAAAAAATAGTTATTTTGTATTGGTACTGCATAGTGGCATCTCTGTACGGCAGTTAACAAAAGCTGAAAGCTGGAATACAGGACGCATTTGAATCTTCGCGAAAGAATTCACGGATGACTCTGCCATAATAATATAAATACATAAAATGTCTTTTATCATTTTTTTATTAATCAAAAATATTGATATTAAAAAATATGATTTTAAAAATTAGATAAGGACAATTCATTTATAATATTTCATTCAACTTTCTTCGAATAAAAGACATTCATACATATATTTCTAAGTGAATTAACATTGTACTGTCAATTAGTTTGACTTTATTAATAAAAAAAAATGTTTCCAACATTTATTAATAATAAAATTGAAAATGTCACGAATTATTTTGTTCAATTTAAATTCGAGAAAATGTTTTCACATTGATACAAGATAATATTTTTGTAAATTGCCACATTAGTATTCGTCTGGCTTATATGGTTAAAAATAACCATTGATTACGAGAATCATCTTTATTCAACAGGTAATTTTAGCACGCTTGCATTGTGTGAATGCAATAAATCTGCATAACGTTGCATAGACTACGTCATATTTGGTGTGACAATAGGAACATCGTGATATTTTAGTTTTAAAATGCAGTCAATATAATTAAACTTACATGGAGTCGTGCTCAAGTCTAAGACAAAAACAATCTGCTTATACTTATTGTGTTTTTTTTATTATAATTCGTCGATATAGGATCCAAAGAATACATCAATATTTTAGTACATACCTCAGTTTGTAAATTTCACTGGCAAGTCTGATAAACTTTCAACTACAATATCTTTCGTAAATATTTATCCGTGTGAAATAAATTTCACATGTAATAAATTGGCTAATGTTATCTTAAGCAGCACACCAAATAATAAAATAATAAACAAGTTTCGCCACTCTAAATTCTTGCTGATAAAAAAATCAAAGCGATAAGTGATACTGTCTCAAAGACCGTGAGCTTTTGAGGTTAAACAATTTTTTCAACAACGTTATATTATATTATAAATTATACTGTTAGAGATAAACGCGCTCTACTTTAGAGTTTTTTTTCAATTTATATATAAATTTAATTTGTATATTTGAGTGAACTAACAGTCACCTTGAGGATTTTTAGGTAAACATATTTCAGTATTAAAAAATATTTTGACAAAAAAAATGTCAAAAATAATTGTTTCGCTTTGTATTAAATTGTGTGGTATTAATGTAATTTCTCCGTGAAAAAGAAAAAATCTTATAATTTTGTGTATCAATATTAAAACTCAATCAACGATAATGATTTTCTTTCTTTATTTTGATTTATTCTGAGCTTGTTAAATGTTTTATTTCAAAATAATATATTTATTTAAATTAATGTCATATTTACGTCTCATAACGTCACAGAATTTTTCATTATTTTAATCGAACTTTATTGTATAAGTTCAATGGGGATGGGAATGTAATATTTTCCTATAGCATAAGATATAATAATATCATTACCCCTAATTCATTACTTTGCAGTCCACAAGTTGAGCACGGCCTGTATAAAGCTCGATGATTCGAAATTTATTCCCCTACAAGGCAATTCAAATAATAAAATATCTTTCTCCAGTGACCGAATCGGCGATAAATAAAAATAAAATCATGTAAACCGCCCATTAGGCCCATTATTATATCTTGGACTAAGCCAGTAGCGTAGCTATACAATCGAATACAAAAAGTATTTTATCAATACCCGTGAAAGTCTCAGTACTCAGTGAAACAGTGTTATATCTGTGTCTATCTCGATTACACGAAATGTATTTAATAGTGCGATAATTCGATCCTCGTTAATTTTAAGAGACATCGATTAGGGTTAATAAGAGTAAATTTAATAAACAAACATACCAACGATGTTTTTTGTTTATTAATTGTATTTCAATCTCCTAACTGCTACACTGATTAACTCAACATATTCAGGCAAACTTGTTTCCATGATTTCAAATATATATGTTCAAATAAGGCTTGCAAGCCACTGCAATTCTGGTTAAGGTTGTGGTCATATCATTGAGAGTTCAAAGCTCTTTATGTACAAGTAAAATCATTACTTAACAGCGGGAGGTCACGGCATTTATCACAGGTCTATTGCAACGTAATAAATCGATGGGCAGACCGTTTCCAGATCACATTTAATGTCCTGAATTTCATGAAATTAATGTACACATCAAAATATTCTCACATCTTTTTATTACGATGTTGATATTATCGTTACCTTTGGCGGCAAAGTTTTTAACGATTCGTCAATTACCACTATGTTGTAATTTTTAAGTTTTTTTGAAATGTGTCAGTATTCAAGATGTGATATGATTCCCAGAATCATGACGCAGTGTCAGCCGAGTTTATATAATCATTGCATATACCAATGGTGAGCAAATGCGACTCTTCGTTGATACATATACTGCCTGGTTATATTAAACATTAAAAGTCTCTTTTCAGTTTATCGCTATTGTATTAAGTCGCTTCAATATTTGAGCTTTAGGTGGATCTATTTAAAAGGATAATATGAAGGGGGCATTGAACCTTAATACCTCACAATTAAATTCGTAAGACCTAAATATCATCCACAGTTGACCAATCAACATCCTAACGCAATGCTGCGAACGGCTTTAACAAATTTTACGTCGTATTTCAAAGATTTAACCAAGGATCTTTGTTAAATGTATTATTTTATATAAATCTTGCGTCGAGAATGTAGTTTAAATAATTTTTTTGAATTTCATTTTGTTCTTATTACTTTGTTGTGTAGCTTTTTATAATATACGAAAATCAGAATGTGGCTTACTTTGACCTCGTAGTCGTGGACCTACCCCTAGCATATAACATCAAGACGAATCATATAATGTCAAAGATAACTTGCAATTAATATTAATATTTGCATATAAATTGCAATTACAAATACTCTGTGTTAACATATCGTTGGTGTACGCTAACTATTTGGTTTACAAAAAAATATCTACGATGTGCACGTATACTGTAGAAGCAATGCTATTAATTTTACGCTAATGATAAATAGTTCTGGCTGTTGATTGGATATTCTGGTGATGAGTTATTTAGAATTAAAGATAAACATCGAATTGTAATACGTAATAATATTTCCGTAGTGTTTCCGTATTTCCGTATTTCTATCGGAATAAAAATTGAGAACGGTATGAAACAGTTGTTCGAGGAAAATATACATTATAAAAAACATATTATATAACATTTTTTTGATTGGCCCTTAGTCAATCTATACTCGTGGAAATTAAAGTTAACATAGTAACTTTTAATGTGAACTGTTACTACTGGGCGAAAAGGCATTTTATTTTAATAATAAAACACGATGTTTAGAACTATTCCCAGAATTTGATATTTCAATAACCTGGATCGTTTTTAATTATTGTGAGCATTACGAGTGAAACCGGTTTTGATCATAAAACTATAAAATTGTGAAAATAGTACTACACATTGTGTTTTATTATTTAAAAAAAAACTTTGTAGGCACTATGAATTTTTGGTTAAAATAGATCGCGTAACAATATATATTATAATTATAGGGAATATTTATCACTAATTACATCTAATTTTTTCAGCCATCGTTTAATGACGACTTTTTTGTCATAAAGCTTATTTGATTTTGCAATCTCACCTAAAACCAACATTTAATAGTGTTATACAATGTCTACATTCCATTTGATTGACTATCTTACTTTTTCTTCTCTCAATGCGATAAGAAATATATGAAGTCATCCTTATATGATCTCCCATACTTTTTGAGATCAATATTATCGCTTATGTAAGAAGTGCAATAATAACCATTTAAAGTTGAAAAGTTCATGCAATAATAGCCTGCATCTGTGTGTTATTATAATGCCGTCTTTATCCGTTTCATGAAGGGTTCTCGGTGTCGTTGATCTGTTTTGGGGTTAAATCTTTTCTATCTTCAATGTATATCTACCGCGAATATAACTTATTTATTTATTTCGGCTTGGAAAAACAGAGCGTCTCGTGAAATGAAACTTTGGATTTTATTACTTTGAAAAATAATTTCTTTCACACAAAGAATCTGTTTACACCATTAAAGCTACTTTTACGGTTATTATTTAAACATTTATTGTAGCCGAACTCAACTTTTGGCATACAAAGCTGTTCTGGATATAATATGGTGTTTATATTTATTTCAGCATCAAAAAATATGCATTCCATTAAATAACTCATTGACCATATTTTCGTTGGAAGTTTATGTATAACATTATGATACAGAAATTGGGATACGAGTCACATAATATAGCTAACACGTATACGTGAAAATATATGGAATGGGACTATTTTTATGAGTTAAAAGAGTTTATTTAATTTATTGGTTTATATATTTTTTCATTGATATGAAGCATTTATTAAAAAACCAATAATTATTGTATGAAGTTATGGTAATCGTTTAAATAATAATATATCATTTGTGTACTATTTCCATAATATATTTATGATCAGGACGATATTAACGTCAATTGGTAATGCTGGCGATGAATAAAAGGTGGTCCAGATAAAACATTTATTATCGAAATAATAATAAAAAAAAGTGTTTTATTATTAAAATATAACAATTTTCCATCGACAGTTGACAATTAACACATTAAACGTACTTTGAATAATTTTCATCCGAATTCAAACGCGATGCGAATGATGCGTGAAACAGTGAACGCTTGAACTGTGTGACATCTAATGTTCTTTTTTTTTACTGAAAAGTGTGCAGAAGTTTTTTAGAGCAATGAGATCTCCTGCAAAAGCTAATCCATTAACTTTTGAGTTAAAACTTTTTCCAATAATGAATACGCCAATGGCCTTACAGAATTGGAAGTACTGCGAACTGCATGCGTACAGAAATAAACGGATGCGACTCGGTAAGGCAGTCGGGTATATTATTATGTGAATAATAATAAAAAAATGATTTTTGAAATTTTATTCAACTTTTATTCTGTTATAAAAAGATATTGTTAATAAAATAGACGAAATTCGTTTTTAAGTTGTTATCGGATAGCTAGCGAGAGGTTTTTTTTATTACGTTAATATTTCCGATAAAATTATATAGAATAATAAAGCTAAATAGAATTATTTTTGTATTATTGTATATAATGTTTCTCTTGGGAAAACTGTCAAGCTTATATAGGGCAGAATCGTAATTTCTTTTAAAATATTTTTTCTTATATTATGTCTATAAAGCAATATTTTTTCAAAGTTTGCCAGTCATATAATGGATGTATAAATTTTTTCTACTCTTAGAAAATATTTTGGTTATTATCAGAGATTAAAGTTGTCAAATATTCACTTTTTTCTAAAATGAATTGAGTAGATGCGATCTAATAAGCATACTATTTGACCAGCTCTAACATGTCAGTGCCACTTCTGTGATTTTCTTAAATATTTTTTTTTTGATTAGTTACTCTTAATTTTAATTAATTATTTTATGCCAAAGTGCATACGTAGATATACATGAACTTCGTCCTAATTAACTTACACAATCGTTCTATCAATAGGAAATTTACGTACTTTGGTCAAATACTAGGGACTAAAATGAATTATTCATCGCTTAAATTGTGACAGTTGTCAAGCGTCCGCTATAAAACATATGGAAGTTTCTTGCTTTATCGATTGTCGATAAGTCAGAAATAATAAAATCGTTAATATTAAATTGATATTACCGTGACGTATCTAGTTTCATTAATACAATCACAGTGCAACACTTTTTCGTTGGCATTGCAGCGAGTGAAGCATATATGAAAAAGAAGGATTACCAACGGGATTTGAGCCCTCGATCCTCGGATTCGGAATAAGACCGCCAATCTTCTTATGTGCTTAAGGCGAGCAAAGTTTCCCTGATTTTGCACTCTCTAATGCCTCTTACGTTTCGGTGTTTATTCCCCTCTTTCCGTTTTTTCTGCATCCTAGAAAACTTTTTGTTCTCCGCAAAGTCTCTTTCGTAAAACGTTTCTGTTTGTAAGTAATATGATCACTCACCATTAGATATAAACGGAATCATATTTCATGCTTTGAAAGTTTTTATCGTTCACTAGCAAACTCTCAAATAGTAAAATCAAATAATCGATTAGTTTTCCACGCAATGTTGCCACTTACCACTACAAAATTACAACAAAAATTGACTATTTTGTAAACTTCAATAATTAGTCAATCTGGGGACATAACATATTAAAGTGTCAAAAAACTTTCATGTTGTCTTAGAAACGCGAAGAAAGACAATAGAATCATCATGTTCCTTTCCCAATCAGTTTCTATGATAGAAAAATCAGGAAACTCCTTCTGCCATAGTATATTTTTCGTACTATCGCCTAACAATTTTATTATATAGGATAAACGTCATATTGATTTCAATAAATTATATATTTTTTTAAACCAATTCCTGTTTTCTTTGAAAAACATTATGTTGTAAACATCGAAAAAATCACAATATTTTAGTGAATTGTAAAAATGATGAAACATCGTTGAATTTGATTACTTCGCGTTTGGTTGTGAAGTAAAAAAAAAACACATAATATTTAGTCAAATATGAGATCTAACTGGCATTTACGTCTTATTTTTGTTTTAAAGGGGTTATGAGCTGTGAACTCTCAATCGATAAATATATCAGACGTAATTATTTAATTGGTATAAATTATTGGGTATCGTTTCGTTAACAGTACATCACCGGATCGTAAAAAATGGTTATATTAGAAGATGAAGATGGCTAAACCGAGACCGATGACATGTATGATATTGAGGTGTGGCTCAGAAATGTTGAATAAATCTAAGAATTACGAAAATATATTGTAACGAATAATTTGATTCGTCCTTTGCCCGTGGTGAGACCTTGTTACGATATTTTTTTATTTATGATATTGATGTACAAACACATACACGAAAGTTCAAGCACGACTTGTCCGCTATTGCGTGAATATGTATCGATAGACCCAAATAAAACAATCGAATCAAAATAGCTTTTGTGACTTCACCTTATACATTAATAGTTTACTAAAAATAATTTTAAAAATTTTCTCGATTCATCTGGTATAATTTAAATACTATATTCAAATTTATTTGGATTCAAGAACGTAATTAAAACGATCACACGTAATAAAAAGTAGAAGAGAGAGCTATACTTAAAAATATTTGTTATCAATTTATTTTATATTACTACCCTTACTTACAAATGCAGTGACTCACTGGAAACCCGTTTCTGAACGAAAAAAATTAGTAAAATACTAATTTAGTCTGATTATAAATTTAAAAATTTCTGAATGAAGCTTTTTTTAGCTTATACAGTTTCAATAAAAAGCTTGCATTATCAAATCATCTGATGGTTTATTTCCCTCAAGAATCCGACGTCAGTTTGCAAGAGCGATATTGTTTCTCGAAGAAGTATGATTAATATTTCACTTCAGCGTAAGGTTGCAGCTCGATATGAATCTTTTCTTGAGACAGCTTTGCATAACGTTGTCTTTCCGTGCTGCAAATATATTAACATGCACGCTGACAAATTTGCAAACAAATCACACTATACATCTTAAAACTCGTATGATAGAAATAATTTGTTTTTAGTGTAAGTAAATGATTTATGCATTTACTTACACTAAACTGGATTGTTTGGATGTGTGGATTTTGACAAACATCTTCCAATATATCAAAAACATTTTTTATTTCTTTGACCTAAAACCACAAAACTGTAGATATTTTACAAACAATGTATTTCACACATATAAACTGACGAATAATCATTTTTTATACTTAATAGATAAAATGATGATGTTGATATTAACAATTCCATATTATCTGCATTCATTTATTTATTAAAATGTCACAAATAATTTCTTTAACAAAATTCAAATAATAATCATAAAGTAACGTTATATTTTAAGTAATCAAAACATATTTTTTTATCAGGACCAGTTTATCAGTTGATAATGCTCGAGATGAGCGAAACCGTCTTGATCATAAAATATATTGGTGAAGTACTAAAAATGTGTTTTTATTATTTAAAATATTATGCATTTCAATCAAGAAGTGGCAGTTAACACCTTGAAAGTGAGTAACGTTATGTATCAAGAAAATTGACAAAAGAGACACAAAAAAGTAACAAACTTCCCACCATATAAAAAATCATAATTTACAAATATTTTTCATCAATATTTCAATGTCAAAGTCGGCTGGTAAAAAATCTACATTTTTTTCACACACGATTTTATCTGTTTATCATAATAAAAACATTGCGGATTGTTTACGTAACGTTATTAATTAAGAAGTATTTTAATGAAATTTTAAATGAGCTTGTGAGAAGATTCAGGGTCTGCGAAGAATATACCTTGTCTATTTATATTAATACAAGAGTAGGTAAAATATCTCAAACTAAACTGTTGGGTAAGTGTACAAAGTAGGCTCAATTATTTCGAAGTTCCCACAATCACTTTCACCCGTTTGCCCTAAGTATAAACCATTAATTAAGTACCAGCACTGATATGGATTCGGGTGGCGCTGGTAGGTCGTGCGCTTTGCATCGTTAAACCAAAGGGCGCTCGCTCGCAAAGCATCGTGAGATATTCTGTGTCGAACGAGAGTTCCGCTACAGACGATATCTCGTGCCCTTTATTAGCCGGAATAAAACCAGTATCTCTTTATACAAATAAGATGAACGGCACTGTGAAATAATGTCAAACGGCGTACGGTCTATTACATATTTTGGAAATATACCGATATAATCTTTGAAAGTTTGATAAAAGTTTTGCCAGAGATTGAAAACTTAAAAGATGTTCCGAAATTGTTTAACTTCAAGAATACTTCTAATTTGTTGTAAAGGAACTATGTTTTAAAAGATATAACACAATTTTTTTAAATTAAACTTTTTAAATATAACCAAGACCGCTTGTTTATATTGTTTATAAGACCACTTGCACATATCAAATGATAAAAATAAGTACACATATTATTTTATCAAACATTCGTATTGTAGGCAAGCATTAATTTTCCATTATTTATACATTGAATTATTAATGAAAAATATTTGTAAATTATGATTTTTTATACGGTGGGAAATTTGCTACTTTTTTTTGCCTCTCTTTTATCAATTTTCTTCACGTATAACGTTAATCACTTTCAAGGTGTTAACTGTCACTTTTTAATGAAAAGGCATAATATATTAAATTATATCTAAAAACCCATTTTTCATCAGGACTGGTTTCACTCGTCGCGAGCATTATCAACCGATGAACTGGTCCTAATAAAAAATATATCGTTGAACTAAGTATACATGAATAAATCTTTTTTTATTATTACGTTGTTAGGTTTCTGTTGAATCATTGCAATGATATGTTCAATTATTATAATAAATTTTTGTACTTATTAAATATATCATATTATCAATTATTTTTCTGTTATGCCGACTACATATTTTTTAAGCTTTTAATCTGGGTGGTTTCTTAATATTATTGTAAGCTCCTCGATCTTTAGCCTATAATTGTTAAGTTCGGATGACGGAAAACGATTACAATGCCTTAAGAGTCACGGAATAAAGTATGTTTTTTGTTGAATATCCCTCAGGCTGCCATCCAAGCCAGGTATGCCGCGATAAAAAGGGATATCGATTACAGGTAGGAATTAATTTATTTCGTGATTACATATATTGCTGGATACGATAAATGTATTCAGGACAAATGAATTTGAATAGCATGTAGATTTTTTAAGTTAAAAAGCAAAATAAGCTTCCCCACAATTATTGACATTAAGAATTAAAAAAAGAAATTCCATTCTATAAAATCGAATATTTTTGGATCTTGCTCAATCATTTTTTCTTATTGCAAAACATTATAAATTAATTGATAGTTTAATATTTAAAAGTTTTTTTCTTCTTATAGTAGGAATATTTTAGTGGTGAAAATACAATGAAAACACACAACGCATCGTTTACGAAGATAAGTCTGATATAATTTTCAGTTTTTATTTTTTTAAAATCACACAACTCTTGTAATACTTTATTTATATCTTACATGTTTTTTGATTGTCGTAATTTGAATGACGTACAATATTTCATTCAAAAAATGTTACGGACTAATCTTAAATCATTTTTAGGATCTAACATTTTTGAATAAAAGCAAAATAAATGTATGCCAAACGAAGAGAATCGGCTAGTTCTTATATTGTCGGTATCATATAAAATAAAAGATAACCCAACCAGTGTGACAAATATAAAACATTCACGTTTATATAAATTGAAGTGTGAAAGTTAATATTTTTTAGATGGATATACCAAAAAGTATAAAATCTAAAATCTTGAATTGGTTCCACTTAACAAATCAAACAAAAGTGTGCACGTTTTCATAAAAAAAATATACTGGTAGGGCTATCATTTATTTTTATAATAATTTGAAATAAAGGCATCCTTAAAATAACGCGCCATAGCTGTTAAATTAAACCAGGCTTGATAACATATTATTAGTTGATCCAGCGCCGCCTATAAAACACGAAATAATTTGACGATGTGTATTTTATACCCTTTTGTGCTCCGACAAAACGTTTAAAATGTTAATAAGGGGGCGTTTTCGAAATATGTAAATATTGAATAAACGCATATCGCGCGTGTCACGCGTTGTCGACGCCACTGTCAGATAATTTAGGATACAAAAGATACGTTTGTGGAAAACCATAACGAAGTAAGTGAAAATTCATTGAAAATTTTTTATTCTTGTATTCGTAATTTATAAACATATAATTTTTCTATTTTATAATGTCGTATATCGAAAAAACAACATTATATTTACATTAACACATATTGAATTATTTATGAAAAAAATATTTATTTTACTACTCTTTGTATCTCATAATATTATTCTTTTGGATAAAAATCAACATAATATAGGTAACTTAAACGTCAATTTCGAAGTTTTATAAAATATTGCAATGAAAACGGCTTAAGAAATACTTTTAACATAATATAATACATTAAAGTAGTGTTTCATTGTTACCTGTTTCAATAAGTACGATTTTCAATAATACTAGTTTGGAGAAAAAAAAATTAATCACATTAAATCATACAAAATATTATTTTAGTACGTAAATTTATGTGAAAATATTATTAAAATTTAAAAATTCTATATTGAAATGTGGTATTTTTGAATAATTACGGAAAATTTCGTCGGAATATACTATAAGAGGAATTATGTTAAGATGGATTTTTTAAATATTTAGTAAACGCGTATGTTTTTATGTCATTGTATGTACAAACGTTTTAAAATAAGTAAGTACAGAGTGTGTCTATATGGTGAACTGTCGTAAATGGCATTTTATACTCTTCTTTCTTTGTTATACAGCTATAGTCAGTGGCAATGGCACGATCGCCACTGTGGGTGATTAATGTACCACTCAGGGCTGCCCATTGTTCAGTGATATAACCCTTCTGACGTTACTTACTACATAAAATCTCTGCTAAATAATAATAACATAAATATACCTAAGTACGAAACAATTTCTTCTGAGAAAGCTGCCCGGAAATTGATGTAAATACGTGTTCCTTTCATAAAAAAATAATATTAAATTCTCTCGTGTTATATTTGTTACCAGAAAAATTATATAACACGTGAAAGCCAATCAAGGCTTCCCACCAATCAAAGCGTATCTCTTTAATTTTTAAACATACACACTCACACACTCTTTCTCTGTGTCTCTTCCTGCATAGTAAGTACGTCACAGCAGCCGGACAAATATATATATTTAGACTTTATGTATGTTTGACAATGCTAATGGTATCATATATTATATAACGTTACTAATTATTTGGGCTAGAATTTGACTATCGAAATATTGTTTTTCAATTTCTATTAATTATAAGGCAAAACGACGACTATGAAATGGACCAGTATATTCTAATGTAGATAACTTAGTTGTACCACTGAGAATTAATTCCACGAAGCCAGAGACGTTCGATCTCATACAATTTTTATTAATTGTGATAAATAATATTACAAATAGTATTAAAGGTTGCTACTTTTAAATATATTTCCGCTAGGATTTAAGTTATAAAAGATTAGTATTGCAACTGGAGAGTCGGTACACTTTCCACTATCGTCATGGGTAAAATCCATCCATTAACTTTTATTTGACTAAATAAATTAAGGAATATGTATTTATAAACACGATACTATATTGAATGGAAGCATGCTTCTTGGAGTGTAGTATAATCAGTCGAATAACAAAACTATCAATTAAATATTAGAAAATCTTACCCCAGAAAGCTAATTGCTGACACTATCGAACAAACTTATTGTATTTTTATGTAGAAATAGATAATATAGGATAGGCTTAATATTTATCTGTTGAAAATATAGAGTTCGAAATCATACTTACAAAGTGTATAATATTGTTTTAAAAAATCTTTAATATATAGTGCAGCGATACTCAAACTGCGGCCCAAATCGGCCCAAAATAATTATAGTCACCAAATATTTAGTTATATACAGTTGAGATATAGTTCAAAGTTTGACTCAATATCTTAATTCACATTAATTTTTATTCTATTTATCGAATTTAATCTTAAATTTAAAGATTTAAAGTTGTATCTAGCCGAAGGTTTTTGGTAAAATTTCCTTTTATTGCTGTTTTAATGTTTTGTATTTTGTTATTATGCTGGTAAGTCGTCTCGAATAAATAAATAAATATTCACAAAAAATATAATAGTTTTATTTTGACATCATATTCCATATATATGGATGCATGTGTGTGTTACATTTACAGTTTACTATTAATATGTTGCGGCCCACGTAGGAAAGCGAAAATCGGAATGCGGCCCTGAGGAAAAAAAGTTTGAGTATGAATGCTATAGAGAGTAGTTAAAATTGTTATATAGACAAATAATATTTAGAAGATCGTAAACTTTTTGCATAAATGAATGTTCTAAGAACTAGTTCTACAGTGACGATAACACATGCAATGTTTTAAAATTTTGATAGGAATAGGAATAGCTTGGACCTTTGATTTTATTAGTCACTACCTTCAGGCTTTTATGGCTTCTTATTCAGACCCCATATTAAATGGCAGGACAATAATAAAATTGATTAGGTAATTAATCGAGTTGCAGGGCTTAGGTCACGATGTATATATTTAATATACGGATGTTTAGTACTATTATATCCATAAAAGGACATCGTCGCAAAATAGAGCAGCTGTTCAGTGATTAATTTTGACATTATAATAACATTTGTAATGTAAAATTATTCACCCGATGATACATTCGACAAAATTTATTTTCACAAGTCGTGAATGTAATTACTCTTTATGTTTTAATTTATAACTGTAAATATATCGTACATCCAACAGACTTTCGTCGATATTTATATAGATGGTTATTTGCTGCTGATTTTTTTATAACTATTCACGTTTTTTAATTAAAATATTGAATATGTCTCGAATGCTGCTATTATAAACACATAAATTACTGACAAATTTAATATCTATAGTTTAACGTGCGTATGAAAATATTCGTTCATAGATTGGGGCAGGTATCCACCAAAATATACACTACTCGGGTACGGGACAACTTTTTGACTGATCTATAGTAGCTATAGCAGGGTCAACCTATTATTATTATTCTCTTTCCGTAATCTAAATTATTTGTTATTTAACTATCTTGTAAATTCCAACTTACTAAAGAAGTATTGTCTAAAATTATTTTAAAGTAAAATAAACCAGTTACTCATTAAATAATTCTTGTAATTTCTTGAAGCAAAAGCGTCTAACGCTTTTAAATTGTTTTTTTTTTTTTGTTAAAATAGAAAAAGGATATTCTATTCATTTTTATATGAATAAAGAATCTTTTTAAAATCACGTCTGGTATCAAGCTGAGTTTGAAAGTGATACTTGAAATGATTCATTTTTTCCACATGATTCAATGTTACGATCTGGCTTTTTTTTGAATGCATCGTAATGAAATATTGACCACATGACCGAAGAGCTGAGCTTTCATTGGCTTATGTGACACGGTTTAAGAATGGATTAAAATAAAAAGATTTATAGAAAAAGCTACATTTAAAGTTTCAAATTGTTTTAAATGATATTTTGTATTTAACAAAGTCCATTCTAAGGTTATTTTTTTAAAAATACAAAAGAAATACTTTAGAATTTGAAGTTAACCTTTCAAAAATATTAACATGAGTACGGGGGATATGATGATTCATTCTGTGACATGAAAATATAAAATTTATTATATTATATCACAGCCAATCTATTATCTTTTACAACTTAAAGCTATAAGCAGGAAAATAGCGTACAATTTAATAACGAATTCTATTTGAATTCTGTATATCGATGTTAGTATTGTCAAGTATCATTAATCACAAAGACTTATTGCCTAAAGAAATGATTAAAATCTGATTTCTTAGAAACGTCGACAAATATTTACAGGAGTGTCAGCTTCGTCTCTTTTGAAGTAAATATAATATTTATAGGATTTGCATTAACTGACATTGCTTTGTTATTTTAATGGGCATAAAAATTATGAACAGAGCTTACAGTGAAAAATTATTATTTTGCAAGGGAAAAATTTACGATACGATATAACGATCTCAAAAGGTCGTTAAATTTATTTCAAATACACATAACTTTAATATTATGACAGTAAACATTTTTATTGTACGTTATGAGTTAAGTATAGAGATGCCACAAAGTTGACGCAGGCCCAGTTTGTTGCTACATAATAAACAATAAAAGTTTTAAGACTGTCGTTTCTTTTTGGTTCATTAATTTTTATTCGTCTTTCACTTTTTTGGATCCGTCATTGCAATTAGTATGAGCCTATGAACAATATATATATGGGGAATGAATCACTTGGATTCCATTCTTTAGTGATATGCATTTTTTGCGAAAGACGAATACTAAATATGATCTAATGTTTTTAGTGAACCAGTTGCTCCTCTGCCCGTTATTTGCTTTTCCGCTCGGGCTCTGTTTTTTCTGTAAACGATAGAGTGAGATAAAAATGACTTTTAGAAGAGACTAAATGATAATGATAGCTCTTATTGAAAATTTCTTCTACTAAAGTTCACATGTTCTTATTCGTGTCAAATTTGCAACCCTTTCAAGGGTGAATTATTCTCGTTTATGATAAAGTTGCACACAATCACTGAGAAAAACAAAATATTTTTAGTTCGAAATCTGAAATTGTCGGATTACACAATAAACGTATCAATGCTTGAAATTATTATTGTATGATATCCATGAAACTAATTTTTATGTAATGTTTTTATTTCAAATAGTAAAACTATTTTTTTTGTAATTATTTCCATAATATATCTTTTACCAGGACCGGCTTCGCTCATCATCAGTCGATTATGTTCGCGATGAGCGAAACCGGTACTGATTATTTTTATTTCTTTATTCCACAATAAATTTTTTGACCAGGACCAGTTCATCGGATCATAATGCTCGCGATGAACGAAACCGATCCTGATCATAAAATATATTGTGGAAGTTCTAAAAATGTGTATATATTATTTAAAGTATCATGCCTTTCCATCAATAAGTGACCATAAAACCTTAAAAGCGATTAATGTTTATCATTTATATTTAAAATTAAAATTGCATCTTTTAATCCATCGTACTCTATTTCATAATAATTCGGTAATACACGAATAGATATAGCCGATTCAAAGATATTTTATATTCTATAAAACGAAAAATTTAAACATACATCAAATGTTTCAGCCTTTAAGCGTTATAATAAGTAGTTAAATAATGATAATAAAATACATTAAATAATATATTAACTTGATTAATACGCGTGATAATTTCAACCTGTTTTTTTAAATTGTTTTGGTGCACTTTTGACAGTTACCCTATCGTGATCA
Organism: Himalopsyche japonica; assembly: GCA_028555115.1. Taxonomy (NCBI): domain Eukaryota; kingdom Metazoa; phylum Arthropoda; class Insecta; order Trichoptera; family Rhyacophilidae; genus Himalopsyche; species Himalopsyche japonica. The sequence continues at coordinate 253,636 of JAHFWJ010000510.1, read as the reverse complement.
ACATCATCCAAAAACAAAACAACCGGGTGGGTCATTTTCAATGAAATATTAGATGAGTTATTAAGATATAAGATCCTTTTGTACAGGACGTATTGTATAAAGTATCCTTAATAATGGGTCATTTGTTAGTTTCACACACAGACATCATGTCACAAATACTGTGAAACAGGGAATAATAACCTTTTAATTGGCACATAGTATAATTCATTTTTTTTTTAAATAACCCGTAACAACGCAATTCTATTGTCTTATTTATGTACGAGAAATTAATGAATGATGTTCATACGAAAATTGTTTTATTTATTTTCATAGCCGCGTTAAATATGTAACATTTTTGATAGTGGAGCATTTACGAAATATTTCGTCCGTTTTACTGTGATAATATGGAAAGTTTTTATTATAAAGATTCGAATCCAAAAGTTGTTTTTCCTTTATTGTGGATATTATGCAAATATTTACATACTACAAAGTAAATCGAATACGTTCAAGGATAAAAACTGTTAACAAATTAACAAACATTTTTTTTATTAAACCAATGTATATGCACGTGATATTTATTTATTCATTGTAATATATATATATATATTATTTTATGCCAAATGATAACAGTGAAAACTATACTACCTAACCATCCGAATTCACTGAACATGTTGAAATTGTAATATAAGTGTTGAGTACGAATTCAAAAGGTTATAAACATCAGATGTAATGAATACTAGAACGGAAATGGGTTCATTTGTATAGAAGGGGTGCATTTGAGTAAAATGGATCCCTAACGAATTTTGATTGAGGTTGAAAATGTTAAATAAATCTGCTACATAGTGTGTTTAAAATAATAGGCGTATATTTGATAAAATAATTATTCCATCACGGCAACGAGTATCCGCATCATATTTATGTATTATTTACTGAAGACTTTGAATTCATAGTATGAATAAAACAATTGATTTAAGCGTACTTAAGTGATTTGGAACATAAATTAAACGTTTGTAATAACACAAAAAATATTATTTTGTATATTGGCGGATTAATAAATTTACTTGATCCAATAAAGAATATCTCCTTCGTCAATTAAAAAAATATTTTCTAACGTGAATTTTTATTTGGGAATAATGAATACATGTTTAGAAATTTTAAAAATATTACTTACATGATATATGGCTGACGGATACTTCGACCAATAAATTTTTTTAGACCATTTATGAGACATGTTTTCGTAGCAAAATTAATTCGATGCAAATTTAGGACAATTATTATTTATTTTTTTACTAACTTTTTTTATTATTGCAATAATAAAACATTGTATTAATATCGTAGTAGACGTTTATTTTTATCCTTATAGCTTTACTAAAGTAGAAAACATTATGTTTTCAATTTGGTATGAGAAACATGACAAAATAGATGTCTCGGAATTAGAGACGTTACGTTTGTCTTGCTTCATTCGTTTTTATTCCATGAATGGTTTCCCTTGAAAGAATACAAAAAAAAATGTAATTTGATATAGTCGCAAGAGTGTTAGCCGTGAACAGTAGCATTCTGGCAACACAATGTTTTTTTATTTTATTTTTTAAAAGGGACGGGACATGAGACATCTCGATAATGCATTCAGGACAAATTATCTCATTAGTGGTCGTCGGTTCCAAACATTACACACAATAATTTAACCATCCAAAGTGAATACATTATCATTAAAGAGTGAATTTAATCTATGACAACATTTTTTAAACAAAAATGCAGCATTTCTTCCAGCGAGTAATATATACATACATATATAAAATTTGTTTAATTATGATCATAAAACATGAAATATCTCTGATATATTACTAAGAAAGTGAATTAGTAAGTTAACTTTTTTTATAATGTGTATTATTATTACTTCTTTAAATGCTGTAGGTTTTGATTTCTTTATTAACTCGAGAATAGCCATAGAAAGAATAAAAATAAATAAAATATTAACTACATGTCGAGTTATGAAGGTATGTTATGATTAAAATTTGGTAGTTTACTGAAATTTAAAGTTATAATAGTTTTACAAAATAATAGATTAAAATAACTGTACATCTACAATTCCATAGATAAATCAAATCATTTCTTTATTTATTAAAAAAATCATACCTGCCTGGTTAAAAGACGTGTTATTACATAAATTATTTTTAAACTTATGGAAAAATACCACTCCATATTAAAATTAATACATAAAGTCATGCAATTTTAATCGACAAAAAAACCTAATTGTGAAATCTTTTTAAAAGTAAATTTTTAGAATTATCGATTTCTATTTTTTATATTTTATTTTGTTTGACATTGTTATTGGATATGCATGTTTGTAACATATTACTATAAATACATACCCAAGGTATTTTCTAGATAAGACGAGCAACAATTATTTTTTCTCATTGTAGATTGAGATGCATGGATCATGAACTTCACGCCCTTTGCATCGCGTGGGATAATTAAACGTAGAAAAGCACTAACGATATTAAACATTTATATAAAACTTATTTTTAAGGTTAGAGACAATTAAAAGTTTCATTGACAATTAACAAATTATGATCACTAGTTGCATCTTTAAAAAATTGTAGTCAAAGTAACGAAGATAATATTTCATGTATCTATAAAAGGCGTTTTTTCAGAAGAAAGTAAAATGATAAGAATGGACAATATGTTTCATATTGCTTGAAATAATAAGATTATGTAGAACCATTTTTCAATTCACTATTATGACAATAAGATTATCTTGAAAACAAACCAGACTTGCATCACTTTGGATCGAAATGCAAATGAAGATTGTAGCAAGTATCTATTCGAGAATCAAAACCTTTGATATAGAAAGAAAGTAACTATAGCGTCACTATATTACTTTCTATGAGATCCTCTTATCACTAAAAATTAATGAGCATATCGTTGAGTCTAGTGAGAAAAATACAACAATAAAATACTTGACGCAAGTGATAAATATTCCCTTCGAATTAATGCTTTCGAAAAGCTCTCCATGCGTAACTAGTCACTATTTTGTATCCTGTATACGATCAAGTACTACTCGGGGGTGAAAAGGTGAATATTTATGTTTTTGAACTTTCCTGGCTGCACTCGACAGAGTTGAATTTTGTATTTTTTTGTTGAACAAATTGAAGCAAAAGAATATTTCAATTAAATCTATGATTTCAATTTCAATTTAGCGTCCATAATACAACTCTAATGCATCTAAAAATTTATCATAAAAAACAATTTTGTCAAATATTTTTTAATTTATATTGCTAGTTTTTACCATTTAAAGTATAAATTAACGGTGCTCAATCAATAAGTATAGTTAAAATAGGAAAAACAGATGTTTTTGTACAACTTCAAAACAAGTATATTTATAGTCGGGACCGGTTTCGTTCATCATTAGAATTATCAGTGAATCAAAACAGCTTAATTCCGACACAATTAAGCTTTTAAAGAGTATAAATAACTTTATTGGGGAACAACAAAAAATTTAATATCCATGAAATACAGAAATAATGAAAATATGTAATATTAGATAGTCTTAAATAACTATTTTCGTGATATAATGATTAATTGCTAATAGATTGCGTGTATATTGAAGCGGCTCTGTATTTTAAAGGTGCGAGAGTAAATCGCCCCAAGCATTTCAATTATATATTGTTAACGGAAACAATCTCAAAAAACAATAAATCTAAACGGGAACGACTCTTGTGTTATTATTAACTCTATTGTGAGAATTGAGTTGTTGCATCAAGAGCTTTTTACGGAACACATAGATCGATTGCTGATATAAATTAAGCGAAACGGACATTATGAGAAATAAAATTGCATTCTTCTGTTACGATTATTTATTTGTGTCCAAATCAAGAGACAGCCGAGAAATTTATCGGTTTTTCAATTGGTTTTGCTTAAATTTTGTAATATAACAATTTAACATTGTATCTTTCAATATAAATCAAATTAATTGCTTATTAGGCTTAATTTGCCATGATATAAATGACTTCAAAATTACAGATCACATAGTATTTAAATGGGTATTTTTTTATCATTATTACATAAATTATTTAAGCAAAGTGTTCGCATAAATAATAATTTTGATCGTGAAAAAAAAGGCTTTCAAAATTAATTATAAATAATCGCTGTGTTCTTTATATTAATGGGAGTTCGGTAGCTAAATTTAAGAATATAAACGGCAAAAATAAAATAAGAACCATGTCAGCAAATGATATTCACTCAATTTATAGAGTATTTTGACACAGCAAATGACATTATATACATATGAATTATTTCAAACACATAATTTATAGAATTATACGTTTTACGAAAGTGATATTAAATTTATTTGAAAGCTTTGTTTTCTTTTAGCATTGGTGTCCTTAGAAAAATAATATTTTCCATGTACGTGTCGCTTCGGTTCCCTTACATAAAATCTTGTGATTAATTATCACAAGCAAATGATTTTTTAATAATAAGGCTTTTTTGGTGTGGTTCCGTGGTAAAAATAGCATTAAGCTCATGGTAATTATTATGAAAACAAAAATAAACAAAAAATAACATTTTCATAGGTTGATTGGTTATGATTAGCCTTAAGAAAACATTTATAAATATTATGTTTTTTTTTAAATTAACGTTCAATTTCACTAAATTCACCATTCAACAGTTTCTTAATTTTCTATGTTCAACGTTATTGTTATTTGTTTTCGACAAAGTTGTAATTAATATCTTAGCTTTTTTTAAATTTGATTATTGTAAATTATTTTTTTTTGATGTAAAATTAAAAATAAACTTCCACAAACTACCGCCGAATCCACCGAAAGTATTTTGTGTTGGCATACTTGTGTTGCGACTCCGATACTTACCAATTTTCAATTCGTTTTGATTGAAGTTTTTCAGATTAAATTCTTTTTATTCATTTGTTTATATAACATAACACTGTGCGTGTAAATGATCATTTTGAATATAATACAACCAATTTATTTTTACAGATGTCCGCCGAAATACTCTCACAATGATCATATCGGGGTACATTTGGGAAAACAAGAAAAGGAAGATACGGAAAAGGTAAAAATATTCATTTTGTTATCATTGAAATATCAATGAAAAATATTATTTTTTAAGTTATAAACTAGAAAATCCATGCATAGTCATCAAATAAAAGAATGGCAGATTGGCTACAAGTTTCATTAAATTAATTAACGAAACTTTACAAAATATGTAATCATGCATTTACAAAAAAAGTACTAGCAAAATAATTATCTTTGCTAGTCGCGTCACCACATTTTCATTATCAAGTATTTCTTTTCAAATAGGATTTTTTTATGAATGCACACCGTTGTCTTTTACACACCCAAAGAAAAACATCTAATTAGAAGGCTTTTGATTATGACGGGCGCCTGGTCGCAAAAGCTTTTTCTATTGAACCGAGAGAGGAATCAAAGCCCATCCGTTGGCAAGCAGACACCTGAGACTCCCGTGTCAAGTGAGGACCTTATTAATTAATAGACAGGTGAGCAGATGGCAGTCCGACGGAGGACTAAAAACAGATAACTTTACACGTCGCGGATTCTTTATGTCACTCGTTTTGCTTATTAACTTACAACAAATTATCCTAGCTTTTGATTAAAAATATGAAAAATTGCATAGAAATATTAAATGAATGGTATTTCAATGTTTTTTTATTGAAGACTGTTTTTGTTTATAAGAAGAAATAATATCGTTATAAAATATAACGAGAAAACTTGTGTCTACCTACTAAGCCAGTTCTTTTTCTGAGCAATATTGAGTGGAAAGTTTTTCAATCTTTCAGCTGCTTAAATTGGAAAACTTTTCATTAAAAGAATTTTTCATTAATGTAATTTTGCAAAAGAGTACATACTTTAAATATATTTTTATATTGAAAAATGATAAGCCAAGATAACCTTATTTTAATGTATGCTAACAAGAATAATTCAAATATTTTATCAGGTTACATTTTTAAATGAGAGATCTCTCACATCCTCGGAAAATCGGGATTAGATTAAAGTCTTAAACTCATTTACTGGTTTATATGTAACTAACTGAATAGGGTGACTATAGTTTGATAAAATATCAGGATTTTTTTTGTATAGTAATTTTCTGCTGTGATTTATAAGCTAAGAAGAATTGGAAGAAAATAAAAAATATTCACATTGATAATATTAAATATTTTACTGTGCTGCAACAGATCATGTAAAGCTTTGATTGTCTCCACTACCTTTTTTGATCACTCGCTATTAAGAGAAAATTTTCGTAATCCTTTCTTAGCATCATTTCAATATATATTTCAATATTTTATACTCTTAAAAATACAATTTACAAATAAAATGAAATACATTTGTTATAAAGTATATTTAAAATTCTCTTAATTTTGTATTTTTATGAATCATTTTATTTTATTAGTTCTAATATCCAGAAAATTATCTTTATGTTGTAAATCATTCCATTTTATTTATGAGTACATCTTTGAAACTTAAATTTTTCCATTATTACTACGTATTTAATTTCTTTTACAAAAAGTTGATTTCTAATATTTATATCTAAATAAATAATTTTAAATAAGTTTTATAAAATACTTAATTCTCTATTAAATTTATGACAATCATCTTCTTCGTTTCTATTACAATTACGTGTTTTACTTTTGAGCTCATTTTTTCTGGCTTAAAGTAGGTAATAATTATAATATTTTTCGAATAATTTTGCGCACCACTAAAAATGCATTGATGTGGTATTTTTCTTTCCCCTATTTTCTGCGGAAGTCATAAATGGTTTTCCGGTTTAATTGTCCGTATTATTCATTATTAATATTTTTTACAACTATCAACATAGTAAATTTTGAAAAGGTTCTCCGCTTAAAAGTCACATGAAATTTTTAAATTATTTACATGCAAAACACCTCTATTTCTCAAAACATATACCAAAAACTTAATTAACTCTACAGAGTCGCAGAAATGAAAAAAACAATATTATTAAAAAATATTACGACCAATAAACATTTTTATGATCAGTAATAATTTACAAACGCTTTATTTGAAAATGATTTCATTTTAAAGAGATTTTTTTTTGAATTTGTCGAAATGACCAATTATACGGTTTGCTCTTTATAGGTACAATTCGAAAAGAAACGTTTTAAATTAATATTTAAACTCAAAAATGCCAGATGACTTTGAGATAAGAAAATAGTTTATATAATTTATGTTGGAATCATTAGGATAAATCACAAAACTATAAACTTAGTAAAATTGAAATGATAATTTATGAAATTACTGATTGTATGATGTTTAAACTTAAATATTAAATGACTAAAGAATAAGAGGTGGGTAAAACATGAGATTCTTTCATCATTTAAATTGTTTCATTAGCTAGCATAAATATTGTTTCGTAAACATAATTGTGAAACTTCTTTAATTATTTACATCTTAAATTACTCGTATTCCAATAATATATGGTGAATCAAAATTGTTCATGTAAGATGAGTGCATTTCTATCGCAGACAACGTGGAAAAACTTTTGTTTTATTGCCAAGAAATTTCTTCATAGGACGCACGTCTCATGGGGTGGAAATAGAAAAGCGGCAAGTTAAGAAGCAACGGATCCATAAGTATTGTGCTTTGAATCTTAATTCGATTGGTATATAAAATTAATTGAATTGACTTCAAGAAATGAATATTTGAATATTTGAAAGCTTCTTCTTATTAAAAACACTATTTTTTTAATTCCGAAGAGAGTAAAAAAATATTATGTGTGATCATCTTTTTTAGCTACAGTTTTGTTAGCATTGAAGAAATAAATGGAACGTAGGAGCCATGAAAATGAAGCAAAGATGTATTTGGGTATTTTTAAAGCTAATTAACTGCAGGTTTTTGTCGTCTCCGATAGCTGATAATTTTCCGATATCGTCAGCACTCTTCACTATTAATTTCTATTTTTGCTAACCCTCAGCGTTCTTCAACTCGGCGATTTGTAAGAGTTTCCGCAACTTGTTCGTCCAGATGTCGAAAAACTATAATCTTTTCACATTTTCATTTGCCAACAATGATTGAACTTTCTTTTTATCCTTTTTTAATATTTATAAAATACATTATTCCTTCTGGTTGTCATCTAGAGCCGTTATGAGATAAGAACAGATCAATTTATTTCCAGTCTGGGATGTTATATAAAATATCATGTTTATTCATTATATTCTGGTAAAGACCGATCAAAGAAAAAATGTTTATTCATTTTTTTTGCTGTTGTAATGAGCGTTCAACTCTCTTCTATTTTATTTGATGATAAAAGCATTGTTCATGAAACCGTTTGAAATAATTTGTTAACAATATTTGTGACATAAAAGTGCTGTTCATAATTTTTGGTCACCATCAACAGGATATTTTTAATCTTTTACGTATTTACAGCATTTCCTTGGTAACACCCTGATGTTTTCACGTTCCCTTTGCGGGGGTAGCTATATTTTTATTGTCTTAGATTTACGGTCTCTGCGAGTTATTGTCCTTCGCAGCGGGGGTTGGTCGCTGAAATGAGCAGACATTTCCACATTTTCACTGAAGGGAGTTCTTACTTTCATTATAGATATTTTCAATGCCACACCGATTCAGTCAATGAAACCTCTCTCTAGCCACAATTTTTCCCTAACGCTGGATTCCAGGTTTAAGGCTGGATTATCAAATCAAAGAGCAAAATTTCGTAGAAAACTTTACTTTAAAGGTTTCAACAGACATATCCTCTTAAAGAGAGAGACTTAAATAACAATTTTTTAACAGTATATTACCTAAAATTAACATTTTATAATATAATGGAATGCTTTCCAAGCAACAATTAAGATATAAGAATAAAAATCTTAATTTATACAGTAAAAATATTTTTGCAACTGTTTGAAAAAAAGGAATATACTTTATTTAAATTTTTTACGATCATTGAATATAGGAGCATTCTTAAATATTACTTTGATTTATTAAATTGATTTTAAAAATCGAAGGATAATGATTAAAGTAACTTATTATTGAAACGTTCCTATTCCTTTAAAAAATATTTTTTATATGATAATTGTCGTCATAATTGTGAAGGAAGAAAACAATAGTCCTGACAATGGCGTGAGCCAAAATAGCTATCAACTCTATCTTATAAAATTTTGTAGAACTAAAATAAATTGCTATTTTTTCACCGTGTTATAATTAGAGTTGATTCAGAACGCCTTTTCAATTAAAATACTTTTTGGAATGCTTTCGATTTAATATATACACATTTATAACAATATATAAGTGTATTTTACCAATTTAGTTGATATTAGATACATATTCCAAATTTGTAATCAAATTGAAAATATTAAAACATCTTAATAGAGACTACTTTTTATTTTGTAGCTTAGAAGAAATGTTTCAAATTATACATTCGAAAATCGATTTTTTATAAAAAAGCCTACGCAAAGAACCGTGGTTTAGCATGAAATCAAACGTCTTTTGACATAGCGTAACCTTTCAGCAAGAAGGGGAGCGATTGCCAAAATCAAAGTATGATCAACAACATTCAAAGCAACACCTACACACGAGGTAGTATGAGTATTATATGAAAGTCTGGCATTCGTGGTATCGCTGAAGTCAAAACATTAATTAAAACGCAAGTTGACTGATCAATTTCCCAACGTAAAAGGTAGTGAGATTTTGCTGGCGAAAATTATAATTACCTGCAACAAATATATATGTATATGCTACCTCCAAACTTACGATTGGAAATGAGTTCACTGTTTTTAGTAAGATCAATATTAGTTCACATAAAACTATGCCGAAATTGTTGGCTGAAGGAACACGTAAGTAATTCAAAATGATAATGAAAAAATAACAAGAAACGAATATTGCCATAAAAACAAGCGATTCTATAATGACTAAAGATCTAAAATTGTTATAAAACTCTTAAACAATATTTTTGATTTTAAATTATGTACGAAATTATTAAAATGTTTAGTGCTTTTTCCAAAGATTTTGCAGATTACCAGCATCTGGATGTTAGGAATCAAAATACGCATAAGTGCGCAAAATAAAAATTTCGAAATCAATAGCTTTTAGTACAAGTTAAATTTTATTTGCGTCGTTTTATGTGATAATGGATTAGAAATTTACACCAACTTATTTTATACATTATAGAGATTTTAGTTTTTGGAATACCAAGTACTATGCTGTTATATTATCAAATGATACAAGATTTTTTTCATATTCTACACAAATACTATTGATTCATTACGTACTTCATTATTCTGTAACTTTTATAAATCTCCTTGCGTTTTTGAAATAACCTATTTTTCCTATGCGATTGTGTGTGATAGATAACTGAATACATACATTAACAATACAAAGACATTAATCATCAAAGGTTTAGGATTTCTTAGTACTGTAATTGGATCTCTTTTGATCAAATCAATGTGGAACCATTATATATTAATCAATATAATTAATATTTATTTACTTCGTGTTGCTGCTTGCAGAGTAAATTATAACAGAGAATATAAAAAATAATATATTCAATTAACTTGGACGAGGTCGTTTGAATGTTTGATAAGTAGTATTATAAATTTCATCGTTTGCGTTTGCAGGACAAGAGGAGCCAAAATTAAATTTTACTTTTGATAAAATGACAACTTTCTTCTAAATTTTCGCAACGAAATTTAACATACATCGATTCATTTTTATCTGACAAATATATCCTTTTATTTACCATAAATATTATATATACATCAAATTAATTTTAAATTAATTGAGCACAAGAAAATCTTTAGAAAGCTCCGGTTAATATTGCGGTTGGATCATATAATACATATATATTTATATATTCAAAACTTAGGCGTAAATTAAAAATTTTACAGACTTAACAAAGATATTTTGGTTATGAATCACATAAAATATAACAGAACAAGTAATACTTTCTGGATGCTTCGTTAAGAGATAAAGTCGTAGTCATTCATAAAGCAAAATAAAAAATCTATAAAATTTTGGTAAACCTAAATTTAGGTTTCCTCAATGAGTAAATAGACAAATTTCGACGACTAGTAATAACAATTTCTATTGAAGCCAATATTCTTTTACTTTTTTTTCCATTATTAATTTCAAAAGTTTTTCTATTCAATCGTATTTGCCAAACATCAATGTTTTTAGTGTAATCCCGAAAGTTTTAGAAACATTGCTAATAAAAACAATGCTGTAGAATTTAAAAAAATAAATATAATAAAATAGGTTGCAACAGACAATCTCCTATGAATTGGGAACATTGGTATAAGACTAAATATAGTATAAAAATGAGGTTTCAAATTTAGTTTTACAAACATATTTTTTAATGCGAAAATCGAAACATCTATCAAAGAATAATATCTAAGATGTCATATTGATGAATAAAGTATCGTTTAGACGCTTTCAATTGTGTTATTATAATTTGCATTGGGCATAGGACAAAGGGGGAATTACGTGCAAAAGCGTGCATTTATATTGAAAGTAAATACTGCACACTGCAGAACTAATTATTTCTAAGCCTCTAGAATGATAGCAATAAATGTTAGTTGCGCAAGGGAGAGTACAACTCTGCTGGCCATCAAATAGACGCTCCAAAAGAAGCCGTATATAAACTTACAGTATTACTTCTAAAATATTATTATATTCAAACTGCTTTTGCTTGTCGCACGAATACTAATGAAAATTTGTTTTTGCGTCTTATTTTTCAACCCTAATTAATTAACTTTTCGAAATAAAACTTTCGATGGTTGTCTTCTATAGTGGCACTCAAAATTAGAATTTCAGCATATCTGAAACTGACATTGGTTGGCATTGTTGTGGTAGCAATTATAAAAATGTATTATTTTAATATGGTGGGTAAAGAGATAAGCTGTTATGAATTGAATATAACGGTTATGCATAGCATCCTACATTACATTTTAATATATTTTTAAATTATCTAAAAATGTAAATTTATAAAACTTTTCATACTAGGTATTTAAAATATTAAATAATTACTGAGTAAAGTATTCTAAATTGCTTGATGTTCAGCAGAATACCGTTGAGTTTGGTAGCCTAGGAAAATCTTCGCTTAGCCATCAGTAGCTTTTCAATTCAATTTATTATGTGGTTAAGATATCACTTTTCAAATCTTTTTTTTTAAATCATCAAATCATCTAAGAAAATTTGTAATATTTTTCTCCAATATCTGATTTTGAGTGAGCAAAGAATTTTTTCGCATTTTACTATGCAAAGTAAGTTTATTTTCAAAGCGGATTCAGCTTAAAGATTTCAAAAATAAATCCATTGAAAAATATTGTGTTTTTAGTTTAAGTATGCATGAGTGGCATAAGTCTCCTCGCTTTAGTGGTTTTCTTCATTACGTCAATTATCGTAAAATCCTGCGTTGTGACGTCACGTAATTGATTTTTAGGCCCCTCGCAAAGCCACACTGTGATGTTTCAATTTTGAAAGGAACATTTTCAATTTGTACTGCGCTGATTTATGTTACTAAGAATTTGTTTTGTGCCGTAATGAATGACATGCGTACGAAACTAACACTATTTGGAAAGCCTTAATTCATTGTAGTTAAACATTTTGTTATTCCCGAGACTTTTGTAAATCGTATGCAATCCATTACACCTCTTCAACAACTTTATCTAGAATTCCGATTAAGACGAGTCTAAACATTCGATAGTGAATTTTAAAGGAAAAAATATACAACAATAGATTTAAAACCGTATTTTATTTTTGTATTTAAATGATGAAAAAGTGTGTTTTTAATCTAATACGTTAAATGATATATGACTGATATTCGGTCAGTAAAATTTTCTTAAGGAATACGTCTTGTCAAAAAGAATATACTCGCCAAAAACTAATCAATCAATAAATATATATATGTATTAAATTACTTACAGATATCGTAATCCATAGCGATAGTTATTACAGTTTACTACACATCTTCTATTTCATATATCGTCATGATTTAAAAACAACTTTACATAGCTTCTGAAAATTTTACGATATTTAAATTGAAAGATATATTTCATTTACTCTACCGTCCTTTGTCTTTTAGTATTGCGAAAAAACAATGTTTTTTATGCTGCTTTATCTATATCTAGAAAGTATACTTTACGTGACAAGCTTTTCTTAATATCAGCGTGATCAAATTTGATCGTAAAATTTTGTCAAAGAATTAAACAAGGCGTTTTGAGCAGGTTGATGAGAGATATTTTTGAAATCAAGCGCATTGTATGTATTAAAGTTATCCTATAGACTATGATAAATGGTTGATAGTGTAATTGGTGATCATTAATAATTCTGGTAAGCTATTAAATAGATTGATTACATTTTTGCAACTGTAACAAATAGAACATTCATTAGTTGTATAAAAAAAAGAGATTGCCATTTAACGTGAATCATAAATAACAATGAGCCGTACTCAGCCAGAAAGTACTTTTTGGCTATGATATTATATGACTACCGACTTTCATAATTCGATTTTCTTTGTGCGTTAGACACATCTCGTCTAAAAGTATTTGGGTATAAAGGTTAGTTCACAAGAGAATAAAATTTCAGCGTTCAAAAATTACGTCTACTAAGATAATTTTGTGAATTTACGGTGTCCGTACAACACGTGTATGGAAACTGAATTTTGCTTTGGTTTATTTATTTTCATTAATATATTATAGTTACTTCTGAAGACTATTTCCTACTTCCCAAAAACCCATTATGATAATAATCTTGTCTGATCTTGGTAATGTAAATTTTTGTTGCATTTTTTTTTGTGTTTTTATTCAAAATTGTAAAAACTTCTGATCATATCTATATAATATCTTTTCGACGAAAATTGCCAACTGATATTCTTTTTAGAAATCGTATTGTTAATAAAATATTTCTTCTTAAACATTTAAAACGTCTTTAAGTGGTTTTAAATATTTAAATATTTTATCGCACATGCTATTTAGGTTCTAAATTAGCTATAAATGTCTCATAAAAACTGTAAAAATAAACAGCAAAAACCATGGTTAACGTACAATCAAGAATATTTTATATGATCCTATATGTTATTTACAAAATAATTAACATTTTTCATACTGATGTTATTCACTTTGAATGTGTTAACTGTGAATTATTGGTGAAAAACCATATGTATAAATAATTAAAATACAATGATAAGTTCTATGTCCCCAATTTCACAGTATAAAGATCAGGACCGGTTATACTCATGACAAGAATTATTAACCTAAATTATTCCTGATTTGTTTCAATGATAAAATTGTGGAAAAAGTGCTGAAATTGCGTTTTATTTATTAAAAGAATATTAAGTCACTGTCTTGTATTTTAATGTTGTAACGTCTCATTTAATTTAATAAGTGAACTTGAAAAACAAATTTTCATAATTCAAAAATAAAACACTACTTATAAACTACTAATAAAATACTTTAAATATAACTGATTTTCCATAGAAAAGTAAAATAAGTGTTGAACGCACTTTATTTCTAGTAGAAATGCATTTGCACAAAGTATTTGTGCGTAGCTGTCCCTTTGTAAAAATAAATCCCCCCGACTTGTGACTGTGAAAAAGATTGTAGTGGGCGCCCAATACATCACGGGATGATCGAGCATTAGCAGACACGCCGGTAAAGTTTACCCTCGCCAGGAAATCATCGTTCCAGCTAACAATATCGAAGGGCGAACAAAGAGAGAACGTTTGTATGACTGGTCACCAGCTCTCTAGATGAGTGTGTTTGCTGTATAAAAGCTCACCAATATTTTCTGAATTAATCATCACCATCGGTAAAAGTGATTTAAATTATTCAATTTATTATTCGTGGTGAGATTTAATTATGTATCAATTTTCAGCTGTCAGCTTAACAATTTTTTTAAATTTTCACCAATCAACAATCGCTGTCACTGTGAAAAATACATTTTAATTATGTGCCATTTTTTAAAATCAGTTGGAACTTATGTTATGTAGATGATAAGGAGGAATTGGGATTTATTTTGTTACAAAAAATGATAATGCTCGCGATGGGCGAAACCGGTCCTGATGTGTTTTGTTATTTAAAATATCATACCTTTCCGCCAAGAAGTGACAGTTAACACCTTAAAAGTGAAAAAAAAAGAAAATTTTAATATTGTAACGCTCATGTATTTTTGAGTAACTATCAAAACACTGCAATCCATCGTTTCAACAGTTAACACGTTATCAGTTAGTGGGTTGATAAATTTGAAAAACCTGTTTAAAGACATGTTTAAAATAATTTTGCTTATTGATGAGAAAAGATGAACTAGTTTGAAAAATATATCTCTCAAAAATTAATTTTTTAATGAAAAATCTTGATTTGATTAGGAAAATCAAACTTCAAGTTATTGTGTACCAATTTATGTTTAAGCTCTTACAGCTTTTACGGGTGGTGCGATATTTGCTGAATGCACACAGAGTGAAACATTGTGACAGTACAATTGTAAAGTTATGTCTATGATCAAGTTGTTTCATCAGTTTCATGTTTTATATTTATCTATAGGGCATAATTTGAGGATGTTTCCCAACATTGAGCAATAAATTATTTTAAGGATAACCATGAAATATAAAAATATAGTCCACGTGAATTATAACGAACAGATTCAGTTCAATTTATCATTGTTTGCTTGTTAGAACGATTGGAATACCTTTTGTACAGCATGAATGTTAAATGAATCGACGTATTTTTATCCAATGGAAATGTCAACATACAATATTTTGAAAATGATCGAGTCATCTGCAGAAAGAAGTTTACTATCAGTTCCTCATATCCTTCATTCTTCTTGTCATTCTGAAATTGGTTAAAGAGTGACTATTAACTAAAACTGCCTGGAAACACTATTAGATAGTAGCTTTAATATGATTTTTCTAATTGGAAAAAACAATTTAATTAAAGCAATAAAGAACTACATTTTTTGTTGGTAGTAAATCTTTTATTACTTTTAATGACTTGATAAATATCAATTGAATTCAAATTAAATTGTAATATAATTCATCATTGTTGTGCAGTCATAGTAGCTTGTATATTATGTACGAAAAGATATAAAGATATAGTGTTGAATGCAATAAAAATTAAAAAATAATAAATCTAGTTTTTTTATTATAAATATTTTATTATTTTATATTATAATATTCATCAAAAAGAAAATGTTGTCACACTTATCAGCTGTGCGTTGAATCATTGTCTTCCCATGCATCTACGTTAGTGCTAGCTAAGCGACGTTAAGTGCGGGAGATTTAGAATTATTTCTTGCTACGAATAAGTGCAATTCCCCTAAGTTCGTTTTGCTCATTTAACTTTCCTACAACTTTGGATCCTTGCCACAAAATACGTCATTTCCCTCAATAATTGCTGCCAACGATCTGTACATTGCAGGCTATAGCTTGATTTTAAAAATAAATTCAATCGATTATTGTTTTTATTGAAGAGAAATTTTCATCAATGTCTGTGTTATTCTGAATGTAGTTTTATGAGCATTATAAATTGCCGAAAAAAAATTACAATATCTTATGGTAGACATATGCGACAATTATGTCGATAAAACCCTTTTAAATTTATTTGTCTATCTCTAAGAGAATTATCAGGACAAATATTGCAACAAAACAACAGTATACTAAATTTTACTCATAATGTCGTCAATAAATTGAGGTTTTCCCTCGAGATAAATATTGCGTCATAGCTGAACTAAGACGTCGTCGGCGCCGCTTAATAAAAAGATTACTGCTTAACTGCTTAACATGTCCGTGTGTTTGGTCGCGATATTTTCACCGAGGGGTGTCTCTCTGGCCCTTCTTAGGGTGACACTGAGGGTGGGTGATTTATATCACCTAGCCCCCTCCCACTCACCACCTTGCCAATAAGAGCTTAATGGGCCATCTCGCATGCTTCGGTTACTTTTCGACACCGTCATAATTTTTCTCGCCGATTCCACAATAGGGATGCGGATGATGCAGTTTTACTGTTCGATGCAATGAATTTCGCCTAAGATGTGCAAGCTTTGTACAGTCCTGCAAAATGATAATTTTTATTGAAAATTAGCTAATAAATAAAATCTCTTACCTTACATAATAATTGGTAGTATTTTTTTTTCAATAACTCAATGAGATTCTTTTAACATGGTGAAAAAATAGCAATGTGTTTTAGTTCTACAAAATTATTAAAAAAAAATATAGTTGATAGTTATTTAGGCTCACACCATCGTCAGAACTATGCTTAAACTAACATTTGCTTATCTATATATATCTGTGTAGAAAAGGTAATCAAACTCAAACCAAACTCAGGTTCAAACTCAGCGCCTAAGTGTTTGCATCTTTGCAGTAAGGGTCGTAGGATGACCGCTTTGGAGCAGCTGGAAATCAATAGACATCCATTATCACAAAGGATTCTTAACGAACAAACTAATATATTGCTTAGTCCACTGATTAAGCCGCTCCACTTGTTGGAAGAGAAGATTTGCTTCCGTAAAAGACCATTTCCGTGCCACATGTAAACTTATTGTCAAAGCCGCATTTTTAAGTTTCATTTACAATTATTGAAAAATTTAGTTTTATTGCAAGAAAGAAACAAAGCTAGGCCGTTAAAACAGGAGAGAAGATGTATTGTGTGCCTTTTCTACACAGCTATATATAGATAAGCAAATGTTAGTTTAAGCATAGTTCTGACGATGGTGTGAGCCGAAATAGCTATCAACTATATTTTTTTTTAATAATTTTGTAGAACTAAATACACATTGCTATTTTTCACCGTGTTATAATGGAGTTCTACCAAGTGAATGCCAATTCAATCAAGATATTCTTTTGATTTTCATTTTCAATATTTTTTTAAATAAATCGATGATTTATTGATATTGTGATTGTAGCTATAATAGCGTTCATAACTAGAATTAAAATACTGATATGTTTGCAAAATCGTTTAAAACTTAAAACATGATAAGTAACTTATTCAGTAATTTACGTATGCACCATAGGACATTGTCTTTCACCCTTTTTAAGATATCCAATAATTTTTATTCTCGACAATATATCTTTAAAAATCATTCATTCAAAACTTAATAGTAATATAGTGTAATAGGAATGCATTTTTTTTCAAATTAATCTTTGCAGCCTAAAATTCAAATTATTCATTTATGTAATATGCTTCTAATTTTAATGAAAAAAGGAAATCACTTAATACTGATCTGCACTAATTCTATAATATAATATGCCAATCTTTTTAAAATAAATTGAAAGTTTTTTTTTTATATTCATAAATAAAAACCGGTAAAGCGCAATGGTTCTAAATCATAGATATTCAACCAATCAATATTCCAATGCACCTAATGTCTTTGATGGCTTCAATTATTCCTAAGCCACTATCACTGAACCCGAAAACAGGAGAAAATATAATTTTTCCTTTTGTTAAACTATACCTCTATTAATTTTATCTTTACCTATTTAGAAAAAAGGGTCATTAACTGACAATTGATTTTCATAAAAAATAGTTTTGTGATGTAGGTTGTACATGTTTGACAGTGGATTTGGTCTGAATGAAATATAGTACTGAACGCCATTTATAACTGTTATGAAGAGTTATTACAGTATAATAAGATTTGTTTCTTATTTAAGATTAAAATTAACTACAAATGCTATAATATAAATGAAAAGACTAACACGATGTATATATGTTATATATTACAAATTCATAATTATACAGAAGAAAGTGAAATGAAAAATGTTTTGTTTTGAATTAATGAGTTCTCAAAAAACCCGAGCAAATTCTTCGTATATACTGTATCAAGCATTTTCAAATAAGCTGACTCGTCACGGCATAAAATTATTCTGCGAATTTCTCTTCGAATGACGCCGAAACATAAACATAGCGGAAAATACTTAACGAAGCTTTGAATTTTCTCTTAGAAGAAGGGACAGTTTTCTATTCAGCGGTCATAAAAAAGAAAGTACGGTCGTATTGTCATTTTTTTACTTTATAGCCAACTGAAGCGAATTTATTTGACTCTGAAAAAACCTTTTTATTTCACAGAGGTCTCTAAAAGTCACCTCGCGGTATTAAGTTATAGCGAATCCTGAAATGAAAATGTAGGAGTATCCGAGACCAAGACATCACATGAATTTGCGTGCGTAGTAAGTTTCTGTTTAACTTGTAAGTCTACCTGAAAATAAAAGTTTACGAGAAACTTTTCTTTACATCTTAATTTTTTGTCAAAAATGAGTTTTTTATGTAAAATAATATAACATCTCTCTATTTAAAATTATAAAAGGAATATAAGTCGGCTATTGCTTAACGTTTGCTTTGAAACTCAAATCGTTTTTTAAAATAATTTTCGTGTTGTATTTCAATACATTAATGTATTCTTCATTTAAAATTACATAATTATGTTTCATACACTTCTGGTTCTAATTTATTCTACATAGTATTTGAGTGGATTCGTAAATTGTTGAGGCGAACAAGAATTCAAAGAAATGCTACCACTTTTATTATTGCGTATTATATCAATGTAAAAAATAATGGATCTTGTTCATGGTAAAACAACTAAAATATCTTTGAATTTGAATAAGACATGGTCAATGATGATTAAATAATTGACTACTATTTGACCTGACACAGTAATTTGAAAAGGTCCATAAATCAATCAATGATAAAAGTTAACAGAATACAACTATATCATAGATTTAGTATATTTGTATTTAGTATAGATTGACTCAGACTTAAGACTGTAATGTAATAAAGAATTATTCACTGACAAAAACTGGAAATCTTTTATTTCATAATCTAAAACTCAACTAGATAACACTGCTTGTATTTTTGTGTAAAGCACGAAAACTTTTATACCGTAATGAGGTGCTACCATTAAGCATGGTAACCGTTTAAGCTTCAATCTTAAAAAGTAAAATCAATTTAAACTTACTATGTAAAAACAATTTTTCAATATTTTTCCGATCAAATCCGGTGCATGGAAATGTAAATGCATCAAAATTCTCGCATGATCGAATTCCTGTAAGTAAAAATAGCCATCAAAAGGGCAAAAAGTAACGATAGCTTTTCCGCGACGATGCACCCGAGTGAATCTATCCTTGGCATAGTAGAACCAACTTACTATCGAGTTGCACTTTTCAGATTCTCAATTTTTATTAACTTTCCCCCAGCGCTTTAAGCGGAGGCAAAAATATTAAGCACTATTCTTGGCTGCAGTGTCTAGACATTTTTTCTTTTCGCTAGGCGGATTGAAAGTTTTCCCACAGTTCTTTTCTGTATATCTGGATTAAACCAATTTGAAGAACTTCTGCAAAGCCTTTTTTTTATAGAATGTGTTTCTGATTTTTGCAAAGGTAATTTATGAAGTTATTTTTTTGAGTTTTAAAGTAAATTTAGCAAGAAAACTTTAATCTGTATTTATCACACCTTTTTTCTTCTTAATAAAACTTGTTTTTAATGTAAAAAAGACTTGAAACACATTTTGGTAAAAACGTTGGAAAGTAGTAATGTCGTTTTTTTTTCAGTAATGATTGAAAGCTAATTCTACGTCAAGTCTGTGTTGTAAATACTATTTAATGGAAAATGGTGGGAAAAATTTAAACCAAAAGGTCGGGGGATATTTTTTAAGTTCTAGTGAGTTTTGATGTGTATTACAGATTTTCAATATTATACTTATGCATTTTTTAATTAGAATAAGACTATCTAAAGAAGAGGTTAACTGTATTCTGAAAAATAGTAAAAGGAGGAATGGAACAAAAAACGGTTGGCTAGTTCTGATGAGTACTTCACGCCAAAATATCAATCGTTTATGCTTGTTATTAAATAATTTCGATTGAACAGAAAAAAGCTCATTGAATATTATGTATTTTTTTGTTTTTGTTGATAAACATAATATGCCCTTCCACATTGTTACCAGACCAAAATAAAAAAAAATATTAATGAAAGCTTATGGAGTCTACGTAAAAAAGCGGCTTAAGGTTTGCAGAAAAAATACAATCATGTGATAATGGAAAAAAAATCTTTTACATATTTCCAATTTATCAAGATGTTGCAGTACTCTGGGGAGTCTGAGATTCTTAATGTAAAATATTATGACCGCTAACCGTTTGCCAACAACATGTTGCTGTTGTTTATTCTCCAAAAAAATACAATATTCATATTTACCTCTAATGTTTTTTCTTTGTGAATTAAATCAATTTCTTTTTTAATAATTTATCAGTAAATAAATATTGAAAAAAAATATTTGATCTAATATTCGATGAAAAATTAAAATAGCGATTTCTACGTGCGATTAAAAGCTTTTCCCAAATTTATACAAACTATCAGAATTGCAAACCTGTAGATTATAGAACTAATTCTAATCTATCTTCTATGTTTGGCTACTGCGGCTGTCGATAATATTATAGATCATATAGCACAGTTTTTCAATTTCTGCAAGGCACATAAAATATCGAATTTTCTATTTTACTAAATTTTGACACGGATAATAATTATAAAATTTATACGTACAATTAAACAATAAATGTCTTGTGATAAATAACAGATTTGTGATATCCTTATCATGTGCGGGATTTACTTTTTGTTCTGAAGTTTTATTAAAAATATTCCGTCAAAAGATAGATTCGATTTATAAATAAAAAAAGGAATAATCAAGTAAACAATAATTGAAATTAAAAAAAAAGAGTTTTGACATGTCTTATATCGGGAAAATAATCAAAATAAATTTGTTAAAAATATTACAAAAACGCTGTGAAGAAAACGTGACCCTATGAAACCGCCAGTAAAAAATATAGCTGTTTATATATGTTTTAAATCAAATAAACTGTTGGGACATTTGCTATGTTTATGAGAAAATTAAATATGATTTCAACTTAACTTTGAGTTGACTTCTCGAGCCGCAACTTTCCTAACTTGGCTCTATGGTTTTCTCAAGTTTCTACGCCGCAAGGATGTTTTGTTTGCTCGTTCATAGTCCAACCACCTTAATTTAGACTTACAGGTCTTTTACTTTTCTCATACCTTGCCGGAGAGAGTGTCAGGTTATCTAGAACTATTTTCTAATGACAGTTTTTGTATTATTATAAAAAGCGTTAATAATGTAAGATGTATCTCTTCATATTGAAAAAAAAATAATAAAAACTATTTTCACTATGAATAATATTTTTCGTTACCCAATGTTTTAAATAGTATTTTTTAACCTATTTTAAATTTGATTTATAATTTAAATCAATTGGAAAAAAATGCATACAATAATTTATGTTAACCATGTCATGTCGATATATTCAGGCGAATTAAGATAAAATATCTGAGATGCCAACTAACCGAGATTCTTAAACGTTCCATAAACATCTCCTTTTGGAAATGTTTTGCGGTTTATTTTTGAGATGTTTATAAATCCAGTCCATTTATTTCATGAATTCGTTCATGAAAATTGGGACTCTTTTCAGTTGAAACTGAGCCATTTTGGCAAGTAGCAAGATTGCATTCAATTTGAAAGATTTATAAAATCTTATCCGCATTCACGCTCGATTGCTCCAATACAAAGTGAGTGGTGTAGGAGCAATTGCTTCAGACATAACGTGATAATGTCCTTTTCGGAATCGACCAACTTACATAAAACGGAATGAATACATTTATACACACTACTTATACTAAACTATAAAGTATTGGACACAAGTGTATGTGATATCATTTATTTACTTTTTGTCTATGGCTGTTGTATAAAAACAGCATAATTCAATGGATGCGATAAATCTTAAATGAGAGCTTAAAAACATGTTATTAGAGAAAATCAAACAGCGAAAGTTCGGAAGCTACTTTTTGAGATTTCAAGCACTGTATTGGAATGAGATCAGTAAAAATTTTGATATAGATTTAACAATATTTTATTCTTTGACGGATATCGGAAATTGGTTTTGACAATTTACTCACTTCCCTCAGAGGCAAGCTGTGTGGCTTCTTACGCTATTTCGGGTCTTTACATCCCCAAGCGCTGGGGTTAGATACCAAAATCTATTGGACGATCTTTCTCGCAGCCCAAGGCGTTGGAATTCGTATCGGTATTCCGTGAGTAATCAACCCTCTTCACACCTGTTCTTCAAGCCTAACTTTTACCTTCCGATGTAGGGTTCAAGTCCCCTCAGGCTATTTATGCACGGCTGCACATTTTCATCAATGGAAAGAAATACTTCTATGGCTGAATAACATATGGTTAGAAAGGACGTGTGGCCGCTCTTGATCCACATTTAAAATGTTCACACAGAATGTAATTTTCCTGTAGTTTATATTGTTTTATATAACGCGAACTCATGCAAAGTAATCTTGAAAACAGTTACGTGGTAGTCTTATTGATTTTTAATTTTTTCAGATTTATATTTAAGATGTATTTGATACCTTAGTTAAATTAAAAAATATCATTCGTCATTAGAGTTTCGTAATACTTCGTTAAGCAAATTATGTAATTATTATGAATTAGTGTCGTCGATTGACTTATAAATCTCTAACGCTAGACATGAAAATATTAGTATACAAAATTTTATCACCTATTTGTATGCGAATTTTTTTCTCTTGAATAGAGAAAAGACATTATTATATTAGCGTATAAAATAATTGTTTCTCAGCCGTCCTTATAAAGTACTCCTGTCGTACATTGATGTCACACTTGGAATAAAAGAAAAATAATGACAACTGTTAACATATTTTAACTAAATATTTTATTACGTATTTATTTAAACCAATTTTTGAATATAAATTAATAGAGAAACTGTTTTTTTACAGTTTCGTAGATAACAATATTTAAACCCTCAATTGTTTCCTTTTATTTGAAAGAAGAATCTTCTCTAGTTGTAAGGGAAACAAATGAATATCTCTGACACTAGTAATTTGCATTTTTTTTATTTAAAAAAAAGACTATTATTTATTTTATGCAAATAAAATACTTAAAATTTTAATCATATGGCCTATTATTATCAATATAATAAAAATCGCTTTTTAAATCTGAAATATTTTTAAAACATATCGAGTAAATATATATATATTTTTTTTCGATAGCCTAGCGGTAAGAACTTTCGAAATAAGAAACATGTTCCGGGCCCGAGTAAAGTTATAATACATTTGAGATATTAAAAACGGTTTATTAAATGTTATTTGTAAACAAACTTCTATAATTATAAATATTTTATCAGAAATTTAACAAAATCTTACAAAATTCACTAAGCTTTTATTCACGCTAAGAAAAAGACATAAGAATAAAAGTATTTGAGAATCTTACCACCACTAATTTTGTGTGTGTATGCACTGATGGGCGATCATCTTCAATTACACAAAAGAAAGCAAATGAATCGAATGAATTTTGTTTATTTGGCATTTCTATTATCATAAGGTATCCCTTTTTCGGCTTACCAATTTAGTTGTAGTCGAAAATTTTCACTTATTGATATGTCATACTGTCTATAAAAATCACGATTAATTTTTAAATTTTATTATTTTCTTCAATCAAGAAATGCAAATGATTACTTACATTATTTCTGGCGGTCTGAAACGTTGTTTAAATCTAAAATTTCACTACGTTAGGTAGTAATTTAACGTATAAATTGATTACCGCTGAATTGACAGCTCACCCTTAAAGTGTAATTAAAATCTTTCCCGGGACCTATTTCAACACATCCACCCTGTGAGTTGCACCTAATGGAATTGAGGTTAGGCGGTCGGTGCGGGCCTCTCTTAGGAATAGATTTTCTGGTGCACTTTTACAGGATGAAAAACAAGCAATATATTACTAAAAAGAATCTTACAATCATATGAAAAAACATACTGTTTTTATTCTGGAAATTATTTCCTTCAATTATTATTTATATCATGGTTGTAAAAGTCATTTTTCATCGACGAATATTTTTGCCATCGAGTCGAATCGTTTTGAAAATTAATATAACTTCTTTTGACTAATCGTTTATTTGATCATTTTTCAACCAATGCGATACCCTACACCAATTGTGGAAAATCTTTCACTCGTTATACTAAACATAATAAAGAAACTTTTAATAAAGTATACATAATTGTGTAATTATTTGAAGAAAAAATAAATAACGTCGTTTTAGTAAGAAGACCACTGTACCATATAGAAACATTTTATTTTTTTACTGCGAGAACAGTAAAGAAAGAACAATATTTTATATGTAATTTATAGTGCCAACTGAAAATTATTGATGTAGTCTTAATATCAAAATTGAATTTTTGAAACTGCACGATTCCACATTTTTTGTCATTAACGACCCGGGCTCAATCTTTCGGCATCTTCTGAAATTCTATCATACCGATGTGATAATAAATAAATAAAAATAAAACTATACCTAATTCGTACCAAGATTTCTATGTCTTTTGCTTAATGGTTATGTTTTTTGTTCAATGTTCATTAATTAAAATCATCAACTGTATATCAAAATATTTTTTTTATGATAAATTGTTAAATACTATAACTACTTATCAATAAAAAAAATCACAAGCAGCATTCATATTTTATACATTTTCATCTATTTATAAAAGGAAACTTTGATGGCTTGCCCATGAAATTTTATTGTAGCGGTTGATAGTCACATATTACTTAAGTTTCCTTTTTATTTTATCCTTATTCTTTGGGCTAGTAAAATAACTATCAATATGTGTCGTGGTAAAAATAGTCCTTTTATGTGTTGTCTCTGCACTATCTGATGGCTAAACCGTAACTACATTGTTTAACATTGTATTGGATTCCTAGATAAATTCGATACTTGCATGGCTTGTCAAATGTTATACTGTTCTATTCCCACAACTTTATTGCCAAACATCCGGCATCTTTTTATACATAATTATATGGAAATACTTAATAATAATACATCGTATTGTTTATTATTTAAATTATATTTATGAACAATAAAATAATATGATTGTGGGATAATTTAAGATTATATGTTACCGTTTTATACGAAGTATTTGTTTTGAATATATATTTTTTTACGTGAGCAAGTGTACTCTTAAAATAATATATTGGACGTAAAAAAGTAGTTTTGAGTTTTTATATATAGAATTTAATCGATTTCATTGTACTGAGATTACCTGTAGCAATTGATTATAATTTTACTTTTTCAATTAAAGTTCAAAAATTATGAATGTTTCATTGAATACAACTTTCTTTCATACAGTTTTAAACGTGTATTAACTAACGTTTAATTAAAACAAAAAACTTCATTGATAAACATTTCGAAATGGTCAGTTGACCGTTATACCCCGCCGTTGTTATTTTTTGAAGTGAAAGTGAGTTTTTTGACTTATGTTTGGTATGATATGTTATATTTAAAAATTTAATTCATTCCCCATTTCTACAATACTGATTTAACGCTACTAATAAAAAATGTGGGAAAAGCCATTTACGAATACTGTAATAGTGAATATTGTAGATATTTTTTTGAATATTGCATTTAATCTTTTATAGTATATATAATTTACGATATCGACTGAAGATGTTTTTGGAATCACAATATCAAATTTAAATTGATGAAAATTTGTACCATTCGACTTGTTTTGTTACTAACCACCCGGGTTTCGGCATAATCAAGCATTCTAGTGTATTATATGGATGCAACAAAACTGACGCTCAATGACACACAATATAAAATAATAACATTTAAAACCGTCAAAAAGTATTTATTAATAATGGTATTTAATTGTGAAACCATTCAGTGAAGAAGTATAGTCTAGTTTCTTCAAATATTTAAAACAGAAGTTAGTATGACCCAAAAATTTTAGTTTAATTAGCTTATCAAAACTACACAAGATTATTAAAATAATGATAATGGGAATACCTAATGAATATTTTATTATGTATGCAAAAGTTTAACTTTGTCACGGCTACTAGGAAATAATCAATTCAAAATAATAAAAACCATCCACGATTCGCATGCGATGCTGCTTATCCGACACTTAGCTCGTTTATTGCTCTAGTTTATTTTCTGTTTAGTTGTAAAATGGATAATAAATGGTGTTAATTTTATATCGCAGTATATTCCTGACCCATAAAATATTTACATCTACCTTGTCAATACTAAAGTAAAATCAACTCGCAACACATATGATAAAAGTCATGTTATACTTTGAAACAATAGTCAAAGTCACAAAGTCATTTTAGTTGTGTACGACACTTACTTTGATTAGTGATGCTTGGCTGCTTTGGATTTTTTTCAAAAGAATCCAAACACTTTTTTCACGATTCAAATTTGGTAGTAAAATTCTATCAAGTGCCTTCAATCGATACCATAAGTTAATAAATATATAAATTAAATGCATTTTGACCAATCTTATTGAAAATTTTAAAAATGTTCAGTTGATAATACTAGCGATAAGCAAACCCGGTTCGGTGATAAAAATATAAAATTATAGCATTTACCAAGCGTCGTTTTTTTTATTATCTAAATACAATACCTTCCAACAAAGAAGAGTATCTTAAATGATATTTATGTACATCAAAATTAATTGTGAATAGATTTAGTGGTATTGATAATTCATTCGTAAAAGGTTATTATTGTTTTCTTTGAATCACATGGGAAATGATATCTATGGAGATTTTCTTAGCAACACCATAATACATGGCCTTTCTACTACATAAGCCTATAGCAATGTAAAAAAAAACGGAATTTAGCACGCAAAACTTTTGGTGTGCACTGGGCCTCAAAATACAAATGAAAACTGCCATCACATGATATAATAAAGATAATAGGTGAGGCAACAACTTTGACATCCATAAAAGTCAGCTTTTAAAGTTTTGAAATTTCTGTAAAAGATAATATACTTTAGAGATACAAATATTATGTTACAGGTTATGGTATAGTACATAAGTTTTTATCTAGCGGATTGTAAATGAAATAATTAGTGATTATTATTGGAAATATATTACTCGCTTCTCAGATATTGAATCATATAGTTGGGCATATGGCGAGACATCCATTGTACAAATATTATTGAAATTTCTGCTACATAGGGAGGGCGTGAATGTGAATAAACAGAGATGTTGGCTAGACCGATGATTATACGTTGCCGCATCACTTGGATAATTCTAACAGTAGTGGCGGCGTATTTTCTTTTGATTTTCCCGGGCGCAAGGGAAGCCCTGCAAAATGAGGGGTGAAAATGTGTTGGGACAAGCCAGCCCCTTCAAGTGTGGCATGGTACTGTTAAAAAAAACAATTCCTCTTCAGCTTAAGTGCAAGTTTCGAGTCTGTAAATACTTAGAATTTGATCTGGCAAAAAGTTTGGTATTTCATATATTTGTTTTGTATAATTAAGTATTGAATATTTGAGCGCTCAATCACGTAAATAATGTTAAAATTTAGTGGCAATATTAATTGATTAGCGATAAATACTTGGAAATCATATGTTAAGGTAAAATATGTTTTAAATTGAAGCTTTTCGCTAGCATTATGTTTTTAAATTCCGACAAAACAAAAATGTTATTTTCTGTGCGAAAGATTTTGGAACATATTTAAGGCATGAAAGTTTTATTTTTTCAGTTTCACATAATTTAATCCGATTTTCTGTTGGATGCGAGAATAATTTAGAATAGTTTAAACATGCTTCAAATTCAAATTTTTATATATATCATTTGTAGGAATAATATATATATCCAGAGAAGATTTCAAGTAAAATAAACATTAAAAACTTTAACATTTTAGATTCTATAGTAAATTTGTCGATCTTGCGAAACTTTTCCACGGTTCAGCACTTAAACTCTTTGTTTTAGCAAGAGCTCTTGACTATCAGTTCAGTCATAAACCGTTTCGTATCGAGAAATGACTTGGTGGTTGTTTCAATCCATACTAACATACACAGCTCAATATCTGTATGCATACTCACAAAAGTAACGATGCTTGAATTTTGATGGGTTTTTCATGTCGAGTAACGGATATGTCCTTCATTGGAAATGCAATGCATCGTGTCGAGTGTTAAGATTACTGTATACTTATAGGGTGGTTTTTCATACACTCTAAAATATACATTCTTAAAATTTATAAAAAAATAAGCGCTTAGGAAGAAATTTTTGACGTGAGATAATTATCTATAAACTACGCTCAAACTAAAACTAATATATATTGTGTCTGTTTTAAACTTTTTTTCAAATATGATCAAAAAAATCAAGCTTAGTGATTTTTTTTCAGGAAGAGAAACTATAAATAATAATATGATACCAATTATTTTATATCATATAAAATATAAAAACAAATTAAAAATATATTGTATGTATATGTTCTATATGTAAAAACGATTTTATAATATTAATATAAAATATGTGTAAAAATGAATATATAATATATTTTAAATAATAAAAACACATTTTTGGTACTTATTTCCACATTAATTTTTTTGATCAGGACCAGTTTCGCTCACCGCGAGGATTACCAACTGATTAATCAACAACATGCCTTTCCATCATGAAGTGACAGTTAACACCTTAAAAGTATATAATATATCACGGTGAAAAAATAGCAATGTATTTTAGTTTTACAAAATTTTGTAGGAAATTTTTGAATGGAAAGGTAAAGGCAAAAGGCAAAAGGCAAAGGAACTAAAATACATTGCTATTTTTTCACCGTGTTATAATGGAGTTCTACCAATTGAATGCCAATTCAATCAATATATATAATATATGTTTAATATTATTAAATTGTGAAAATATTACCAAAAAAATATTTTATTTATTAAACTATACCTATTACCTTTCCACCGAGAATCAACAGCTTACTACACTTTATTTGTAAAATAAGACGTTTGACCATTCGGCTGCTAGCTCAAAAATGTTAAATAACTGGCTATAAATCTTTTTATGATTGTTTTTCAATTATATATGACATTGGTTTTCAATATCTACTGATATTTCAGTTTTCCAATGAGCTTCTTCACTTAGCAGACTCCTGACTTTTCTATCAAAATGTGATAAAATATTAAAAGTTACATATAGGAATTGCAATATTAATTGGTTGAAAAAGCATTTACTTTTGTAATTTACGATGTCGATTGGCGAAATCGACTTGGTAGAATTTCAATATCAATTTTGAATCGTTGAAACTTTGTACGTTTCCACATGTTTTGTCAATCCCATACGGGGTTTTACCTTTTGATCTCATAAGCGATACCAACTACGATATTGTGTGTCGAATGTATCCGAGTGATAAAATGCTTGAAGATGCCGTAAAGTCAAACATGGGTTATGAGTGTCTAATACACCTTAAAATGTATAAAGCTACAACATTTACTTCGAAGTATTATTTTATAATAAGATTAAAAAAATGTGGTGTCAGGAGAGTCATAAAATTAAGTTAACCCGATAACTCACTATTCTTTGCCAACTTGACTGTCTACATTTTATTTGTTTGACATTTCAAAAAATATTATTCAAATGCAGGTATCGATAATTTTGTGATCAATCTGTCTATTGCGTTTTTGTTTGAACTCAGTGGAATGGAAAAAATATGAGACTGTTTCTCTAGAGATGTTTCCATAAAAAGTTAGGAATCTTTTGTTCACCCTCTGAATTATATATAAGATTTTTGTTTTATTCTTTCCGTAAAATCAATCTCATAGAAACGGGTCAATAATTGTATTAATACTTAGAAACTCACAGTAAGAATTTTCAATATGAGTTTTTAAATATTGCCAGATATTTATTTGGAAAAATATGCATATTTTAAGATATTCAATTATATCTATAGTCTGAATCAGAAGGACTTGAACTGTAAATTCACATTTTACTGTTTATAAATGTTAGAATGAAATTTATAATAATGCAGGGCTTTTTTCGATACGTATAGTTGAGTGTTGTTTCTTTTCGGATTCATTTTTTGTTAAGTTAGTATTATTCGAAAACTTACAATGAAATAGTTTTTGATTGATTTTCAATCAAATTAAAAAATATTACAACCTGTAATACGTAGTAGTGTTTTTAGTACGAAAGAATCTCAAAAATAAGCTGGAACACTGAAATTTATAAATTTTCTTTTCTGATTCAATACTTTCATCATAGTAATATAAACTTTCTTTTAAAGTCACGTCAACTGTACATTGTTGCAATACTAAAGCATCGAGATTCTTTTTCCTGTGATTTTTTCAGAATATTTTTATTTGATTATTCTAGAAGATAAAAGTTATTTATCACTACAAAACATTATAAAAAATAATTTTCAGCCTATATAAATGCATATCATCAAGGAGTATATGCGTTGATGAGTTTCAATGAAAGGCATTCATTCTATTGTATCACGTTGTTGACACATCATATCACATTTAACGAATTCTCGTTAAAATGATAGTTTTTGGGTAAATTAATAGGCTCGGTCGATATACTTTTGATTGAAAAGTATTCATGCAATTCGATATCAATAGTATCATTGGGACAAAATGTGAATTCTTCAAAAATAACCACATTTTTGTCACTCACGATCTGAGCTTTGCATTTTAGTATATTTAACAATACACGAATTCAATTATACTGACTCAATTTAAAAAGGCGAAAACTGGTTCGTGAGCTACAACACATTCGGATATTTACATTATATGTTTGTTATCATTTTATTTTTTGAATCAATTTTCTTCATAAACATGTATATTGTATAACTTCCTGCAAATTGTTTTTTTAGTTTTTGAACACTAGGTTTTGTATACCTGTTAAATATCAACTCAAATAGGTTTGTTTGTAATATGTGTCCTATCAGTTTATAACGCTTGCGATGAGCAAAACTGTTCCTGATCATAAAAGATGTTATGAAAATACATCTTAAAATGCGTTTTTATTATTTAATATAGCATGCTTTTCCATCAAGAAGTGACAGTTAACGTATTAAAATTGACATTATGATGTGTAAAAAGTTTCCAAATTCTAATTCGATGTTGAAATTCTATAAAGCATCCTCGATCGACAGATTTAATAATATCACTCAAATAATTTGTGTTAAACAACTATTATTGTAATACTATTAATTCTGAGACTAGAAACGATGTTAGCTTAATCAAGTATAAATAATTCATTTGCTTTTACGAATGTAACTGTGATTTAAATGTAAACTAAAACAACATGTTATTATAAAAAAAAATAATAAAATAAATAGAAAAAATGACGCAAAAATGAGATGTTAAAAATGTAAAATATCCCTATGAACGACACTTAAAAAACACGAAAATGACATTTTTCTTAGAAAAAAATACTCAAATTTTTCAGCTTAAAAAAATATTATAAATTAATATGTCATTCGTTATGGGTACAAGAATCAGCAGAATCATTAATCAGACCACCTTTAACAAAGGATTCGAAATATTTTGCATTACCATTCCCGGTTGTCATTCCATCCCCATGCATGGGTGCTTTATTTTCGTTTGATAGAAAAATAACAACAACGTAGAAGCGCGCTCAACATTTTCCGACGGCAAGGGGACTTACGAAGCGAGTTTCGAGTCTTGTGCTTAGCGGTGGGTCACCATCAGCAAACGCGCACAAATGATTTTCTAAATTACTTTCTACATACTATCTTTTATTCTCATACTCTTATCTTATCATACATATTATTTGGTTTTTTTCCATAATATATCCAAAAGAATATTTGATGAATGATACTGTATTTGCTTGGATGTACAAATTGGACATGGTCACTTTCAGCAGAAAGAGAAAGTAGCAGTTATGACCTATCCCAAGCTACAATTTTATTGATAATAATGTTATTGATTAATTCATTATTAATTATAATTTATGATATGGACTGAAAAAAAAAACATTAGTTGTTAGTTGATATTTATTGAAAACCCCCTTTCAAGAAATACTCATTAGCAAGATCGTTAATAAAAATCATCACAGGGAATTGTGTTAATTATTATAAGATTGATATTGTTAAATTTGTTTTAGTTGTAATTTACTGCTTGCCTAAGGGTAAGTGTTTTCCTGTATTTAGTAACTTTTATATATTAAGATGTTAACTGTTTATTTCACGTCAATTCTGTTGCATCCGTGTGATAGAATGCCTGATGATGCCGAAAGGCGAGACCCGGGTCGTTAGTGACAAAACATGTGGAATCGTACAAAGTTGCAGCAATTCAAATTTAGTTCATCATTGTTTATTATTCTGACATGTGTAATGTAAAAAATATATTTGCCAACTAATCACAAACCAATCTGTTAAAATTTTTCATAAGATGGATTAAACTTTGCATACAAAAATTGACTGTCTATTTTTTATTATTGATAAAAGAAATGCAACAAAGCTGGTTGTTATTCTGGCTACATCTCTGTACGTCATAATTACATGCTTAAATATTTTTTGAAGTGTATTTAAATTAAAATAATTTGCTATGATATGTCCATCATACTTTTACTTCAAAAGAGTTGAAGGGTTTAGCACCTCTGTTCTATTAAGAGAACTAACTGTTCAGACGGCATCCTTTGCTGAGAGAAAATTTTCGGTCCCTTCGTATTTAGAAGAATTTTCACCCCACGTTATCAATATTGTTGCAGAAGGATTTCCAGAGCTTAATTTTGAATATAAAAACATTGGAAGAAGAAATTGGAAAACAATAATGATTTTTTTCTTTGCAATTCAGGTACATTTTTTTGAAAATTTTTGACACCAAACACATCGTAAATTTAACAATTTTTGCCGTTTTTAATTTTCAATGAGACGCAGTTTATTACCATACAAAGAGTAGGAAGTTGTTTTGTCACAACCAATAAGTTTAAGCGATTGACGATTCTGTTACTTCAGAACAAGCTGTTATTTTATATCATTTTTCAATCTTTATTTAAAATTCAAGAAAGCAATACTGAATCAAATAATCATATTTTTTACACTTCCAGGGATTGTTTTACGATAATACATTTTTTATAATTTAAATAGACAGAAGGTAAATATTTTATTTGCTTTGTCTGCTAACGATAATAACTAAAATCCTCCTAAAATCGTATAAAATCCAACCATGCCATTGTGCGATTCATTTAAGGTTTGTAATGAAGAAATATGATTTATTAAGACCTTTGTAATGAAATCTACAATTGATTACCTATGATAACGTGTTTTCCCAATATAATATTTTTATGAACACTAACCTCGCACTACACTCAAATAAAAAAAGAGATTTGTAAACCAGTCCAATAAAATACGCGCTACACATCGTCTTAAAAGCATGTTTATCAAAATCTATTTTTTTCATTGATTACTTTTCGCTGATATAATTATTATATATATTATAAAAACGCGCGAATAGCGTTCCATCGTAGAATTCGTCTTTAAGTATGCTGAATAATCCACCGTTTGAGCTTCAAAATTTTCTTATGGGTGAAACGTTCAAGTCAACCAAACGGAGGTTTCACATGAAATTCAAATGACAATTTTAAATCTGTGGCTGAAGGTTTTGAGTGCAAAAGACAAATATAGAGTTGAATATTTTTTCTTGTATATACCGCACATTATCTGCTATTTTTTTTTTATCTTTTCATGCTTATCTACAATTTATTTGCCGAAATTAATACGAATAACTTGGTATTGTTACTATTTTTTAATATAAAGCATAGATAGATGAACAGTTTTATTAACTCAAATATCGCATCTTTTTTTCCCACAAAGATTCCATATTGCGTCATTCTAATATAAGTTAATAATATAATAATAACACATTTGCACGAGTCAGCTCTGTTGCATCCGTGTAGTAAAATGCCTGAAGATGCCGAAAGGCGAAACCCGGGACGTTAGTGACAAAGCATGTTGAATCACACAAAATTGTGACAATTCAAATTTGATGTTGAAATTCCATCAAGCACCTTCAGTCGATATCATTAATTAACACATTAGCATTATTTAAACTATAAACCTACTATTTTTTATTATTATACAGTAATATAGAGCGAGAGTAATAACTTATACAAAATTTAAGTCTATACTTTTAATGGAGCACAATTATGAGCTAAAGATCTGTTTCCGTAACCTTTCGGTTCAAAATATACGTAGCTTAGAATGTGTCTCCACACATTCAACATTTTAGATCTATTACCAAATCATTTTAATTATTATTAGCTATGTTTTTTTGGGCTGGAGGATATTAATGAGTTTTGCTTTGTACTAAGTATTTAAAATAAGTACATGAACATGATTTTATTTTTCTTCCGGCTTTATTTAGTTATCTTTGAATTCCTTTAATGCTCAATTATCAAAATATGAAGAAATTACTGCAACTAGAAAGAATATTTTATTATTGCCCACAAATCTGCATGACGTTTTCATCGATAATAAATCGTCGATGGATATCCTAAAATTGCAGTAGCTTTCATAGTAAGCTTGCAGGCGTAAATCGAAGTAACGTAAGTCAAATTCAATTTGACGTCACTTCCTCTTCAAAACGAATCTCTCTCATAGTGCTGACGTCAGATGGCAGGCATCGTTTTTCATATTGAAACATTATAATTGTTGTTCCCCTTGCAGAGCTACTTTTTTACCAAATAGAAGCGAGGGCGTGAACCCTTCTTTCGGAATAAACCATTCGATCAATCCGCCTGTAGTATGCATGCCATACAGCGATGAATTTAGAACTGCATGGCTCAAAGAAATATGTATACTATTAAAATGATCTGTAAGAATTTCACTAGAGAGTGTCTTATTTGATATTGATAATAATCAGTATATGATACATCCTATTTTAACTCTAATTGTTGCACTCTAGCTTAAAGTTAAAGCTACAATTAAAATTATATTGATTGATAATCTTATTTAATACACACTCATTGAAGGGGTGAGATTTATTTTCAGAATCTTGAAAGCAGATACTTGTTGAACTGTAAAACTTTTATATGAGCTTTGTATTGGATGAAACTTCGACATGCGAACTGCACATTGCCCAACAAGACTTGGTTAGTTACTGCATATATCTCAAAGAGCCTCAATTATAATTATTATTGCTGATTTATGGAACAATGGTTTGCTCTTAGAGTAGGTAAATAGCTGAAATGTAATCTGATAACGTTACAACCACACTGGTGTGACGATATGTAAGTATAAAAATAAAATAAACAAATATTTTGTTATTCCTGCTTTTATAGCGAAGTGATTATAAGAACGATATATGTATTAAGCACTTTTTTAAGCGGGAAGTAAAGTATGTGAATTAAAAAGGACAAGTCATTTCTATTTTTTTTTCATAAATACCCTGCTATTTATAATAACAAACCATAGGCGTTTGATGACAACTTTGTAAAATGCTCCATAATAAAGCACTTTATATAATAATTCGCTACAGCAACATAACACTAGCGTCGCTTTTTTAACAGTAATGAATAACTTTAAAGGTTGAGTGTAAATATTTTTGTGAACGTTATATTTTAAAATAGCTTAAGGATATTTTTATTTCTCATTCCATATGTGTTTTGCAATCTGGTAAAGGCTTTTTTACGAGAGTCTGATTCTTACTATGTCAAAAAATACGGGACAACAGTATATAATATAGATAAACACCATACAGTCATTACGTTGGCTTTCGCGGCAATTTAAAAATATATCAATTTTAACAATGTAATAAATTTTAAATTGCTTTTGACGGAATGTCAAGTGGTTCAATATGTGATTAATGTTAAAAAGCAGTGTTTTTACCTTATGTTGGCATTATAATACACTTTTTTATAATATGTTTATTATCAATTTTTAGAAAGAGCTATTTGTTAATTACTAAGCACAAAAATAACTCTACGGTGATAAATAAATAATAACGTATTTCATTACTACTTGAACAATTAAAAACTACTAATGTTAGCTTGTAATCAGTGCGATGAACATAAACTATCATTACTTTATTGGATATCATCATAGATTGGCGTTCCAATCAATAACATGACAACTTTGTCATCTTTAGCTCTTTTTAAAAAGTGAAAGCTTTGTTTAAAGCTTCCATTAAATTTGCCGTCAAAAAGCTTTTATTTGAAATACTCATATATTTGAAAAAATACACCAACGAATCTATGGGTATATCATAGATGACATACCAACGTGATGTATTTTTCAACCATCTTTCTAGTGTAAAACGTATTAATTGAAGCTTAACCGTTTAAATGATCTGAAGCGCGAAGTAGCATATGGGTTCACATCGAGGGGAACGCTTCGCGTCATTTGCAGAATAAAATGAATCACTGGCGGATACATCCGAAATAATAATTGGTGGACTCAGGTGGTGAGTTGCTGACGACAAGTTGGATTGGGTAGGGTTAAGTTTTCCAGCCAGACAACCCCAAGCAAATATTGTATGCACATCCAAGGAAAGTTTGCTTAGATGAGTAAATTCAAAGTGCAACCATTGTTTGCGCTTTAGACTGAAACAACTCGACACTACAGACTTTGATAAAAATTTATATATGAATAAGATTGATTTAATAACTGTTTTTCTTATTCCGTAAATGTCAAATATAAATACTAAAATATAGCTTAAAAGGGCCTATAATAGTGAAAAATAAATGAATATATTTAAGAGCTTAATTTATAACACAGTATCAGTAACTAATATATATACCTAGTTAATGTCTATATTATAGTTAATGTAAATATTAAATAGAGGAAGAATAAAATTTAATTGACAGGTTAACAAATGATTGCGTTATATTTAGCTAAAACTTTTTGTTTGGTATTTTATAATAATATAATCAAAGAAAATATCTTCATGCGCTACATAAATATACAAATACAAATTGGTCATTCTTTTGGAAGTAAACAAATATATTTCGAACATGTTTAATGCAGTTTGCCAATCGCTTGTCTAAGTAAATCAAAAATCAAACAACGTAAAAAAGGCAAATGACGTGAACATCGTAAAATATTCCACTAATCGTCAAAGAATTATTTTTTTAGTTTATTAGATAAGCGAGAGAAAGGTACGCAATAATATTATATCATTTAAAACTGACTTATTATTAAAATAGTAAAAAGTGCATTTTTTTAAATTGACGATAACAAAAAGTTAAACGAAGTTAAACTTAAAGTCGAACAAAAATGATTAAATAATAAAAAAAAGTATGTATTTATGAGTCTAGAGGTCTAGCCCGAGCTTAATAAGTCGGATAAAAATTAATATTGGGTAACTTTTCAGTAGAATATTTTTTATTATATATATAAAATTAAATAAATAAAAAAAATGTTAAGGACATATTTGGTGTGTAAATCAACGAGTGGCATCAACACATTTCAGAGACAAAAAATATCAGTGTCAACTTATGTAACTTAATCTGTTTCAATGATTTTTTTTATTTGTATATGAAAAATATTTTTTTAATGTATTCTGTTTTTACGTTAATGAAATGTTAATATTGATTGAGTTTTTGTATTTTTTATGTCACTAAAAACTTACCAAATTGCAAATTATCACACTTCACAGTAAAATATTTTTTGTATTGAAACTGAAAAAGTTACTACTATATTTTTAAATATGATTTCATTCATTTAGCTAGATATATTCAGTTTATTTACAATTAACATCAATAAACAGGAAACAAAAACCAATAAAGTTATTTTATATATTGGCCTCCATGGAAAAAAAGTAACGACGTCTTCCAATTCTGTAAATGATGCCACTGGCCGTTTTTAATCAATTTGGCCTTCAAACAACTCACAATTGTTTGATATGATGACAAATAATAAAATATAGATTATTGGGCGTTCGCCATTTACTTACAAAAATCACTTAAACTTATTTTTACCCAGCGTGGTATTCATAAACGATATAGGAGATTGATTGTTTTTATTGCTTTTTTATAAAAAAATAAATATACGATATGAAATGTGCTTATTTTATTATTTGCTTTATACCAGAAGCATAAACCAAATAGAATGTAAAAATAATCATCGCAAAGCGATATAACAAGTGAAATGGTTTATGAAATGCAAAGTAGAGTTTAACGTATTTAAAATATTGCTATTTACTTGGAGGAACTGCATTATAAAAGATCAAGTTTTTATAAAATATTTAATTCTTTGGTCATAATTCATTCAACATAGTTGTATAAATTGTGAAATATTTTTATACAACAAGTTTCATATAACACGGTTGAAGGAAACAAAATAATTAAAATCTTTGATTTTTACGTCTAGGAACTTTACGTGAAAAATCTTACCGAGCCTATCCATACTTGTCAATTTAGTTTGTTTCGATACATATTCAATTGCTCTTTGGCATTCAATGGTGCAGCTTATAGTTTTTCGTAATCGGTATTTTTTTTGACTTTTTGTCTGTACGTCTGCACATATTTATAAATAATAATTAATTATACACATGTGCATAATAACCCTTAGCAGTCCAGAGGCATGACGAGCATTCATGAGTACTGAACAATCGTCATCTGAAGATCAAAACTCATCTCATTTTTTGCTAGTAAGGATGGCTTGAAAATTTCAGAAGCGATTTTTAGTACATAATATTAAAACTCGACAAGAAATTGCGACAGGTGACATAGAATCTGCTAAAAAATATTCCAGAATTCGCAGGCATTATAAAAGTAAGGGCTACATACCATACCAGATATTCAACACAGACGAAACGGGATTGTTTTGAGAAAAGATACCGCAAAGAACCTACATATCAAAAAACGAAAGACATGCGAAGGGATTCAAGGAATACTAAAGGATAATAAACATCTGTCGTGATATTGGTGGAGAAAGTTTTTATGACATGGATGTTCATGACATCCAAGAAATATTGGAGGATCGCACGTTAAACCAAGAAGAATTAACCGAAATTTCGTATGAATCTACCACAATTAATGTAGTTGCAGCGAAGTAGCAATAGCGAATAAAAATAAGTATAGTTACTGTTATTTGCTAATTTTTTTATACATATATACAATAATTAGTAAAATTTTGTAAGGATAAAATAAATTTGGCTCATTGATTAATACACGGTCTTCCATATTCGACAAATATATTATGTATATATATATTATTAAATATATATATATTACACAATAAGTGTTCAGATTGTGACATAATATGCAACGACAGCTTGTGGCAGGTGTGTCCCTATAAATAAATAGGAAAAAATCACCCTTCCAGAAAAGGGGTTGGTGATGCTACGTGATTACATCCGCCTTCATGTGTTGGCATGATTTAGTTTTGAAAATTAAGCAGTATTTCTAATCCACTTTGAAATACCACTTGGTTTGAAATAAACAGATATATTTAAAACACGAGTGTGTTTTGTCAAAAAGGGTCTAATGTCACATTAAATTAACTCCTTGAAATCGAAAGCTATTCACAGAAGTATATTTTTGTATGTGATAAAAAAGTATTCATTTTGAAGTACAAATGGTTAAATGTTCAGAAGAGCCATAAAATTTTTATTTTACTGTAGGAAGTTATGGTTGTTGCCTCCTAAAAAAATACTTTTCTATTACGCAAAATCGTGACCATTGATCAATTAACTATACTTTTGAATCATTCACACATTATTTAAATTTTTGGATTTATTTCTATTTATAATACTACTTATTCAAATATTACGATGTATGTTGATACACACAATACTTATTAACGCCTTTTTTGGGGTTTTAACTTTTTTCTCAGAAGAAAGAGTGACTCAGATGAACTAAATATTCACTCGGATCAAGAATCTAAGAAAGAGCAATATTTCATCAAATGAGATCGAGCAAAGTTTAATACGTTGGGTAAAAAAAAAATGTACATTTTTGATACTTTTTCAAGCAATATTTTGAAACCAATTTTTCAAATAATAATGAAATAAGGTTTTTTACGCGTTGTTTTCTACACGCCACTTTATAAAACCAATTTATCCCACAAATAAAGGATTTGCTGTAATTTTTTCGAGTCAAAATATTTATTTATACCAGTCCCTTCGTTTAATTTTTGTGATGTTTTATGTTATATTCTTAATTTTTTATTTTAAATTTCATAAAAATAATTACTAACAAAAACGTTCACATATTGTTTGTACTATGTCCATGTCATGTATTCTTTCCATCAAATGCTTTGATAACCAAATTTCTTCTTACTACACTAGGCAGAAAAGTGAAAAAAAATATATCATCATAAATGTAAAAGTTTTGCTGGATAATTTAAGAATGACTATTTAAATCGTTCAAAATGAAGGTAAAATCTGATTTAATAATACTACTATATTAGACCATTATCATCGTGTGTGAATACTGTCACGCTTTCAATATAGGACAGACAGAAGTTTCACCTAAAAACACTTGTACGTAAATATTCTTTTATTTAAAAGTGTCATTGTTATAAGTATCCTCAATGTTTGAGTCTTACTTATTTCTAATTAAATTAAAATCTATTTGAACCTAATAAAATGAGTCTAGTCTAGCTGCGCTCAATTGAAAAAGGAATAATCCTATCCCAATCATACAAATTGGAATCATTATCTAAAAGAAAGAAAATATTTGTTAGTAACATGCATACTACAATAGAAAAACAAAGTTTTCAAGTTAAAAATAGAAAATGAATCCATTTATAAAATATATGTTTTTTTGATTTATTGTTCTAGAGAAACTTAAAGTTAGTCAATTTTTTTCACTTTTAAGGTGTTAACTGTCACTTCTTGATGGAAAGGCATTATATTTTAAATAATAAAAACACATTTTTTTAGTACTTATTTCCACAATATATTTTTTGATCAGGACCGGTTTCGCTCATCGCGAGCATTATCATCTGATAGAATACAATTTACAAACAAGTCTATTTATACAAAACAAAAAATTAATTTGAGTTAATGGTAGCAGGTGTACAAAACCATGGGTACAAGAACTAGGAAACGATTTACATAAAATCATACAATATTGATACAAATAAAGTAAATTAGTATAAAATTAAATGTTCACAATCACTTATTAAGAATTACAATTACAATTATGGTAAATCAATAATCCATTAGGAGCTCTAAGCAATCAATAAGGAAGTAAGGAGTGGGAAATTTTTAATGACGAAAATAACCCACAATCAATACTTAATGGAACAAAATAAATTAATACATGAGAAGTCGATTAAAGATGAATCGATGAGATGGGAAGATATGGTCAGTCAGGGGCGTTCCAATATTTTCTGTAAAAAAATAAGGAAAAGGAGGCAATATCATTTTTAAAAAAAAAAAAATATTTATTTGAAATATATATTTATTAATCTAATTTAATGAGTATGACAATGGTGACGACGCAAAAGTAGTTTGTTCATTTATAAGGTTAGAATTAGGCAAAAATTTATATCGATTAATTTCAAGGATTTCTTGTTTATCTAATTTAAAACTTTTGGAATTGTCAACAAGCGATGTATAAAATAATGAAAAGTTGACAACTTATGTGAAATGTGGTGTCTAGACGAGCTACTTATGATATTGTCACTAAAAGTCTCTTTTCTGTAAATACTGAAACTATGACGATTATTAATTAGTTCAATGGTTAAATCTAAAAAGTTTATTTTATGCATACCCAATTCCATTGTGAATTGAATTGAACTATGAATCTTATTCATATTATTCAAAAAAGTATCGTATAAGTAAGTTACAGAAAATATTGGAACGCCCCTGACTGACCATATCTTCCCATCTCATCGATTCATCTTTAATCGACTTCTCATGTATTAATTTATTTTGTTCCATTAAGTAGTGATTGTGGGTTATTTTCGTCATTAAAAATTTCCCACTCCTTACTTCCTTATTGATTGTTTAGAGCTCCTAATGGATTATTGATTTACCATAATTGTAATTGTAATTCTTAATAAGTGATTGTGAACATTTAATTTTTATACTAATTTACTTTATTTGTATCAATATTGTATGATTTTATGTAAATTGTTTCCTAGTTCTTGAACCCATGGTTTTGTACACCTGCTACCTTTAACTCAAATTAATTTTTTGTTTTGTATAAATAGACTTGTTTGTAAATTGTATTCTATCAGTTGATAATGCTCGCGATGAGCGAAACCGGTCCTGATCAAAAAATATATTGTGGAAATAAGTACTAAAAAAATGTGTTTTTATTATTTAAAATAAGTAAATTTTATTAATATTACTGATATTTTTATTGTTTTTAAATTGAACTGAATAATCTATTTTGGACGTCATGTCATTACCATTTATGTAATTAATCATGAATAAAAACGTCATTTATTTTTACGGCAATTCATATAATATTCATTTATACGATATTGAATTCAAACTACTGAATCAATGATTTTTCCAACGTGCCTACACTTGATATAAAAGCAAGTAAATTAACAATCCATAAAGTGAGCAATGTCTTCACATAAAATAAAAATAAAAGCCTTTCATAAACTGATGTGTTTAGTTTTATCGCCACTCTAGTGTTACTGGTAACATATTCCAGTTGAATATATTCACGATAGTGGGTTAACGTTATTTCGGTCCTCTGCACGGTGTTTCTTGTATCATTTAATAGTAGACATCTCTCACGAGTATTATTAACACCGTAGCGCTCGTGTTAAACACCTTCACACTAGTATTTATTAATTTTAAATTCGAATTAAAATAACACAAATATATTTTACAATTAATATGATAAGCTTTCATAATTGGTACCAATAATTTTTTTTATATCTATTGCTATATTGTTAAATC
This sequence comes from Himalopsyche japonica, assembly GCA_028555115.1. Classification (NCBI taxonomy): domain Eukaryota; kingdom Metazoa; phylum Arthropoda; class Insecta; order Trichoptera; family Rhyacophilidae; genus Himalopsyche; species Himalopsyche japonica. The sequence goes on along the minus strand of JAHFWJ010000510.1, from coordinate 210,042 downwards.
TTTTGAATCTACTCCGAATTAAAACAATAACGTGTTAAAAAAACTATCTATGAAAACAAAACCTTAGCAATAGAAACATCACATTAAATGCAACTCTCAAAACAAAGCAAACAATTTGCTTTATGTATTTTAAGTTGATATAATTTCAGATGTAATTTATATCACAACTTAAAACGTATTGGGGTGAAATGGGGTATAGTTTTTAAAGGTTATTAATTTTTTTATATTGATGGGCAGAGTGCTAGTATTTTTTGATTTGAAATATGTAAATGTATTGAAATAAATAAAACAGTAACTGTCTGTCCCAACAAAAACATCGATGTATCGAAATGTATACATAGCGTAATATTCTCTGCTCTATTAAATATTTATTCAAAGGATAATATCACAAGCCTCGGGTTGGCCTCGAAGAAGTTTTTGATATTATTTCGTGAGACGATTAATCTCGCCGTTGCAAAGGCCGCGGATGGTTTTACATACAGATGAGGCGTCCTCTGTTGCCGTCTCGCAAATACTTGGAACCCTTTTGCGCAGGCAAGATTGTTTTGTATCGGGTGTTATAATATAAATTACCTATTTATTACAAGCGACAGGACGTGGAAATCACTAATGAAGTTGAATGATTGAGTTTGAATTTGAATACAGTAATGAAAGAGAGAGCGAACGATTTTTCGGACGCATTAAATTTATCAAGATAATTATTATTATAAAACCTGTTAGGTATCACCACCAAAGTGTTTATTGCATTCGTTATGCTAAATACCGATTTATCTTCAACGTTCTTTAACTTTTTATTTTCTTTGAATATCGATTTTTGTTGTTAGCAAATGTTATATTTATGGTTCATACTACCGTTTCATATCGCACATCGTCAGTTGAAATCAAGTTAATGAGAAGAGGGTAAACTAACATGTTCAAAAAAATACATCATTAAAATTAAGTTAGCTTATTGCACAATACCGGTATAGAATTGTACTTAAAATAAACATATACATCCAGATTTTAGAAAGAAATATCAAATAAAATACTAAAATTCAGTTCATTATACTTCTCTCGGCATAATTTATTCACCAACCAATTCCGTTTCCAATATAAAGATAGTATAGAGACTTTGGTTCACCTCAATGTAAGAATCAGGACTAATTTCACTTGTATTGCGTCGTTTTAAAGTACAGATGAGTGAGAGAGAATATAGGCATTGCATATAAGCTTTACTTTAAGCGCAAATCTATCATTCGGTTGCAAATAAAAAATCAAAATTGTCCGTTATAAGATTAAAGTTCAGCAAAAGCAAAATAAAATAGGACAAAGTTGTCTTATAAGCTTTTTCATTTACACAAGATGACTGTATTTTTGTAAGTGTTTCAAATATTGTCAAATTAATGTTTCAAGAATTCGCAGATTCGAACCTTATATTTTAGGAATTGACACCATAGTTCTAGTACAATGTTATTATCACGGAAACATAATATAAAATAGTATTTGTATAGTGAAAAAAAAATTATTATTCGTATACTTTTTCGGAATATAAACAAAAAAATATTGATATATTTTGATGAAATAGGTACATCAAAAATGACGGAGAAGTCTATGTTGCTACCCTAAACTCTTTTGTGTATTTTATTCCTTAAAATTTTCGAATAATATGGTATATATATATATTTTCCGCTCATAACTCTTTGTGAATCAATCTTGGATACCGTTATTTATTCTGCGATATTTCACATTTATTAGTATGTGTACGAGTAGATGTGTGTTCGGCTTATATTTTATAAATAGACATTGAAGATCTGTTGAGCTGTTTTCATCTCACGACAATTTATAATAATATGCCCATGTTCATATAATACATTTATTTGCTGTTAAATATCACAGTAGCATCATGTTTGTCGTGTCGGGAAATGAACATTGTGGATTGGAGAATATGTGAATTTGTTTAAATCTGTCGTGACTTGTATGTTTATTGGTAACTAGATTGTAAATTGAATTCACGAATCGTCACACAAGTGGGGCATCTTTTATAGCGCTCATCAAATTATTCATGCCATTACGCGCACATGAAATCTTAATAACATGATATTAAAAACAACCATAGGAATGTTATATATGATAACATTATGATATTTTCAAGTTTTACGATAGATAACAATGGATATGTATTGTTATGAATCTAAACTGTAAAACATTTATTCATATTTGTATCTTTTTGTTCTATCTTGAAGACTAAACAAGCATTTGTATTCAGCAAATAATCAAAGACGTCTCGCAGTTTTTTTATACTTTATTAATCTCATTGTCGGTATCAAAAAAAGGTAATTTCAGAGCAATGATGCGATGATGAAATTAAATATAGATTATTTTTTTGTTTTTATAGCTACTGAATATATTTTAAATATTTTCTACAGCATATTTTATGATCAGGAACGCTTTCATCGATAATGCTTGCGATGAGCGAAACCGGTCCTGATCATAAAATATATTTTGAAATAAGTACTAAAAATGTATTTTTATAATATTATTTAAAACATCATGTCTTTCCATCAATAAGTGATAGTTAAAACCTTAAAAGTGAGTACTGAATATATTTTGATAGTTTCTTTTATTTGAAGGAATATACCAAACTAGAAACTAAATTGAATTGTCTTTATTATTATTGAATAATCAGTTCCGTGCTGCAGTGATTAAATGCATTGACTTTTTATAAATATCTCATGGTTTCGACTCCCAATTGTCACAGAATTTTAATCGATGTATAAACTTTTTCTTCGAAGGTATGATTGCTTTTTAAGTCTTAGAAATCTCTCCACATCCATTCTAAATTCCGGGTATTAGTTTCCATTTAGTCCTACTCTAACCGTTATCTTTCTACTTCTACTTTCTTTGCAAAAAAGATAGGTGGAGCAATCAAATAACAATCGGTTCTCGAAGAAAAACGTCTGCTGATATGCCCTCGATCGTGTGAGGATATATTATAGTTTGAAAAAATATATAATTCACATTAAAAAAACTACTCTTGCGCACGATACACATATATAGCGGGAGTGTTGCGCGTGTGTTGTGACCAATATTATAATCGAAAACCCAATGACGTTTCGAATGTTTTCTGAAGAACCCAACTCCAAAGGTGTAGGAAAATCTTTAACTCGGACCTATGAGCAGTAGCAGGAATTTTGATTCTGTTCGTGTCAGTGTCAGATTGATAAAAAGTATAAAATAAATGGATACAATTAATTAATATATCTTTTTATGTGTTGCAAATATATAAGCTCTAAATTGACTTGTTAATGGGATCAGAATTTTACTGCCCTTATTGGTCGACCATAGACAGCTGTTGATTTTTGAGTGAAAATAATGTTCTCCATTAGTCGGGGACGCTTTAATTAGATGGTATGCAATCTCCCAATACAAAGCTCCATAAAAAATATACACCCTGTTTAACAAATGATGGCAACCTATGTACAATAAGTTTCTGTTTGAAATGAAATTTTGTTACCATATATTTTTATATTCCCACATATGTTACTTTGGTTTCTGGAATTTTAATTTGCTTTGAAAACGCTGTGAGTTTTATGTATAGGAATCTTATACTTCCTTTTGTCTTCTAGCAAAACAGTATGATCGCTAATTAGCAACCAGTATTAAAGTGTGTGAGTAGACTTCTGTAACGATTTCAACGTATAATATTAATTACTAAAATAAACATATTAATGTTTTTAGATCAGACAGATTTCAAAAAAATTCTATTGTTCAAATGTTATATCTGCTATAGCGGTATGACAAGAATCATCAAACTCAAAAATAGACAAATCATAATCTAAAAGAAAAACCCACTGTATTTGTAGTATATATTCATAATTATACTATTAGATTTCAATTAATTAAAACCACGTTTATATTTCTTCATACGGAAAATTTTGCGCAAAAATTTATATTACTTATTTTTAGTGGAAAAAATCCTTAAAGATATTTAAACAAAGATAATATATGAAAAAGTCACTTCGTTAATAATGAGAATTTCTTCTTGAATTTAATAGAATAATTAATTGTAAGACTTGGCATGACTGCACTTTAAAATAAAGTTATTTGGTCTCTTAGAACACTTCATATAATTCTTATCTGAACATGAATTTGCATACAGATAAAATACTTTACAAGAAGATATATTTGTAAGAAATTCACTTTTATTTTCTCAATTCCTATCTTGCTTCACTGTGGATCATATTATCACCAAATGAAGGTGTTACTCAGCAGTTTTAAGAGATAAAGAATAGGCTTGAACAGGACTAGTGTAGCTGTATGAATAGTTAGCGTATTTTTTTGCCAAGCCCCGTTTATTTCGATCGGATTTTTGAGAGAAAATTTTAAAAGATCACAGACAATCATGTCTTGATTTGAAAAAGCTGGTCGTCCTGGGACTCTAAAACGTTAGATCTGTAATGAAACCAGATGACATTGATAATACATAGCCAAAATGTTCTTACTGTTATGTTACAGATTTCGTTTTTTCATAAATTCAGACATGACCAGGGATATTTTGACCACACATCAGTTGAGCTAGAAATTATTTTTGTTCTGGTATATCTAGCAGAAATAATCATATTTGTTTAATTTATATAGCTTAGAGAATATTGAATCATTTATTTTTATGGTTTTCGTGATAAACAATGAAAATTATTGCATACTATTTTTGGAATACTCTGTAGAAATTCTTTTAATGGCTATTGATAAAATGAGACTTATAAATTCCATTAGTGCCATTTAATTGAAAACGAATTAAAATTTATCTAGAGCCCGGAACTGGTCTTAATTTTACTCTCGACTGCCTTGAAATTTCATAAATTCGTTGATTTGGTTAATATACGCTAATGACTTTGACGACAGCTAATCATGAGAAATAAAAATCTAAAAGGTTTTTTTAATTACTTCGTTTGATGGAATTTATCTTTCAATATAACAAATAATAAATCGAGCATTGCTATCAATTAGTACATAAAGACATAAAACAACTATATTAGTAACGTGAACAAATAAATTGTCATTAATACATTAATTGGATGGTACAGAGTATATTAAAAAAAAAAATTAAATGGTAAGATATAACAAATATTACTGTTTTCAATTTAACAAAATTCTGTGAGAAGAAAAAAAGCAAACAATGAAATAAAATGGTAACTGATTTTTGAATATTTTTATACCATTTATCAAATGTTTATTTAGCATAAATTTAAATGAATTTATCGTTTTACTAACGTTAAGTGTGGTAAAGAAATATATCCCAACAGAAAAATATCACTCCATAAGCATACTTATTTCAAATTAAATAAAAACTTACATTTTTGAATGACTCTAATTTTAATACAGCGAAAAAATAGCATTTTATTGTATTTTAGTTGTACAAAATTATTTTTTTATATACATTGCTATTTTTTAAGTTCTTCCAAGTAATTGCCAGTTTAATTTATTGACTCAAATTTTGCCAAGTTATTTGAATATTTTATGTAACATAAAAATGTTTATAGGTAAAAAAATTCTTCGCTGATTTTAATTTGTTCGTGGCGGTTTTCATATACTGAATCTATTAATCCCAATTTATTGGTGCTCTCTATTCGAATACGATTAGAAGTTTGAAAAATTCGTATTTTTGTTGCTAGTTTATTAAAAAAGTTGCTCATTACATTAACTTAACTTGTCTTATGTTTGATGAATATGTAATCAAATATTGATTCCATCCTGAAATTATTAGAAATTATTCCTTTATTACAAATATAAATCCGCAAATATAAAAATATTTATACTCTCCAATTTCAAATATGTACGTTCAGTTATGCAGGCAAATAGTCAAAAAATAATTATTCTGAGTACATTCTGCGGTTATTGACAGTTACTATAACCGGTTGTTCTGTTTATAATATGAATACAAGGCGATGATCATACACGAATCAATTTCGTTCGGAACTTGAAATAATTACCAAATTCTTAAATGTACATATTTTGAGGCAATAAATATTTTATTACTGATACTTTTACGTTTTAATTGAGAGCTTTATGGTTGTATCGATACAATATGCTATATATCAATGGCTATAGCACCATTAAGAAAATTTAATTTATATTTTAGTTATGCAGAAAAACTCTTCACTTCTGGGTGAAGATTTCATAAGTTTAATTCCAACTTTATGAATCTTATCTTCATAACAATCCAGTATCTTGGCGTGATACTTAATTTATTTATTAATAAAATATGTTTTGACTTGGGCTACATTTGAAGCAAACAATTATTGAAGAAATATTTATTTTTCATTACAGATTGTGTAATTCATTCTAAGTTAGCTAAATGGAATTTTTTTGGGTCTTAAATACTTGAATCAGTTCGATTAGATATATTACAACCTCCTACCACGTCGTCTTAGTACATTTACAAAATATTGATAAAGTTCTGTATATTAATGCATGCATGCCAATGTGTTAATATTTTACCCATCGAATTTTAGCATAGTAACGTGCTATTTTTCCATTTTTATATTAAATTAATAAATTAATAGACTAGAGGTAAAAATATGTACAGTAAATATAAAATGAAATACAATTATTCGACGAGTACTGCGAATGTTAAAAATGCTTAAATAAAGAGGACTTTTTTTGTCTACATTTTGAGAAGTAGGTTGAAACATCAATCAAAATATGCTGCATAATTGCAGCTGTGAAAGTGAAATAAAATTCAGGGTTCTAACTATATAAAACATCTTAAATTGTGTGACTGAATAGTATATACACAAAGTGCGCTCAACGTCAAAAGAGAAGATTAAATATTGATATGTATAACGACCAACCTCGTATTTGACCAATAAACTTTTCCAATGATGTCTAGTGACACTACAATAAATGCGGCAAATAGACCGCAATGATTTCTTCAAGAGCTCTTTTGTAAATTTGTCAATGATGATGCCTCTCAGATGAATTAATAGGCGGCAAATTCATAAAACTTTAATTAATACGCGCGGTACTTAGCACGAGAGTTGCTTACGTAATGAAAATAAAATCACCCATTAAAACTAGAATTATATTGAATAAAAATGTGAATCAGGATATATTTTTAGTTCTATGAATGTAAATCAGATTTAAGAATGAAAGGTTCTAAAACACGTTAGACTTTTATTTTATAACGATTTAAATCCGAAACAAAAATATTAACCGATGCTGGCAATAGTCCAGAGATGATTACTTTATTTACTTTTAGCAAAGCTTTTATTGAGTAACAGTGTGATCGGTCGCTTTTACGAAGTTCTGAAACTTTTTTCTTTATATAAATTTAATTCAAAGTGACAAGTGCAAGATGCAACACCTGTGTAACAACATTAATAAGTGTAAGCACATCTTCTTTGTCTGTAACAAACAAAACCCGTTACTTCCACTCGGCGATATTATAAGAAAACGACATTATTGCAGTTTGGTAAGATGGTGACTCAAAAAAATTATTTTTAGCTGCAGTATATTTTTCCTATCATACCGTACTTATAATTCGAAAAAGGATACAATTTATCTAATTAGGTTGTACACGCTATTTAAACTTTAAACATTTTATTTAATAGTCAGGCTTTGCAAGATTTGTGAAACGACTTACAAAGCCTGTCATGAATACGTTTAAGTTTTTTCGTTCTTAGAGTTAAACTGTAAAATTATCATTTCACACTGACGTTTATGGTATTGTTTCTTTTGCGAGTTTCATTATTCTATAGTATTAAACAAAAATAAGTTTTATGGATAATATGTTAGAGAGGAATTAAAATAAATGCACATATATTACGACGGTGTGTCAACGAGACAGTGATGTTTATAATATTTTTATCAAATATATGGTCACTTTAGTTCTATATTCGTTCTCTTCATTCATTTGAAAATTATGCCATACCGGTGTTACGTGGTTTTTCAATAGATTGTATCGTTGAAATCTTGCCAGTAAAATTCAATATTACATAAAAAAAACGAGTTCATGACAAATCAGATGTATTATGTATCTGTTATTCATTGCAAACGTAACATTTAAGGTGAGAATACATGCCATTAAATTTAATCTTGTAACCTTGTTGTGGTTCTTTTGAAGAAAGTTACGAGGAAAATACATCTCGTGGTGTAAGGTTTACATAAAGATTGACACTTTTGATATTAAGTTGTTATCTCACAATTATATGCGTTTCCATGGAGATGATCCGAGACTTTATATCACCTGAGCGTAGCGACGAGATTAGCATTTTGAGATAAAACGAGAAAGAGACGCCGCAAAAATATTTACGATGATAAAGAACTTGTTATAAAAACGCTCGGAATATTCAAGAATGTTTTTTTTAAGCACTATGTGTACATCAATACAAAATTTTCTTTCGTATTTTGAAAAAATAACAAATTTGTTGAGTAATGCATATATTTTAATACGAAACACAACGTTTTATGTTTATCTATCGCCTAAACATTAAAATGGAGAAAAGGCTTGTCTTGAAATGTATAACGACAAGTTTAGTTTGCCTTTTCTTTTTTCAAGTTCCAAGTGGAATTGGCATACATATTTTTTACGTAGTTAATCGTATTTCCGTTTTTAAGTAGATAAAACGGATTTCCAATGATTCATCTTACTAGATTACTTGATAGTGTGTTACGAGAATTATGTAGATGAAACTCAGTGGCTTAATCTATTTCATCACAGAGTGCAAAAAAGGAACGGGATTAAAAAAAGTCTACTTAATGGGACTTTCTGATTGTTCTGAGAAGTACTGCAAAAGTCTATAGCGTTAGATCAAAATTTACCATAATATTTAATGGAGCATTGTTAAAACATCACCCCTTGCCTCGATAATCAAACTAGACAATAGTAAATGAGATATACCACACAGCTATTAGGAATAATCGTCTTAATAAAGTAATTTACACATAAGTCTAGTTTCAGTCATTTAAAATAAGTGTTTGTGCGATGAAGTTAAATGGGATACCTGGATGGCAAAGTAAATTTGAAAAAAAAATGGTATTACCTCGTCCAATATTTCTGTTCTTGTACTGTTTTTTAGTTGACTGTTCTGAGCGTACGGTAATCATTGACAACTCCATTGTGACATTGTATTCCTATTATTGCGACCCCATTCAACCTAATTGATTCCTTTTTGGTAGGAAAAAATGTTTATTATTAACTAGCTCTAGGCATAGGTCATAGCAACAACATCCCATGTTGAAAATGTTACAAAACATCTACGGTAATAGGAAACTGAAACATATTCGAATTTATTATATTGAGGAAGTAAAAATAAGTATATAAGAGTTCAAATGAGTAATGAAAAAAAAACAGTTGTATAAAATACTTTGTTTAATTTCGTCGTTCATGTTTTACTGACTACATGGTAATAATTTCTTTACGAATTGTTTGTTAGTATCGTGCTGAAGATTAAATCATCCACGTGACTAACTCTTTTCATTCAATTATGAAGTTTAGCAATCTAAAAGTATGTAGTGCTTTTAGTTATTGATCCCAAGACGTTTTGAGCCCGTATTATTTTTGTCATACAAAATAAAAATCAATCAAGTTTTAGCAAACAAGAACAGTTTTAATGACCAATGGTAAAGAATTTTTGGCAGGCAAAAAATGACCTAATTAAATCTAGTGATGAATACCGGAAAAGGCTAAAATAATCAACTTTTTTAGAGGTTTTATTTGAATATAAATATATGTAATTATAATACCACACATTTTCTCACATCTGTAATGACGAAAAGTAAGTTGTTTAATTGTAGAGCTAGAAATAACTGTTAAAAAATTATAATTTGAGTATAGATTAGTTTGCATACCTATCTGAGATGTAACAAATACTTTAATTATTTCGCAAGACTACTTAATAACATATCTGGCTAAAAATAATTTCAGAAAACTAATTTAAAGGATAAGTGTTCAATAAAATTGGATTTGCCTCACCCAGCCAGACACGTTTCAGCGGCTATGATTTTTTTTAATCGTATACTGCACGATACTACGATAAATATTTTTTAAAATTAATCACAAGAAATACCATTACAATGGATGACTAAAAACACAATATTACAGTTAAACAGATTCTTTCGCAATCGTATAATAAAAATAATTATTTGTTTGTGATCATAAATTATATACTGCATTCAAACAATATCGAAGCAGAATTCGTAGAATTTTATCACTGATCCATTGTTCTATGTCTACAATTCAAAACAGCAGTCAACCGTGCTTTGATGATTCGAAATATAAATTGAGAACTTAGTTGTTAATTTACAAAAAGTGACTATAAAAATATAAATTATTTAATATATTTTGAACATGGAATGCTAGCGATCTTCCATAAATTATTAATTTCATCCTTTGTGATAGTTAACGATGATTCTTAAATAACAAACTAATATATGTCGATCGCCATTGCTTAATCCGCTACGGGGGGCCGTTTTGTTTCCATAATGGACCGTATCCGTGCCATATGTAAACTCATCGATACAGCCGCCGCTTTAGTTTCATTTACAATTTTTAGTTTTATTGCGAGCAAGAAACTAGCTAGGTCAATAAAACAGGAGAGAAGATGTATTGTGTACCTTTTCTACACAGCTATATTTGAATAAGCAAATGTTCGTTTAAGCATAGCTCTGACGATGGCGTGAGCCGAAATAACTATCAACTATACTTTTTTTTTAATAATTTTGTAGAACTAAAATACATTGCTATTTTTTAACCGTTTTATAATGGAGTTCTACCAAGCGAATGCCAATTCAATCAATAAACAGTCTTTACTAACTTTCAAACATACACTGTCGCCTGTCTTTAGTTAATTTGTAGTGAATCAATGGTTTTTTTTTAGACAATACCACTTTAAACTTTTTTAGTTATTCCATTTCTTTGAGATGCATTGTAATTTAAGAAAATGTCTTATACGTATAAAAAACACTTTCATGTTTAAACCTGAAAATAGAGATTATTTGATGGGGAAAATGATAACGTAAATTTAAGAATTATATTAATTATAGTTAATAACAAAGAACAAATTGTTAATAATAAAACAAATTGATGAATAAATTAATTTTTAAGAGAATTTTTATCTTTTTACGAAAAAGTCAATGTTTCCCTTAATTGGAATATAATAATATTTTATTTAAGCATGTACTTAAACTAAAATATATTGAATTATGTCTTAAAGTAAAACGCCGTGGAATTAGTGTAGTCGAATAAAATCAATTATTTCAAATAATACGCAATGTTAAGTTAAAAATAAACTATCCATTTCTAGTGGCGCTTTCATGAATGACACGCTAATTTGCTAACACGCTGTCAAAATTTATTTTATCTCGAGAGCAATTATAAACTTTGAAAACTTGCAAGCGTATTGAATTAAGCTTGGCAAGTTAGTGTCAGACAGAATGCGGGTCATGACATCAAAAACTGTCGTATAATTTAAAATAAAAATAATTGTATTAATTTTGTATATGAAATAAATATTTTGAGGTCTAAACAATATTTTTTTTCGGACAACTTTACATTAAAACGCCACTAAAAACAATTAAAACAGGACAATTATACTAATATATAATAAACCAAATAACTAATAAATTATTCAACTCATTATTATTGGAAATTCTCGTAAGATTGAGGACGTGTGATTTTAAATACTTATTGGTAAAGAAGTGCAGTAATTATTGCACAGGTTTTTTTATTATCGTAACCAGTTTTTGTCTGATTAATTATAGATAATGCAAGTAGTGGAATTACAGCTATATTAGATTTGAGTTGAGGGTTATTTTTGATTGTATCTTTGTATGTTTAAAAACAGGTTCTTTTGTAACTTTATGTACCTATCACATTAAGATTATATCGTTTTTAATTTCTTCAAATTTTTTTTTATACCATCTATAGTTTTAATATTAAAGTTTTTGAATTACATATATTTTCTGTAAATATGAAAGTTTAAGCTTAAAAAAATGATTACATGGTCATTCGTAATAATCAAAATTATTTAATACGGATATCTTTTTTGTAGAATGGCTTTTTAAAATATTGTTTTATAATCTAGCTGGTGTCACTGGGAATAATCAAAGTTTTCCCAACTGACTCTGCAAAAATTAGATGAAATATGACGAAAGGCACATATGTGAGAGTTTTTCGTTCGCCAGCTTTAGGCTTCTGCCGCAACCAATTTTCTCCGAATATATTATATAGGGTTTTTAGGACTCAGTTCCAACAACGTCGTCGCTACGAGTCGATTAAATCAAAAAATGTTAGCGATGGTTTTTTATAAAAAAATACTGGCTTTATTTTTCCGCTCTTAAATATTCCCTCGGCTTATATTTTGACCTTGTTTTCTTGATAAATAGAATTAAGGGAAACGGCTATGTTAGCATCCAAAAAAAGAAAGCTCTCCAAGATTTTAAAATGTGTATACAAAATAATGGGCGAAGTTTATGGGTTCGCTGATAATTCATCAACATCGCCAATCTTTCCACTCGCAAGTTTTAGGATAAATGAAAACAAATTTTCTATTTTCTTTGGTTAAAATTATATATATTGTAGTTCAAGTATTAACCATACCGAATACAATATGGTTTTTCTTACACAGAGTTATTGCAAAGTAGGGGGCAAATAGTTTGTTTGCAAAAAGAATTTAATACACTATTTATATTTACTACTGATTTCAGGCTTATCGCACAATTTCTTTGATATAGTACATAAATAATAATGAATCTAATTTGAATTGTTACAATTTTGTACGATTCCACATGTTTTGTGACTAAGGACCATATCACTGACTGACTGTCAGTTCTGTTGCATCCGTGTGATAGAATGCCTGAATAGATGCCGAAAGGCAAAGCCCGGGTCGTTAGTCACAAAACATGTTGAATCGCACAAAATTGTAACAATTCAAATTTGATATTGAAATTCCATCAGGCACCTTCAGTCGATATTATAAATTATATCAATAATGAATCTATTTGCATCCACGAAAACATCCTAAATCATCATCACATACACAAAAAAATAAATGTTGAAGTTATCGTGAATTTTAAAAGATACGTAGGAATAAAAAAAAATTGTTATTTAACATTTAAAAAATCAATATAAAATAACGAACATAGATAAATCGTAATCGACTTAATAATAATAATTGGAATGACAAAAAAATATGTTTATTGAAATAAGTAAAAATTATATGTTCAAATATAGTTTATTTTAGAATATGTTTGATCTAAATATTATGCATAATATAATCTGATAATCTCATATTGCTGACGTTTGCATAATACACCATCTTGGTTACAACCACAAAAGACTAGATGGGGTTCAATATATACTTTTGGTACCATGAATAATCACGTTCTCCCACGCAACATGTGGTGTAATCGTTATTTCTTTTTTCGGTAGGTTTTTGCTTATTCAATAGATTTTCTACTCAACTTGGCTTAAATTTGAATAGATTTTCAAGACGCTTGATATTTTTCATGTCGAAAATTTTTTTATTTCTACTTACGATAACATAATACATATTTGATATCATATAAGTTTACGAAGATGATAAATGCTCATTGCTGTACAATCAAGAAAAGATTCCTGTCGATCATATCCACTTCCAGTGTGCAACATACCAACAATAAATGAAGCAAAACCTCAGAATTAAATGTACGAAAAATAATAAATAAGTCGCTCCACATCTTTTTTTCGTAATAATAACATTTATGATATCGACTGAACTTACTTGATGGAATTTAAACATCAAATTTGAATTGTCACAACTTTTTACGATTCCACATGTTTTGTCACTAACGACCTGGATTTCGCCTTTCAGCATCTTCAGGCATTCTATCAGCTCAGTTTTGTTGCATTCGTGTTATATAATGCCTGAAGATTCCGCAAAGCGAAATCCTGGTCGTTAGTGACAAAATATTTAGAATCGCACAAAGTTGTAACAATTCAAAAATGTAATAATAACGTGTCAAATTTATGTCACCAGGAAAATAAACTCATTTTTTGATAACCAATTCACTACACTTATAAAGTATATTTGTCTTTGTGAAAAATATCTTTTGTAATTTTTTATCTGGGTATTTCCGAAATCTGTTATCAAATTATTTGAAATATTATAAAGCAATTTAATAGATGCGATAAAATATACTATCGTAAATATTTGATGTAGGGAAATAGATGACTTACAGTGAAAATATTTTTTTTTCCAAACCACATATCATGGAAATTTACCTTATATAAAAAACGAACCAGTCTAAAAAGCATTTGTCTTGTATAGCAGAAAGTAAACATTTTACAGGTTTCAGTAAGAATAAAGCTTATTTTACTTGACGTCTTACATGTCTCAACCCCTAAACTATTTTCGCGGAGGCTTTCTGAAAAAATATCATATTATAAATATGAATATGTGAGAGGTTCTATTGTGTCAGCAGAATATTGTTATTGAAACCCTGTCATATGACTATCACACGTGGCACGCTTTAGTCAAATATAGGTAGCGTCTAATAAAATTGATACGTACTTTACTTTGCCCTATACGTAAAAGCGAATGGCGAAAGGAGATAAGCTCTTGAGTTTTAAATAAAGCTTCTTATGAGAAAATTATAGGATCCGATAAAAATTTCACATTACTTAAAGTGTTAGATAAAAAATAATACGTATCAATCAATAATTTATGAAAACTATTCAATTTGATTTCGAAAATACACTCTTCGATTTTACATGGCATTATTAAAGTAAGAAAAGTTCCTAAGTGGATATTAAATCTTAAAATATATGGAATTATGAATTCTTATGAATAAATAAGGAAATAGGATATTAGTTAATTTCGATATGCAGTCAGCTTTTGTCTATGTCAAATTAAATCGTAAAAGGTAAAAATAATATAAGTCGGTCCCTCGAAAAGAAAAATATCACCATTCAAAAATTTGCCTTATTTGGTATAAATATGTGGCAAGATTAAAAACGAACGAAAAACGAAATTTTGCTGTATATTTTCACATTTTGATCTGTGTTAGTTCACAGTGGCTTTATACATATCGAATCCATTTTTACGCGATGCATTGATTCCAGAAAGTGGTGCGTATAAAAAAACTTGTAAACTAACCTTATTTTCATATAGTTTCATTAATTGGTTCCAAAAATCAAAATATCGCGTAAAATTTAAATTTTCCTTCTACAAATTTGCGCAAAACCGTTTTCTTTACATATAAAATTTAGCTTTTTATTCACCATAAAAATACAATAATCGATAGATACGTATGTTTACGTGCATAATTTTTTCAATGATAGGAGTTATTCACAAATAAAATCGTTGTGCAAATTTTGAAACCAATATTTCCATCTTCCGTTCGTATTTATCAATATTATTTTAAATGTTTAGACGTCTCGAGTGCATATATTTGGCATAGTAACCCTCTGTGATCAAATTTACGTCTAGGAAACGTGGTAGTATACGAATTTAATAAACGCATTTGTGCTTAAACAACTTTTAGAGAAGATTTATCAATTACATCACATGATTTAGCGCAGGGTCATCACTTCTTCGAAGACAGGGTCACCATTTCTAGTGTTACGTAACAAGTAAATTGCGACAGAAAGTAATTATTTTTTCTAATTGTTTTACTGGTTAGATACACTACAATCGATTACATTGAATTTTTATCATTTAAAGCTTTCAATTGTGACAATTTTCTTGCGGTGCATAAATTATATAATTTTAAATAAATATCACAAAAAATTGCCAGGGTGCCAGATAGTCTGAATTTTATAAATTAAATAAGATCAACCAAATGAGAATTTTTGTTAAGCCACCCAAAATCGACTCGAGGACACAAGACATCATAGATACTATTGTTCAAGATTTCAAATCGTTTATTGATTTAATTATTCTAAAAGTAGAGTCTCAATCGAGTGGAAAAAAGCTCTTACCAATGGCCCCCAATTAGTAACAAAAAGTACATGAAAATAATATATTAGATTATTATTAGTGTACTTTGTCAATTTTGGCTAGTTTATCTGGCAGCACTACTTATATTACTGTTCATAGATAAACGATCTGAATTGCCAATGTGTGTGTGTTATGAAATCATCTTTGTCCAATGTAGTAATCATATCAATTAGTATTTTTTTCATGTCAAGTTTTCCTTAAAACTCATCAGCGTGTGAAAAAATCGATATCAAATAACTCACTGTATCACTGGAGTGGCGCCAAGCTAATTTCACTTCCCAGACCTTTATCCGTCTCATTAAAACCGAAGCAGACTACAATTATATCGTTATTCCACAATATCGTTCATATTAGCATGACTTGCGCCAACAGCCACGGAATGGAGCGTTCAATTAATTAACATCATTGAATTATTGAGATCTCACTGCACATATTTACGTCAGCGAAATCGTCATATCATTTAGTCTAGCAAAATGTAAATTTCTCACCCATTTATAAATACAATCTATATGAAACTATCGTATGTAATGAAAATACTATTCTATTTCTAAATTTTGAATTTGTGTGGTGGTAACATAATCCATATATCGACCAAAATGTCAATACATTAATTTATCCATATTGATATTCAACTCGCCGAACACCGCGACTATAGACGGAAATGTCAACCGCTCTGCTACAGGTCTGAAATAAGAAAATACATTCAAAGAAACGTCTCAAAGTGATCTCTTATGCTAGATATACTTAACATGTGGCCGACAAGCTTTTATGAACTACAAACGTATAAACCTTAGTTATCTATCACGGTAGGTTTATGCATCAAGAGTCATATTATATTTGAAATGAAGTTCTAATATGTACCAACAATTTGAGCTTATCTGTTATTACTCTTTCTTTATATTAAGTATGGCATAGTTTTCTATTTTATAGCCGCAAAAATAAAGGATGGGTATGATTGCTGTAGGCACATATGATAATTTACTATGTGGTATTCTCCTAGTGAGTTGGCTGAAGCAACTTCCCAAAAGAATATACTACTTAAATAGCATTCAAATATTTTTTTGTGACTATAACAAAAGCGTAACCGGCCGTTGCTGTATGAGGCCGAACTATATCTTATAGTTCTACACTAACGGTGACAATATAGAATGTAAATTTATTTTTTTAAAAATCTACAAATCATACGATTTTTCATTAATCATATTCTTCTTTTGCCCCATTCTACGTTCGAATAATCATAACCAACAAAATTATATTTTTCAACTGTAACATCGGTTGAATACGCTTGTAGCAATTCAAATAACGCGCATCCATATAGCTTAATCGCAATCACATAGTAATATAATGTTAGACGTAAATTTTTATGAAATTATATCATACACCGTAACGTTAATGAATTTTTTTATTCGTATGATATTACATAACAATTTTTTGATACGACTTAGGCATGCTGAGGATGTGTATGTTATATTTGCACATACGTAAATTACTTAATTGTTTAAACACTTTCGCTCTCAATGTCAAACACGTGAAAGAGTTGATAGACATTTCATCTCAAAATGTTTTAATGGGAAGTTGTTTTCTATCATTTGAAACAATTTTTTCATCACTACATAATTTACAAGTAGTCATGACATCTTTACTCTTGGATTTAAATTCACTAAGCTATGAAAACACACATACCACTTCACTATTTGTTTAATCATCTTTTGTATTGCCTATCGATTCTAAAAATGCATATTGATTGGCTAAAGCATATTTCATATGGACAGACATTGAAGTAAATATTTGTTTTATTTATATACTATACTTTATATGTTTATTTTTTTCTACATCAAAAAATATTTATACCAAACTTAAAATTATTCTAGTTTCATAAATTATTTTATAGCAATAGTAGTTATTGAATAAAAAAATGATTTTTTTTACTAGAAGATTGAAAAAATTGAGAAGATTGAGAAAACTTGCCTTATTAATACAATATAATATAATACAACTGACACGGTGAGAAAAATAGTAATGTATTTTAGTTCTACAAACTAAAATAAATTGCTATTTTTTTCAGCGTATTATAATGAAGTTCTACCAAGTGAATGTCAATTCCATAAATATTATACATCTGCATGTTTATGTAAACATATGTATACATACAGTATATGTATACATATGAACATTTTTTCAATTATTACTTTTGGACAGCAATCAAAAAATATATAAACAATATTCTGTATGCATGACGTTTTATTTCCATATTTTTAGCTGAATTGTTCCATTGTAAGGAAGTTTCCAACATTTTATCAACACTAATGTTATACCTTTCTTATATTTAGAATCAAATTTTTTCATATTGTGGAATAATCTATAAAACATTCTTACTTCAAATGTATGGCTTAATTCCAAAAGTAATCTAAAATTAAAAAAGTATAGCGAAAAAAATGTTAAGCGCCCTTCATTACAATCCTCTCCACAGGTATGCTTCAATCATCACCGCCCTAAATAAATTATTCCCCGCAGTACAAATTGCAAATTTATTTACCATATTACCCCGCCCTCCCCACAGTTGTTCCCTTTTAAACGATTTAATTCCAGAGAGCCCGAGGGGACTCGTGTGTTACATTTATTTGTAAGTTTTATTTATATCGATCATTTCGCATATTTCATCGCTTACATCTTGCGCTTATATAAACGGGAATGAGGATTGAAATCCTCCCACATATTGTATTAACCAAGCAGTAAAGATAAATTTGGCAACAGGATAACCATTTGAAA
The DNA here is from genome assembly GCA_028555115.1 of Himalopsyche japonica. Taxonomy (NCBI): domain Eukaryota; kingdom Metazoa; phylum Arthropoda; class Insecta; order Trichoptera; family Rhyacophilidae; genus Himalopsyche; species Himalopsyche japonica. Next base: position 191,317 of record JAHFWJ010000510.1, on the reverse strand, counting down.
AGTTATAAGCAATCATTTCTTATTAAATTTAGTTCTTACGAACTCTAAACATCCTTCTTATTAAAGTAAACCATTAATCACATTAAAGGTATTAATTATTACTTCTTGTAAACGCGTCACATTTAATATTTAATCATTTTCTAATATTAAAGTATAACTTTATTAAACACATAAATTCAGTATTGAAAAAATAATTTTAAAGTTTATGCTGTTATCCTTTTGTATAAAATTTATAACTTTCAATTTTATATTGAGGTGAACTTTTTTCAATTTCAATAAATATCAGTTTCTTATATCGATTTTAACTGTTCAAGTGAAATGATTTATTTGTGAGACTGCCAAAACCAAAAACCGCAAACAATAACTGGTTGAGTGTCTAAAAATACCATATAATTCTATAATGTTTTGAGAAGTGATTTATTCATTTTAATATCATTAAAACTTTCTTGAAAGATAGCGTTTTCTGTTCTAAAATATTGATATTCATTTTAATGCTGTTATTAAAAAACCGTTAATTGATATTGGAAAGAGAGTTCGATATATAAATTCGAAATTTATTGGGTAAAATATCCTAATATATTAATTAACAATATTTTAGGAGAGCAAGATACTTAATTAATATTAATACGAAGTAAGAATGAATTTAATAAAAAATGGCTTTAATTTATTTACATTTCGATATAATATAAAATTTGTTTTCGACTAGTGTATGATTTACACTATCAAAAAGAAAAAAAACTGATAATCTTTATTATCTAACTTAACTAGCGGTTTTTCCAACACCCAAAAAACATAGATGAAGATGTATAAAATTCAATTTTGAATTTGTGAGTCAGTATTACAGTTATAGTTTCAATTATAACGTAAAGTGAAATATCCTTTAATGGTCGAAAGAATGTTGTCTTTATTAACTCTACAAAAACATTTATGTCTTTTAACTTGTCGGATCCGTTATACAGTGGTCAACGTCATCGTTTTCTGTAACGCATCTCACGGGTTCGAATCGGCGAACAGAATTTTTTTCTGTCAATTTATTGATTGAAAAATGAGGCGTAGCGATAGCAGTTTGCTGAGATGAAAGTGATAAAAGAGATGAGAATAAACTGAGTAACAAACAGTTCTCCAAGAAAACTTCCTGTTGATATGGCATGTACTTAGTAATTTTTTGTTCAAGCTACTTTGCTATACATTTAAGCATGTTATTATTATAAAAAAAAATACATTAAATGTTCGCTATGTTTTTTATTTTATTTCTCAAATCATAAAGTTTCATGCATATAATTCATAAAAGCGCTCAATATGGCAAGAATATAGATGATGCGACATTTTAAAAATGATTTTTTTTGACTAAATACAAAATCTTTATTTTCACTAGACATTATATTCAATAACACGGAAAACACTATGACAGTAACATAATTTATGAGGTATTGCAAAACAATATTTTATATCGACTGCTGTTTTCAGTAGGCAGACAGAATATTTTAATACCCAGCGTGCTCGTATATTGAAATATCCAAACTGATTTTTATTACCTGATCATATGTTAAGCTTAGATGCAAAGTAATATATTTGCACTTTACGATGGATCGTTATTGGAGAACTCTGAACAGTAAATAAATGTAAGATCTCAATGAGCCAGCACATGTAAACAATAAATACGCAACTTCCAAAATATATACATATAATATTTGTATCAACGATATCTTTAGTTTGATTTAAGAGTAAATATATTATTCGTATTGGCATTTTATCCATTACATTTATTAGTGAGTCATTTCCTCTAGGCAGCATGGCATAGAAATGTTCGGACAGTGACACGGAGTGATTTCCTTCCCCAACTTTTGTCAACTAGAAAATAAAATATTACTTCTTCCACGCACTTTGACAAAGTGAATTCTTGACTGAAACTGTAAGGGCCTATGAATTCTGTTACCGCCAGGCTGAAGGTTAAGAAATGGGGTGGCTTCCTGCTTTATTTCATGGCGGGCGAGGTACGTACTTGGAGAGGATCGGACTGCGGTAATTGCATACTACGGAGAATTATTTTACTTCTATCGGAACTGTCTCTTTGTTAACATACTTTGAGTGATTTCGCAGAAGTAATTTAATAAAAAATAAAGATACAATAATTTTCAACGAAATAAAGAATTTTGTATTTTTTTATAGAATGCATTTGAGTATAATTAACACAAGTCTCGCAATTCCCTGTAAATTCAACAAAGAGCGCGATTTGTCGGTGATACACATTTTTTTAAATCGTAAAACAAATTTGTTCTTGTAAGTCACAAATTTCCAAAATTTTGTAATACTTTTAAAAGTTACAAATTGCAAAAATTCATAAGCGCACTACAAATTGCATTACTTTTATTCTTACGCCGGATCATTTTGTATAAAAATAGACGAAAATTCGTCCCCATTAAATGTTGATAGAATTATGATAACTGTTATCAAGCGTAAAATTTTCTTCAATTTAAAATATTTGTAGAATTTATTTTTATTTGAAAATGTGTTTAATCGACTAATATTATTGTGTTGGTTTAATATGAATAAATCATTACGTCAGAAGCGTCCCTGGAATTATCCTCCCCAACATTTCATTCTTCAGGCAACGACCGGCGCGCGACTTTTTAAGTGATTTTTCTTATTACGGCGCCTCTTATAAACGTATCTAGCTTTTCTGCGGTGGGCGCCATTTTCATTTGTGAGCTTTTTATTGTGTAATGAAATGGCACTTTCAAATGAATATGTTACGGTATGTTTTTAGCACTCCACTTCATTGTGAAAGTTTTCCCTCTCCTCATTTACGGTCGTTTTTCATCTGTAGTGATGGAATTATTCATGAGAAAATGTCAAATCGACGAGCAGTCAATACAGAGTGATGCTTTTTCATATTTTTATTTCCCCCCTTGAGCGCTCTTTTAAATATTAATATTGACGTTGAGAAAGAATATTACGTTATAATTATAATGTCACGTCTAATTTTCAGACGATTTCCCAGAAACCTTTTGTAGACTTTTCTTTGAACTGGAAGCCGTTATACAAACAAAATTTTAATCAAATGTTTGCAGCTAATATGACTTATAGTATCGTTTAGTCGTCACACTATGATTCACCCGTCTTTACAGTCAAGCATTCTCAAGACAGTTTTCTAGTGTATCGTAACATTTTTTTATCTATAATTACTCAAATATCAAGTTTCATTAAATTAAATGGATGTCATTTTTGGTATTTTTAAAGACACATATTCAAACTACAATTTTATTGAGATTTTTATTCTTAACAAATAAATCGATTCTCATTTATAATATATAAATCACAATAAGCACCACGTGTCAAAACCAATAAGATATAATCGTCATAAATTATGTTATATGATATGATTAGTAACATCCAAATTGAGAAAAATTTTCAACAAACACAAAACACTAACACGGTGAAAAAATAGCAATGTATTTTAGTTCTACAAAATACATTGCTATTTTTTCACCGTGTTATAATTGAGTTCTACTAAGTGAATGCCAATTCAATCAACAAAACACTAATGCTTTTATCAGCCAACATACCATATTCGAGTGCAAAAAACCGCACCTTATTTTATAGCGCTTTTATTAGTATACATATAAGTTTTATTTATAAAATGTCAATTGACCCTCCCATTAGTATTTCCTAATCGAAAAGTCACTCTCTTCCTTTGTTGTTCCTTTTATTCCGTTGCGCAATTTGAAACCTCATAAGCACTTCATTGAATAGCAAATGAATGAAAATCAGTTAAAATAACTTTTGTTTCTATAGTCTATATTATTCTCCGGAAATGGTTTTATTGGAAAAAATAATACTTTCTAAAAGTGTCAGGGTAAATTTTTAAGATAAATAAATCTTCGTTTTTTTCGAACGATAACCCCATATTTCATATGAGCTTCGAACGTGTATAACATGATGCATTTATAGAACGAGATAACCGTATTATTCGAGGGTTTCATGTTTATATAACTTTGAATTAATGGAAAAACTTTCATTCAAAATGATAAATAATTAAGTGTATATTATATTTGTCACGTGAAAATGACATAGACTATATTCGTTTGTCGGATAATTATTTTAATTTACCATGGACCAATTACACAAAGTAAAATAAATGACTTTTAAGGTGTTAACTGTCACTTCTTGATGGAAAGGCACTATATTTTAATTATCAACTGATGCTCGCGATGAGCGAAACCGGTCCTGATCAAAAAATATATTGTGGAAATAAGTACTAAAAAAATGTGTTTTTATTATTAAAAAAAAAAAAAAATGAATTAATAAGTGAGTCTACAGAGTGTACTATTAAAATTCCATTACGTCAGCTTGATTACCAAAGGCAAGATAAAAGCAATTAAATTTTAGCTTCAACTTAACAATAATTATTTTATGAAAATTTTAGGAATCTTTATAAATCGTTATTGCTATCACAAGGATCGCAACACGTTTCTGTGTTGTTACTAAAAAACTTTCGATTATTTCGCAATCAATGCACCGTGAGGTTCAATGTCGGTGGCTCAGTATATTACTTACACATTCTATGCAAGACTTATCTCAACACTGTATCAGTTAGTAATTTCTTGTCTTTGATTTATGATATAGTCTGACGTTTTTGCAATGTCATCTTACACATTGCTCTCTTTCCCCGCGTCAGGAGAAATGTGTATCCTCGTCTCTCTCAAAACTTTGCGTCCATAGTCCAGACATATGAGTGTGATAGAGTGAGCGTTTGAGCGTCGTTTGCACTACTGCTCGTGCCATATGCGCAAATGTCAGTATTGCGTGGGTATTTCAAATTAAATAAAGGAATCGACAAAAATCATTTTTATTATGAAATGTGCTCGACGTATTTACAATATTCCCAACGATGCTTTACATATTTTAACTTCAAACAAAAATTAAGCAAGTAGTTCTTTTTTTGATGGATAAGAATCCGTGATTTGTTTATTTATATAGCAAGACGACTGGACCTGTAACTTTTCCTTTAAATATAATATTAGAAAGATGATGGTTCAAGGTTTTTTTCATATGACTGAAGATTTTTTTATAGTGAAAACCAATATACGATAAAGACTGAGGGTGATTGATGGAGTTCAAAAAATTAACACTGTATAAAAAATGAATTTTTCATATTGTACACATATACTACTTTTAATAATATATGAAAATATGCTTTTTTGACAATAGAGAAGTCAATAAGTCATTAAATATTTAAACTGGAACATCTATATAAAACATAATGTTATACATTGCGTCGAAGAAAACGCGTGTGGCAATAGGGTCGTAAGACAAACATGACACGGCAAAAGATTCCGTGGACTAAATCACGAACAAAACATGCTGTAGGCAGTAATCAATTAGGGTCTACAGGACAAGAGTTTTTGCTATTTTTCCTAAGCAACACGCTTTCTCGTGTTAGTTTTGCGATTAGTTGGGGCCATTGATTGATATATGTCACTTCCAAATGTCACGTTGAAATCAATTGGCCGATAATTGCACTAAAGAACCAGTAACTTACCGTTTGAAAAGCGGTATCGTTTGCGTATACCCTGAGACTGTAACTAATGTTCTCTACTACATTTAACAACACCATATGTTGTATTGCTAATTCTTACATTCAGTTTCCATTGCGACTAAATCCAAACAAAATTGTTTGTACTTTATTAAAAGCAAGTCGTGTGAAAGGTTTTTAACGAAGTTTCGGTCGCAACTGGTTGCAGTTAGTTGCTGACGATAAATTTTCCAAGCTCCTAAAATCGTCTTGGTATTATGCAAACGTGGAGGTAAATTGTTAGCGATTAATTACTGACATAGATTGGCGGGCGATAAATTTTCTAATGATCCGCAAACAGACTATTATATTTGAGAAACCAATGGCAGCAATAAGTTGATAACTGAATATTGGATGCATGCTTATCATTTTAATTGTTATTCAAACCACTCGTAGCTTCATTTACCTGTATAATCACCAATGCACAGTATAATAAGAAAATTTTAATCATCCATTAACCTTAAAACCGGGTGGTAAAATGTTTGTTGTAGCTGGAAACCCGCCCTATAAAAATATTTGAGCTAGTAATAACTTTGATCATAGGCGTAGGTTACTCTTTGAAAACTTTTAAGGTGCTTACTGTCACTTCTTGATGCATGGTATTTTAAGTAATAAATACACATTTTTGGTTCTTATTTCAACAATATATTTTTTGATCAGGACCAGTTTCGCTCATCGCGAGCATCATCAACTGAGAGAATACAATTTACAAATCAGTTTATTTATACAAAATTGAGTTAAAGGTAGCAGGTATATAAAACTACGGTTTCAAGAACTAGGAATCAATTTACAGGAAAACATACAATATTAATAGAAATAATATAAATTCATTTAAAAAGGAAATGTTCACAATGACTTATTAAAAATTTCAAACAAAATTAAGCGAAATCAATAATCCATTAAGAGCTCTGAACAACCATAAAAATCTAATTAAGGAAGTAAGGAGTGAGAAAATTTTAATGAAGAAAATAGCCCACACTTAAATACTTAATAGAACAAAATGAATTAATATATGGAAATTTAATTTATATTACATTTCCAATAATATAGTCTTTTTTTCCATTAAATATTTTTTAGCTTTATTTAACGCTTGAATCTATGAAAACGCACGATTCAAATATAAATGAAATCTTAAGAAAATCAAGTGAAAGCTTGATCATCAATAGTTACTTAGTAATCATTCAATTATCACCCTAAAGCTATGATTAATACTCGCGTTGTTATCTTAAATATCCACTTCCAAAAAAACTGTTAAATCCGTGTTTGGCGTTTCTATGTATCGCTAGTAATTTCTTGTTGATATCGACAAATATTGATTTATACAATAGTTTTATGAATTGTCATTTCATCGGAACGTAAGAGAGATTTGGTATTGCGGTATATGTTTAGCCTAGGTCAACTGTATGTTTTCGGTAAATATTACACGAAGCTAATAATATTTCTTATTAATAATTTCACACTTGTGTATGATAATTTGACGAATGCTTAAAAAGTGGGTATGAAACTGATGATATATGTGTCGAACAATACATGTTCTTAGAACGAAAAACGCATGCCTTTGATTATGTCTTCTTTTTTAGTTATAGAAACCGGTTTTTTATCAACATTAAATAATTATGCAATTTAGTAAGGGTTTTTCAAATAAAATAACGTTATACCAAAAGCTTAGAGTAAAGAAAAACTAAAAAAAGTTTTAAATGTGTATTATTTCTATATATGAATATACTTCCGAAGCTTTTTTCAAAATTTAGGTTTTCAAAATTATAAATTTAAACATTTTTCGATTTCATATACATATTATTATAAACTTGTAAAATAGTTCAAATCACTTACATTAACTGTAACATGGGAAATTTTTATTTTTGACAACGACAATTTTATTTGCAGTACGAAAGTTTATTTATGAAAAGTATTGTTTCAAGGAATGATGATAACATATTAATCTACACCAATCATAAACAGGTCTTATTAACAATAATTATTTATAGGGGTGTTTTATGAAAACGATCTTCCTAGAGTTTTATTTGAGTCATTTAAACATTTTTAGTGTAATAAAAATAATAATAGTGTAAAAACTCTTAAAACCTTTTTACTGAGAATAATTAGTCTATACATCGATTGCGTCTTTGATAAATATTGTTCAATCGAAATTTTATAACGTTAAAAAACGAAATTGGATTCCTCTTCATAATCATTCAATCGTAACAATCAAATCCTATTTTTCTTCCGAAAACAACGGAAATAAGTCTTTTGAATTCATTGGTCCGAATAAAAATGAACCGGAACGTTGCCAGATTAAGAGAGATTGTTTCTACGGAGATGTGATCCGACCTCAGTATACAAGTTACGTAATGGAGTATTCATTGAATGCTTATGTTGCTTTCCAAATTAAAAATATTGAATAATATATTCATATCACCAAAATTCAATTTGTGTTTATGAGTAAAATAATAGTGTTAAGTATTTTATTTAGGTAGACCATAAGAATATTCAATATTGTATTATAAAAACGTTATGTACATTTTATTGTTTCTATTATTAAGTCGAAAGCTAGAAAAAAGTGTATAGCGTTAGAAATAGTTTAATTTTACTTGTTGTTAATTTTATTTGTTGATTCGGCTGTATCATCGTTATAAATCATTTATATTTAAAGCGTTACTATTGTATTTGACACGATTTTTAACTTTCAATCTCAAATAGACGAAATACGTATTTATTTTAGTCACTCATGTGATATTGTTAATTTTCACACTTCGATTTAAAAAGGAAAATCTTGAATAGTGTTGTCTCTTCAAAGAAGCTTTTATACATAGCGACTAGTTAAAACGCATCCACATGCTGCCTAAAAACTATACTGCTCTAGGAAAACGTTTCGTATTTTTTTATGAATAATTAAAAAAAAAACTTGCTTTATCGTATAATGTGTTTGCTGTCGAAAATAGTGAGTGAATTACATTAATTTTGGTCTCATAGTGAAATAAGTAATTTTAAGATTGATTTATTGATATAGTTACTGTGATTTGTTGATTTTTTTTCTGATACATATGATTCTTAAATTATGGTACAGCGAAAGCCAAAATCTAAACTTAAGTCTAGTCTTGATACTTTCTTTATATCTTTACTCCCTCTTAAAAAATAGTAATCGTAGATTAACTACTGTTGAAATAAGCTTCAATAGAAGTTAATATGTTATAAAAAAATAATTCATAATCCGATTATGAAAAAATTGAGGTTAAAGTTGTGATAAAGTGTTTTGATATGCGGTTCAGGTAAAGTAGTTTGTAAGATCGTTGTGTACGTACAGTAAAATAAGATCAGTATGTCTCAGAGGTTAAAAATGCGCTTCGCTTAATATCAACAATGGGATCCGCAAAGTAAACTCGGAGAAATAGTGGTTGAATTCTTAGCGCACTATTATTTTTTCAACGAGCAACTGCAAATCGTTACTCCACAAGTAAAAGGGCACATGCGAAATTTTGGCGGTTTAAAATAATGATAGCAATTTTGTTCATTTTATATTTTACATTGTGTTTATTTATTACAGAAAAATGTAATTCAGTTACTATGGAATCACTATAAATTGAACAATCTTCACTTCCGCCTTTTATCAGAACATGTCAAACTAAAAATACATTTTTACAAATTTGAATTGTTACAACTTTGTACGATTTCACATGTTTTGTCTCTAACGACCCGGGTTTCGCCTTTGGGCATCTTCAGGCATTCTTTCATACAGATACAACAGAACTGACGTAAAATAAATAGTTAGCATTATCTCACTAGCAATATATACCTAAGTCTTAATTACAGGAAAATACTTATCACAAGGAAAGCAGTAAATTGCAGCTAGACCCAGTTTTCATTCGAAAATACTTTTTTAAATACGCTAAAGTCTAATTTTCTTTATTTCTACCGTAGTTTTGTTCAAGTAACCTTTTGCTTTTAGGCAGACAAAACACAAAATAGGTTGTAGAAACAAAGTCTTTATTGTTTCCCTTATTCAGACTTTCATTCTGATTTATAAATTAAATAATAGTATGATAATCTATGCAAAATTAAATACAAAAGCAGATATTCATTATATAAATGTAAATTATTACAATGAAATATGTTGGTGAAGGGATAATTTATGATTAAAATATGTTTTATGTAAACAGTAAATGTGGAAATATTATAGCGTCTTCTTAAAGTATTATTTTATTGGAAAATTCATTTGTCTTCGTCTAAGAACTCATTCATATTAATTAGTAAAACAAAAGCATGTCCGTTTTACAAATTATAATTACGAAACAATTTTTAAATTGACGATATATAAAAAAAAAGAAGTCAACGAACTACGCTTTTCGTATGTATTCAAATCAGCTTCGAAGCGGAAAGCAATAAATAAATAAACTTTTATTCTCCCAAAACGCTTTATTGCAAATAGTTTTTTATTGTTTTTCGTTTTTTTTTTGTATAAGCCCATACTTTTTAGTATTATGTACTAAGCATAAGAAGAGTTACACAAATAACGCTCGAAATATGTTCCTTGAATTGAGATTATCTTTCGAGGTTTCGTTTCGTGTATCATGTGTTAAATATAGCTCGTTATATAAAAATTAAGATTACTCAATACTTTTTATTGTTGGTCAATCGTTATGCGGTAAAATAATCAAATTAAAACTAGTGCCATCAAACGCACTTTTATTAAAATTCCTATCAAAATTACCTTACAAAACAGTATTTACTTTAGAGAACTAACCTATTCCGCTAAGTTTGTCGAGAAGAGGGATGGGAGCGTTATCTTGTCAGATATTTTCTGATATCTATCATTATCCACGTATCAATGATTCACGTACAATTTTACTATAATAAAGGAACTATTTAAAAAAAATCATAAATGAATACGCTTTAATCTTTGCTTTGTATTGTTGTATATAATTTGTTTGTATAATCTTGTGAAAAAATAACGTTTTGAACCCCAGGATTTAAAATGTTGGGTGTATAGATCTATGAAGTCCGAATGGCCGGTGACCTTTATATGAGACGACGTGGAAGCTCAAAATATCCGTAAATCGTCGAGTATAAACGATAACTGTTTTTATCAAGGCAATATGCTAAAGTGTAACTACATAATATAACACATATAGTTAAACCTTTATGATTCTCTTAATGTTGATTCATAGGCTCATATTCATTAAATAGATCCGTAAAGTTACATAAACATTTCGATGACATGAAATTAGGTAAATTTAGCCAGGTATACCTGTACCCTTTGAAGGGTTCTGATCCTGCGAAAATAATAAATAAGCCTGAAAAGTTTCTCTTGTGTATAGATAGTTAGAACTTGTTAGTTCCTGAAAATGTGTATTTTCTGAATGGGTTTACCGATAGTTTTATCAATATATAAAATGCGATACTTTGATAGTAAATAGGTGCTTTGTTGGAATAATGCGGTTGTTTTGTGCAAAGCTTTTTGAAAATATCTCATTTTAAGGAATGAGAAGTTTTAACGTTAAATTTAAATAATTTCATAGCTCAAGAATTTATATAAAACCAGTAGCATTCTCCGGATATAAATTCATTATATTTTAACTATTTTACGTACGCATGTTTGAACCAAACAACCAATGTAGAGTCTAAGCCTCTTAGTAAAGAATCTAACGACACCTGATTATGTTTATTAAAGTTCTACGTATAGGATTCGTTAAAAATAAAGGGATGGCTTTAAAAAATCTTTTTCATCGATAATCTTCTTCAATTTCCATTTCGATATTTAAAAAATAAACAAGGAGTTGAATGAATGAAAAGAGTATTTCTGCAATGGAAACTTTTTATCTGATGCATATTTACACCGATAAATGTTTCCTATGATGCAATTTTCGCCAAAGCTAGAATTTTTTTTATGAGATTTAAAATAGCAGTTTTAATGGCTTAATAAAAACTGTAGTTATTTTTTTAGTTATTTTAAACATATTAAACATATTATTTTTTACAAAAAAAAATCTAAAACATATGTGGGTATTCAACCAAAGTAATGTAAAATATAGCTTATAATTATTCCTAGTTTCATGATGTTTTAATTTCATAGCTGATTCCTATAATTAGCGATAACAATGATTCGTGTACTGATATGGTAAAACAATATGCTAGATTTATTTAAAAAGTCATAATTTCTGTGAAAACCCTTTCTTTCAAACACAAATTCGTAAAGGCTTTTATTTATCGCCGTCATTCTTAGAGTAAGATTTAAATATTGAGAAACTTAATTATATTTCTCTATTGATGTCAGTAAAAAGAGTAAAATTTATCGTCCTCGTTAGTGTTGTCATAAATTTTCCAATATTTTCTATTGTCGAGCATCCCGAGCCCTCTCGATGCCGTCAAAATCCAACAACAAAAGAAAAACGCTTGCAAAAATCCTTTCGAATTGAAATTATTCCCAATTCCCAGGCCGAATTTATACCGCGTCGGTTTGTTCCATCGAAATTCACAGCCATAACACATTATAAATTTATCACTGATATTTAGAATGGGGAATAGTACCATAATAGTATACCTTGTCGCTGAATGCACACAGCTTGGCTAACTAATATTTTGATTTTATTTGTAAAATACATTATAAATAAAGCTAAACAGCTTATTAGCTATTCTAAAAATATATTATAATCCGCGATATGCTTAATCAATCAATATAAAACAATCAACGTTGCGAAATTATTTCAAATATATACTAATTAGTAAATATTTTCGTGATAAGCGAAACTGATCCTGATCATTAGATAGATATTCCCTTTCATTTCTAAATGATAGTTGACTCTTCAAATAGTAGTATTTATATTGAGTCAGGATATTTTTAATATTTTGAGAAATCCAAAATTATCATACTGTTAACTAAGCAACTTAATAGCACTCAAAATAAACGTAGGAATATACATTAAATGTCTGTAAATACACGGTGAAAAAATAGCAATGTATTTTAGTTCTACAAAATTATTTTTAACAAATATATTTGATAGCTATTTCGGCTCACGCCATCGTCAGAACTATCCATAGATAGTTCATATAGATAGTTCTGACGATGGCGTGAGCCGAAATAGCTATCAACTATATTTGTTAAAAACAATTTTGTAGAACTAAAATACATTGCTATTTTTTCACCGTATTATAATGGAGTTCTACCAAGTGAATGCCAATTCAATCAATAAATAGTCTGTAAATACATTCTCATCTCCACTCTAAATGTTTAATTAAGTAGTGTCTTACATATTATAGCAATGAAAGTTTTCATTTAAAGTCAAAGATTGCGTTGGTTTTATTCAAAAGTATTTATTTTAATATCGAGTAGTGAACAATCAACCTATCTATAAGGCTGAATCAGATGATTGTAAAGAAAGTTCACAATTTTAATATACAATATATTGATTTTTAATTTGTAATTGAGAATATTGATTATTCATTCAACCATACGCATTCTATTATAAACAACTACAACTACACACATATATAAATATATCTTTTATGTGAAATTGTACTTTGTAGATTTCTAAGTATTATAATAGAACATTCAAGCTTGATTATATTGATATTTTATAGTTTTATAGTACATGTATATTTCTCATTTACATGTGTCATATGACTTAGTCTTGCGTCATCTTTTGTTTCAATCGATTCCACTGAATGACCCGTATCGAATCCCTTTTCTCAAAGATGGTGTCGAAGAAACCGTAGTATCGTATCCTTTACCGTTTTATTATGTCCATGAAATTTACCAACCGATTCCGACGTTTCGATCGAAGCGCGGACAGTGAACACCACCTCGTTGAACTTCTAAACTGAATTCAATGTTGAATAATTCAGAATGACTTGGGGCTTGTAAACCTTCACATGGAACGCAGTTCTAGTAAGACTTTAGCTTTCACAATTTCAGAAGGCCAGTTAACGATTTGATTAATATTCTTCTAAAGCATTTCTACGAAATGGAAATTTTGTATGCGGAAACTGAAATTGATGACTACATTCATTTAAAATATTTTGCCACCGAAACACAAATTTAAATTCTTTTTTCTATTTTAATTCTGTTATAATGAATAAATCATTCACACTGCATTAAAAAATCTTATTAAATTACTAAAACAAACGTGCTGACGAATTAAGTTGTCCCACCACTTCCCGTTGTTCGTAAGCGGCCGATGTTTTACAGTCACTTTACACAACACAACGACGAAGTAAAGAAATGAACCACTACGAGATATCCTTTTAAGCATGTTTTAAAAAATATATACTATAGAACAGATATTGAAATTGAATAAAATAACAAGTAATAGCATTATCCTTTTTATTTAATGTTGGAGTATATGGTACATAATATAGGTCACTAGCCAATCACTGTACACCCCATTTCAATGACCATTCATTCAATGGGTTAATACATCGCAATATGAAAAAATATATCCTTAAATTGATTGGAAATTTAGGTTTAAACGTTGATTGTAGACAATGAACCATTTTGAATAATTTTGTTTATATTTTTTTTTCATTTGTAATTCGATAATTCATAAAAAATGTTTATTTTTTATTCCATATTCTATGTTTCAAGCTTCAATATAAATTTGTTGTTTTTTTACAATCTATGTATGTAATAAATATACTTTGTATAAAAGTATTTTTAATACACTTTTTTATAATGGTAATAACTGGTCTCGCAACATCAGTTATTTTAAAGCAAATTTAAAAATCCAAGACGAAAATTTATTCAAAGGTTGATGAAATAGTCACGTAAACAAAATGAATACGTTTACTCAATTAAAAAGGACAGCCTTATATAAGAGAGAAACGAGTGAATTGAATTACTTGGCTCGTTTTATGCACCTTTCGTGGGCCTTGATTTCACAGGCCAAGCTGTAAATTTTATAGTTTAATCTCTTAGCCTCTCAATCCAGCTGGAAACATTGGCAACAGTAAAATTTCAAACCAGGTTGCTGACAATTACGTTTTACGGCCCGGCTAAAAGTGAAAAGTTCTTTGTGTTACTGGTCGTGCTTTTTGGACTCATTGCTTTCTTTTGCCCATGTTAGATTTATTAAATTTCTTTTTGAGTCTTTTGCCAAGAATTTTCTTAAAAAAGAATTACACGAATCACCGTTGGCTTTTATTTGTATGTCGCAAAAGAATATTAGTTTTTAAAATATCTCTCAAATATTAAATTATACTATTTAGAATGATAATTCAACTTGTTCTAAAAACCACTATTTAAAGCAGTGTTTAGTTATGACAAAAAACCATTATTATTCTAACAACGTGTTTGTATCTTCAAAATATCTCCTCGTCGTATTAGATTCTACTCGATTGTATTGAGTTTTTAAATGTTTTTTTCCTATATCTTTGTGCGGATATGATGCATTTTTAACGTTGTTTTTTTATATCCAAACTTGAAAAAGGGGCATTGAGAGTGCAAAAATAGGTCTTGCTATTATTATATATTTAACAACATTCTTGTATTCATACTTTCTTTCAAAATAAATAGGTTGGTTAACTTATAAGATACATTTGAAGTTTTCTTAACATACTTATTCGTTTTGAATCCATATACTTCGTTGTTAAATCGAAAAAGTTTCAACAATATTTATGCACGTTCATGGGTTTTTTTAACATTTATTTATGCGTGTGAAGGAAAAAACATAGTAAATGTGCTAGAATTACTCTGTAAGTGTAAAGCACAACTTTATCTTTTTTATGTTTTATGACACGATCAATTAAACTGTTGGCTTAATGTAGTATCAAACTGATTTTCTCATTATGTAAACGTGTAAATTTATTAGTTATCAATTTAAAAAAAAACCTTTATTTACTATTGTTACAGTTGAAGATGGTGACACCTCGCTTGGAAAGAAATGGCTATTTCAATTGCGTCACTTCCACAGCCAAGAAGAAAAAGCTCAATCTGATGCAGTCAAAGCTTCCGAGGAACCCTTTTGTTTCCCGCGTAAAACCTCCGGAGGTTTGCCTCGACCTAGGCGGGAAAAGTCCTGAGATACCCTCCCCGGCGCCCGTACACGAGACCAGTCGCACGCGAACCGTCGCCGTGGATGGCCGCGTTCAAATGTCGCAGCGCTCTGTGTCCCGCGTTCCGCGCGTCGACCAGTGGATCGATCATGTCAATAATCAAAGATCAAACCAAACCGAAAAATTCAAATGCGCTTCTTCGGAACGCCATTTAAAAATGCCCAACCAAAATTTTAAGTATCAAAACATTAACGAAGTTCAAAATTCTTTTCAAGCTGGAACCGATGACGGCTGCGATCGGCACAAAAACATGCAAAGTAATTCTAGAGTCAACTGTCATAGACAGGTTACCGGTGAAGTTTATCCGATCAAAAGCTCCGGTCACAATGGAAATGTGATCCAAGCAGGATTGAGCGCCAGTTTGGAGTGCTATTCCCCCAAGTACCATCACATTCGACCCCAGCCGAAAGGGCGGGAAAGCGTCGTGTCTGTACCGCTAGACCACCCTCAAGTGGTCAATTATAACCAGGTGTCAAATCATACTCAAAATTTGAATCAAACGAGGCGTAGTGATCCGAACTATTATCGTGATAAGAGCGGTGATTGTTTAAACCAAAGTGTGTCAGTAGGAGGTCTAGTGACAAGGAAGTTGCCGCCGAAAGATGTTGACAGGTCTTCTCAAGGAAGTGCTAGGGTAGTTCCTTCGTCGCAAGGGAGTGGTGTTTACTCAGAGTCTCAATATTCGTTCAGAGTCCATGGAAATCCTGGCAATGCAGCGCAGGCGTCTGCTGCAGCAGCTTTCTTTGCAAGGTAAGAAAGATTATCTAAAAAACAAAATTATGCAAACAAAAAATTGTAATCTTAATATAATTACAATAAACTGATGGGCGACAATAATTAACAAAATAAAAGTTTATAATGACAAATTAATTTTTGACACTTTTATATAATTACTATTTTATTTCATAATCATAACTTTACTTTACAAATCCAATTTGCAAAAGAAGTAAAATTGTATGAACATTTTAATGACAGCAAATATCCCTTCAAAGCTGCGTGGAAAGTTTGAAACGATGAAAGCTTTTGAATAAAGCACAAATTAGATAACATGAAGTATTATTTTTCAATATTTTCAAATAAATATAGAAATCATTGAACTTTTTTTTGTTTTATTTTCGATATTTGCAAAAATAATGTATTACTAAAAAACTATTAACAAGTATTATTAAATGAAAAATGTTTTTATAAGTATTACGATATAATCTCTTACGAAGAATTTTTTATTAACAACAGCAATAAAATATTTAACTCATTACAAATGAATTAATAGGCAATAATTTTTACTACACAAAAAAAACACTCTCAAGGTTCATTCATCATCATTCATTTAACACACTTATCATACTTGCATTCTAATTTTATATGAATATCGCATTTATTTTTTTGTATGGTAAATTTTAAAGGTTTTTAGGGGGGTTTTAGATTTGTAATTTATCATATAATTTATTGAATCGGTTGTATTTTATGAAGCTATAGAGAATTTTTTAAGCTTTAAAATATTCTAAGTATCATATTTAAATTTAAATGTTAACCTTTAACGAATGAATTATAAATTATTTAAATAATAAGAACCATGCCACCGTACATAAGAGGTATCACAATGTCAAACCTCATACTCATTTACAATCAGTCATAGTCTTTCATATAGATTACAAAGGGTTCATTGTAAGGTTACTTATATAACATTGTATACCTTTAAATCAAATGAATTAATTTGTCTCGTATTAACTACAAATTATCCAGTGGTGTAGTGGGCACAAAAATGTTTTATTTTAGAAAAATAAAAACATGAACTTTTAACATTACATGCCTATTTAAATAATAAATACTTCCCTTATAAAATATATTGATTTCTTGAAACCGGCAAAACCTGGGACGTTAGTAATAAAACATGTGATCTCCTACAAAGTTTTGACAATTAAAATTTACAGCTATTTTAGATAATGATTTAGCTCGTATGCTTGGAGTATTTTTTTTCGTTTATAGTATATAAGCAATGCAATCTGTTTACTGTCTGTGAATAAACATGTGAAATTGTATACAGTTTCAATAATTCAAATTACAAAACTTTTGGGATTTAAAATCACTGTTGCATGATTGAAGAACTATCCATATTTAAAAAAGACAACGAAGGATAAAACTAAGTGTATATTCAAACCATTATAGACCATTTATAAAAAAATATTGACACATTGAGAATTGTATATTTTTATTTATTCAAAAAACATGTTTATTATTTTTATATATTTGTAATTTTTGGTTAACAACGTTAACGTTAAACCTTAAAAAAAAGTGGTGTGTTTTTGATCACAGCACGTCGTGTAGCCTTTAAATACGGAAAGAGACCTACTGCGTTATTAAATTATACGTTATTTATAACCAATATCAAAAACACGTTAAAGTTTAATAATAACTAAAAAATAGTTTTACGCCACTGGTACACATCAAAAGCCATACGAGGTGTTAAATAAAAGCATTGTCAAAAGCGGTTAACGTTGTCTTTTTTTAATGTGAAAGCATTCACCGTAATGATATATGTGTTATAAAAGTTATTTACCAGAAGTTGCTAACCATTTTTTATTTCATATACATCGTTACTGTACAATGATAACTTAACTCTTAAAACAAGTTTATTTGAGACCTTATTTTGATTTAAGTTGAGATAACTAACTTTAATGTTCGACAAATACCATAACACATGTAAAGTATTTTAAATGTATGTCAACTTTGGTGTGAATTGAATTGTAAAATTATGTTTACCTGAATACCTAGAATATTTGTAAACCAAGATGCTAATGTTATTTTTCATGAACGATTGTGATTTTATCGCATTAACAACCTTTCATAATGACGAGAGTTGTAATAAATAAATTGTTAAAAAAAATAGGCAGTTTATCTAAATAGTCATTTATATGGAAATTATCGATTAAGTGTGGATAATGAAGCATTTTAATATAAAAATACTAACCACTTTTAGATATTTTTCATTCAAAACAAATTTTGTATCTGTTAATAATTATCTAAGCTCCATTTTTAATAGCCCCAGCATACCAATCTAACGATAAAAAATATTCGCTCTTACGAAAGAAAACCTTTGATTTGTGTAATTATTATTATGTGTTTTACGGCCTTTGATTCTTAGCTTAATTTGAATACTTCAAAACTGGATGTAAAATGTTTATATGGGAGCACTAAAGATAAGTCAAGTGGTAGGGGGGCGACTACGATATCTGAAATTGATTTGATAAAGAAAGTAAGTACTAGTACTTATACAACAAAGTCCATTCCATTAGCATATTTATCTGATTCTATTGTTGCTTTTCTATGGGTGTCACTAAACACGTTTTTGTATCGAAATGACCCAGCAAATGAGCAAAGGTTTCGTGTGTACCGAACCTACATACATAATATAATCCGAATCGTAAATTGATTTAAGTGCCAGCAATCACGTGCCTTACGATACTATATAGCAGGGGTCGGTAAAAATTGTAAATAAATATTAAAACTTTCATGAATAATTTTTCATGAGCTTATTCTCAAAATAAGCTTAATTTTAAATAGCACGATTTCATATTTTACAATATCTAACAATATGAAAATTTTGTAATAAAAAGTATTAAATCAAAGAATAAAAATTTCATAGGCGATCGCGGTGGTCAAAAAAACATCATAAATATGCATAATAATGACCTATAATTCTTTTTCACTCATCCGATGATACAGAATTAGGACGTAGCAAGAGCGTAGAGTTAACCACTAGTTCTCTCTTAATCGTACACATTAAATCTATAATTTCTTTAAAAAATGAAGGGCCGTGCAACTAAGTGACAAGGTACCTCAATTAGATAGCCCCATGTATTGAGAGCGGCTATAGAAAAATGTTATTTTGACTGTTGTACTCTGTAAATAAAATTGTGTATCTAATGAAAAAAAATTATTATTTGCATTCATTACAAAAAATATGAATAACAAATCACAGTGTTTATAAAAGGATGCCATATTTGCCGAATTATTTACGTTTTATGCGATCCTAAAATAAATTTCATCGAGCTTTTATGGCCGACTTTTGACAGAAGCTAACCCCAGAAATATGTATTTTTAAGTATATCGAAAATTATTTGTCCATCAATTATAAATTTAGATCAGACTTACGTTGTTGTGATAAAAATATAAAATTCTCGTAACCTGTGAAAATCATGACTAAAAATTTTTGTTGAAAATATTAAAATGGAGACCAACGCGTTATAATTTTCTTTCGAAATTGAAACACAAATTTATATGCAGCCGATCTAAAGAGCTTTCATATTTATAATAATTTTTATAAAATCTTCTTAATAATAACACAATATAACGAAACATATTCTATATGGTTCGTTCTATTGTGTTTTATGATAAGTGACGTTATTGATTATTTTTGATATGTGTGACTTGAAATATCTGATGTGTATGGAATTATTGATATGTTTTTGATTCGGTGTTGTAAATAATTTTGTTCAACTTGCGGCCCACGTACCACAGGTTTTGGACTGCATGTTGTATTCTTAAAGCATTTTCATTTATTTTCCCTGTTTATTTACTCACAAGATCAATTAATCCTCGAAGAAAAACACGGCTTTTGTTTACGAGACGTTATGTAATGAGAATTATAGTTGACATTTATAATTGACAAATACTTATTTTTATACAGATAAAGAAAAATGTATTCTATTTGCATTGATTTTTTGTTTATTATGATTTGAATAATCGAATTAATCATGACATTTATTTAGGATACAACAAAAATGTATGTTAATTTAATTTACGTGTAAACATATTTAAACAGTCATGTTTACATAGTATACGAAGGCAATATTCATATTTGTAAATGACATATTTAGAAAGTAGTGATAAATAAATTTTAAGAAAATATTAGACTTCAAAGCTTGTACACAATATTATACCCAACATACATTAATAATATTAAAGACGTCATTCAAAAACAACTTGAAGACAAAAGACGAAGCAGATGCCGATTTTATACATCTTATGTCGATATTTGAATTGAACTTATACGACTTGAATTTTACACCTGTTAGTCAAGTCGACTATATAACCATTAAAACCATTATTTAATTATAATGAGTCACCTTATTGTGCCAGGAAAATATTTCTTTTATATCCGAGTTTATATCATTATTCTTCACCTGAGTCAAATTTAGTATATCGATAAAAATTTAATTGGGTAAAACGTCTTTTATAATGAAGCATTTTTTGATTTTTTTTTTCGAATTACTGTTTGGCGGATCAAAAGTTGGCAAAGATTATTTTTATTAATCGAGATTTTCAATAATGAAACATAAAAGCTTAGCGTAAAGTTGAAATTAATAATTATGTCATAAGAATGTAAATGAATATACCTTTTATGATGTCATTAGAAGATTGCCAAATTTTCGATAAAAATATTATGCAACACATAATAATTTTCTGTACAACATGTCGGTATTGAATATATTTTTATCGTGCTTGTTTTTTCATAATCATTACACGCATTTGTTTATATGTAGATATAAATATCAGAATCCAGTTTATATCTTGAAATGTCTTCATAAGTATATGCTGCAACGTACGTGTGCCCAGACATAAATAATAAAAATAACCAGTTATATGGTACTCTCTATGTAATTCCATATTAATTGATAATCTTACAAAACCACTAGATGTTACAATAATAAACTATATGATTACAAAGAAAACGAACATTTATGGCGTGAATTATAAAAGCATTTTATAACTGACATAACTTGTTAGGGATATAGTACATTCAAATTTAAATTACATAGCGATAAAAATTCTTACATCTTTAAATCATATTTAAGAGCAAATATTTTTACTCAATGAGGTTTAGTTTAAATATTCTATCAACCTGAATTTAAATAAATTATCACATATCATTTATTTATATAAAACGAGAAAATGCTAATACAATACTAAAAGCAATTAAATACGATTTGTAAATATTCAGATAAAAATTAAAATATCAATACAACTTATGGTACTAAACATTAATATTCAATTAAGAGTCGTGGTTGAATTTTGCGTTTTTGTATTCGAATAAATAAAGGGACCTTTTCTTACATTTATATATGGATTTTTGTACGAACATATGTATAAAAATCTTGTTTTGATATCTCTCCATGTATATATCTAATCAGATTTGGTAACGGCGCTTTTAGCATACTAGACCTTATACAATTCAACCCTTTACATATCTGTAGAAAAAGCTCAGTGAATTATATACATCCGGTTTTTATTATCACTTTATCGACTATTTTTTTTCATTACGGTTTCAATTGTTGTTAGCATGCATGATTGAATTGGGTTATTACAATATAGTTCTTATAATTATATCATAATATAATAATATCTTACAATATATTCTGGAAAATAAAAACAACTATAAAATAATGCAACGTATCATCAATGTGAAAACCAGTAATAATTTTACAAACTTATAATTACGTCGATTGTAAAAAAATATATTTTTCTAAAAAAGTATTTTTTGATTTCATATTTTTATTCAGTGTCTTTTATTTTTACATTCCAAGAAAAAGCTTATTCTTTACGTTATATTATATGTATATATATATATATATATATATATGTGTTAATAAATTTCATCGAATAATCTATTAAGACTTTCTCGTGAATACGTAGTTACTTTTATAACATATGTACTTCAGCGATTCTTAAACGGTAAATTAAGCTTCGTTTGTCAACAGTATTAAATATTTATATTTAACACTTAAACGCCGTTTTATAATGTACTTAGAAACTAAATAAGTTTAAAGAACAAAATATGTTTGTTAATATACAGTATATGTACTTATATTTAACAGTATTTTGATCTAAAATTGATTTTCAAAATTAAAATAACACCAAAGATACATTTTTAGAACCCTTGAGATGTACCTGATGCCGTTTCCAATATTTTTCGTAGCTATAAAAACATCAATATTTTATATTTGGCTTAATATTATTTCTTATGGCTTCGCGACAAGTACCCATTCAATAATATTTTTTCTGCTATACGGATGATATTATTTCTTGGCGTTAAATCCGACGCCGTTAGGCAGATGCCGCTTGCTCATATAAATAAATTGACTGTTAGACACTGCGAATTGAGATCAACAGGTCGTTAGTAAAAGAATATTTTTAAACATCCACTTAAAGAAAATGAAATTATTTTTAAAGGTGGAAAACTTGAATAAAAATCATGTTATTCACTTTGAAGTTGTGATGTGATAAACATCAAAAATTGTATATATTATATTGTAATACACAAACCAATTTGATCGAGTTTATAATAAAAATGGATACTTAAACAATCACTGTTTAAAATTTTATATTTTTTTATTATGCGTATCTACGACAAGGATACATTTTTCAATATTTGATCAAACTTCTTTTTGAGGGTTAAATTGAATTCATATAACAGCTTATTTTTATGCAATCATCATTGGCTTTTTATCGTTTTGTAATATCTGTCAATATTTATGTTATGTTTTCCGAAATTTACAATTCACTATTACTTGAATAATGATTACTTACTTGAAAAAAATGCTCTGAAATTCAAGATGGCGGAATCAATTATTTGTTTAATTTTTACGGTTTAATTTTTTTGAACTAGCAACATCGCGTGTAGTTTTAAATTTAAGGTCCTCAAGTTGACTGTTACAAAACTTTATGATCATATTCCTTATCGCATTCTCGAATCCCGGACCATATTAAAATAGTTCCATTTGCTTCTTTAATTCGTTAATTTGGTAGTATATAACACATTTTATAACTCACAATTAAATACTTTATACTTGTAAACGAACTCTTGACGATCTGACAAATATAAGGTTCTAAGTGTCGATTTTCGGCAAAACAAATGAAGCGATGAGACAGTCTTTCAAATATTATTCAAGGTGATTAGGAGATTTTTTCATTGCTAATTTTGCTTTGCCAAATATAGACATGTAAAATATTATAGTTATTTGTTTACGAGTAGATAATCTTGTAATTGTTGTGTTATAAGATATTCTATATAATGAATGTATGTTTACTCGCGAATTAAAAACATTTTTGAATGATTAATATTAGGAATATGAAATAAAATTATAAATCAAACGTATTAATACACAATGGTACTCTTCCATATTAAGTTGATATTTTTCCACGATAACCTGGCAACATTAAACCTACTTTATTAAATCGGTATGTGTTGGCAGTGAAAACTGGTTTGGAAAAATGTGCTTTATTAAGCTACCTGGATAAAGCTCGTAAAATTAAAGTTTTGATAAAAATTATATGACCATTAATCGCAAGTTATCATCGCAAATATTTATTGCGTCTTTTGTACAGCAATGAAACCGGATGCCTTTTATTTCACAACATACATTGCAAGATGCAAGGCGAGATAAATTAGCATTCAAATTAATTTCTTGAATGTTTTTTAAGCTTTTAATATATTATATAATATTTACTATGATAGCTACTGGTTGGATTTTTATTATTTGTAGGTACAATATGGATTTATAATACTATTAAGAAATATATATGATAGCTTGTTATGTTTGTGATTTTTAAGCAAATATTGACAAAAAAGTATTTTTACTACAGAAGCCTAACAAACAATAAAAAATATTTTTGACCAAAGGTGCTTTATAAACAACAAAAATTGGCTATCAAATTATAGAAACAAAAACATTACACAATTTAATGAAAATACAATGTTTAGTACTATTTCCACAATTATTGACTTTCAAGATCAGAACCGGTTTCGCTCATCGCGAGAATTACCAACCGATAACCAGTCGACGAAGAAAACTAGTCCTGATCTTAAAAGTATTAAATCGTGGAAAAAGTTATAAGCATTGTATTTTTATTATTGATATACAATTATAAACATATTAATAAAGTGCCTTTCTACCAAGAAACTACACTTTAAAACTTTTATGTAATTTATGAAATAATTTCTATGGGGTACACTTAAAATAGTTTATACGATTTTCTATCAATTATTAGAACGAATTTTGTAGAATGCTGGTATTTATAGAAATATATTAATGTAAAGAATATCATAACTGATGTATTTTACAGTTAAATAAATATATATTGATAAACTTTATTTTCATAAAAATGATTTTGCTGCTTTTTAAGTGAAAGTTTGCTGATTTTTAAGTAAATTTAGTTATTATCATATGTCATCATTCGAAATAAAGTCATCCTTTATAAATTACTGCATTATAAGATGTTGTGCTCGAACGTCGAAGGTTAACCTGATGCTATTAAAAGGTAATTCAGAACTCACAATATTGTTGTGATACGTCTAGACATGCAAATATATAGCATATTTAAATATACGTAAAGAATATTAATAATAGTTTGATCGAGCATATCCAGATTCTATGCAATGATCGAGTCTGAGTATCGAACAAAAAATGAATAATTGATTATTTCATTACAGAAACAATATTTTTTTTAAAGTTCTTGCACACGAAAACTTATACTACTTAAGCAGTCAAAATTTATTTAATAGATACATTTCAATATAAAAAATGTAGCTTTACATTCGCATATACATTATTATACATCTTTTCAGACATAAATACATTTAAAATTTTAATATGTAATATTTTAAAAACTGAAAAACTAATCGTGCTTTCTTCCAAATTTTCATTAGTGTTTTCGCACGAAAAGCGTTTATTATTGAACAGTTATCATGTTTCTTAATTATTCAAAAAAAAAAAAAAATCACAAATATTTTTTTATATTTAGTCGAACAGTTTTTTCTTTAATACAAATGCTTTGCCTATCGATAATATTTTATTTGCAAAATATTCATTGATGTTAACAATTAGATTTGCATTGTTACAACGCTGTACGATTCCACATGTTTCAACATCGTATATATATATATAACTGTTTATTGTACGTCAGTTCTGTTGCATCCGTATGATAGAATGCCTGAAGATGCCGAAAAGCGAAACCGGGGTCGTTAGTGACAAAACATGTGGAATCGTACAACGTTGTAACAATTTAAATTTGATATTGAAATTCCATCAAACACCTTCTGTGGATATCATAAATTAATAATCACACTTAATCTGGCATGGATTAAAGAATTTCATTTGTGTGATTGTGATAAGTATTATATAAATGGTTATTGAACCTCCTTGAATTTGCTGCTAAAGTCGTAAGGTATTTACACAAAGTTCTTCCAAATACACACGTACATGGTCAGCTGTTAAGTCTCATGGATATACGAACAGGTAAAACGATAACCAGGAAACAACGCGAAAGGTTGGGATCTGCGGACTGAGAAACGTAACTTATCCACAAAACCCTCTACAAATAATTCAATGTAGTGTTTTCTCGCTGTAGTGTTTTTCTAGGCAAATTGAGTACCTAGTGGAGCGGCTGATGTTAGAATATCATAAAACTTTCATGTTTATTTAGAAGCATACAGGTGAAATTTACACAGCGATTTTGAAAATTGTTCTTCTTGTGAAAGTAAATATTAGAACATGCATGAATCAATACGACTATCAACATAGGATAATACCGTAATCAGTTATTAGTATCTATTAACAGAATATTTGTACATGTTCATCTATGAAAATTTGTTACGATACTACAGAATCATATCATTTTGAAACATTTATAGTTCAAAAACTGTTATAATTGTCACAGAAATATAACAAATTATAAATAAAATAATATTTTCCTTCTTTTATTTATTCTTAGCTTGGTGTTTTGTAGAAATTATTTTTTTTGTCAATAATTTAAATCAGTTTTTTTTCGACTCTGTAATTGACGTTTGATGATATAGTACAATAAATGAAAATTAACGAACGATTAAAACATTGCATTTTGAATTTTAACTGCATGATTTAAATCAAATAATAATATTTTTACATGGTGCCAACTAATGAATTTATCGTGGTATATTTAAAAAAATTAAATATCCTCTTTTTGTTAAATAAACACGTTTTAATGCTACGCTAGAATAATGTATGAACTGATAACAACAAAGAATATAAAAAAATAATCAAAATTTAATAAATATAAATCTGTCCTTTAATCTGATAAGATTTGATCATACTTGTTGAGGTGCGTCAAAAACAATTTTTTCTCAATGTGAAAAAGAATAAAAAATGTAAAAGCATCTAGCTAACTTTAAAATGTAAATTTAGCCGTCATATTGCGTAGGCTTGTAAAATGACTCCGATCAAAATACTGATTTATATTCAGCGTTAACCTTTGTGCGTAAAACGTTTGTAGAATAAGATGTAAAAATTCTATTTGGAAAAATGATTTATTGACTTGTTTTTTCCGATTCTCGCCCTCGACGGTTCATTGAATTATTTTCCAAGCAGCTATAAAGGATTTGTAGAAGAGGAAGAGGATTCAATCTACCGGAAATGGGGGGCATATTGTAACAGTATCCGGCTGAACGTTTATCAATACATAAGTGTGTTCATCACTGAACATTATAACGCATTTATTTCTTGAAAACATGACTTCGAAAACTTATAAAAGTACTTTTGATTTTTGTTATATTTCCTCCGAAGTATTATCGCAAGAAGCCATTTTATCTACAGTTTTTTCAACATTTTTAAGGTAAGCTGTTTTTCAACATAAATTTGTAATTATTTTGAAAACGCAAGTGATATTGACCTATTGTAAAATCATTTATAATGTACATATTTTTAACCAAAATCCAATGTTTTGAAGTTTTTCGTATTCAAATATGTTGGTATATATAAAATAGTGAATTAATAATCTAATATTTTTCATGTGTTTTTCTGAAAACAAAATATTTTTCACGATTTTTTAATTTGCACTATACAAGTAAATATTCAACATCAAACTGTAATTCATTATTTGTACTGATATTTATTGAAGAAGTCACAGATTTACATAAAAACATTTTATTTCTTTAATAGATGAAATGATTTTTTTCTATTGTAATAACAGTGTAAAAATATGAAAATTACACACACTTTTGTTTGCTTTCACAAATATATCTATAGTAAGTAACACGTTTCTCAAATTTATATTTAGACACATATTGTAGTTTGTTTAAATCAGCCGCCTGACATACACATTTTTCCCAAATGTATGATATAATAATAATGTAGGGAATTATTTTATTTGCATGAAAGCCATATTTTAGCAACTTTAAGCACTTAAACTATATGGATTATTTTTAAATATGAAATGATTAAATAAACTCAACAATTTATACAAAGATGAAATGATTCATGCAAATGTATTTGAGGAAATCAGTTAACCAAAATGTTTGTCTTATTCAAGCACATATCACTGAAAACCCTACATATTATATATAGCATAGAAAGTAATCTTTTTATTCGTAAAATTGGTCATGTAACATAATTTGATATGCGTATTAAAAAGGTAATATAAGAGAAATTGTAATCTGATTGAATACTTCACACTTTTTAAAAAATAGACAATGCAACTGCATTTCTATTTATCACATGATAATTGCTTATGTGGATGTATTATATGAATATTAAAAATTAACCGTTTGCTTTCTTCAAAGAAAATATTGATAAGAGAAAAGATTGCATTATCCTTATAGTAATTTGGTATGATATTTTATTCAATTGCTTTAGTACGTCTGGTAGAATTAACGATTTTTATTGTGAATATGTTGACACCATTTTAAATCACGCATCACATACCAAAAATTATCTATTCTTTAAAATTTAAAATCATTTGAGAATTTACATTTTCACCGTGTGAATAAAACAATTTGAATACCCGTTTAATAACTAGCATATTCGATTATTTTAACAATGCATCTTAACACTCCTGCAAAAAGGTAGTCCTGACGATGGCGTGAGCCGAAATAGCCATCAACTATATCTTTAAAAAAATTTAGAGCTAAAATACATTGCTATTTTTTCACCGTGTCATGTATTTGTATTTTACAATAATGCTGGGCTCCCGGAATCGTTGACCTAGTAAATTGATATCGAGTAAATATATTCCTTCTGAATTTACGAGCGCTTCTAAGCTGCAATAAATTGGTTCTTAAAGATTTGTTATGATCATACATATTACATATTTTGGAATAAGTGCATTTATCAACTATTAAATTATGTATATATTCCAGTATATATGAATTATTTATTTCTAATTTTACTCTCGTCGCGTATTCAATTTAAAATATTCGATACTTAATAGATGACTTTGTACAAGAGATTAAAAATAATTTACTGAATAAAACTATTTCATAAAAACATGTTAATGTATATAGCATTATAAACATATTAAAAACTGTGAACAAATTTTGTAATTAAGAGTAAATGTGTGATCGCCAGATGGTAAAAGATGACTTTAAATTACACAAGCATGTAGTTTTATCGTAATGGCTTCTTTTGGAAATATTCTACCGAATTTATGAGGGCAATTTATTGAGATTGTCGATTGATTGATGTGATACGCGTTAAAATTAAGGAAAGAACATTTTGCCTAGAGGCATTTAACGGTTAGGGTGTCGAGTGCTTTCATAAAAATTTTAAAACTGTTTGGCAAAAGTGCTTACAGTTTTCAATTGATTCGTTTAATCAAAACAAGCTTTCAACAATAAACGAAAGCTTTTCAATCTTAGTATAAAATCAAGATGCTTATTTTAAATTCTAAACCAATTTTGATATGTCGATTTTGGCTTATACTTTTCATCAGTATTAGTATTCGGAAATGCATTGAGCGTGTAACAAAAACAAAAAAGATCTTTTCCAATCTTCAGTTAGGAATATGTTAGTATTTCTTCATTATTATTCTATTAAATAATATTTGTCCCCTACCCTCATTTATGGTATAAATCTCTCGCATTTGAAAACTATTCTAGATAACCAAATAACAACATATTCTACCCAAGATTTATAATATTTAAAAGATTATTATGTGTAAAGATTAGATTACACTTATATTATTATGTTACAATTGATTAAAAAGTAAAGAGGAAATATTCTTATCCTAAGTTGATATGTATAAAATAAGTCATGTTTTATTGATATGCCACAAAACCAAAGAAAGTTTTGTTCGTTTCTGAATTCACTCTTATTATTATAAAATTTATCCTATAATACAAATTCACATATGTTCTTATGTAACTTATTATTAACGAATACAAAAGATTTTTTTGTATATTTGATACATATAATAATAATATTTCATTTCACTTACATTGATTACTTTACTATGATTTAAATTATTTTTTTTATTGGTCTAAATGTTACGTATTTAAATACAAATTTCATTTAGTTCCTCCTTAAATTGAAAAAAAATCAATTTAGATTAGTAGGCTTAAAATGAAGCAGCTAGCGAACTTCTTAAAAAAATGCGAAATGTGTTTTAATTTTCCGAGAAGCCTCTTTTTATTCGCTGAAAACAATGACTGGTTGTTTCAAATCGCAGGTCTGCTTACACTGTAATGTTGCTAGCATATATATTTTTTATAACCCAAGGCTCAATTGCGTTTTAAAAGAGAAATACCCGGGAGAGAGGAAATTAGGTAGGACCTTTTACAGCGGACCGGATTTTGTGTGACGGTCGGTAAAAAGTAATGCCCCATATTTTTTGTTGGCTGTTTCAATTGACTTTTTAGAAAATAAATGGTTTACGCACTTGAATGTTGACACTTTACGTGTATTTATACACAGTAAAAGTTTACTGTAATTAACAATTACTTGAATGAAATGTAGGCTTATGATTTTTATTTTGCAATTTACAAACGGAAAAACTTTTTACTGATCAGGTCATATTTTTATCACTATTTGTATCATATCGTCTAAGGAACGATTTGGCTTGGAATTATATTTATGGTGTGTTTTTAAATAGCTTAGCGCAGTTTATTGATAAAATCCAAGACATATTCCCGCCTTCTTAAGAAGACTAGAAACCAAATTGTACTGCGCCCTGCGAGTTTTTGGAATATTTCAAATTTATTTTGAATTGTTGACTATAATAAGAAATTGCTGTTATAGATACATTCGAATAAGAATCATTGTGTTTTATTCGAGCAGTGTGCGTTATATAAATGTTTGGTGGTAATTATGCACTGGAGAAAATTTTGCATTGGAGAAATAATCTTCAAACACCATAAATCCTAAATTTGATTTGAATGACCAATCAAACATTGTTTTCTTTGAAACTGGGGATGCTTATCAATCTTTTCGTCATAAAAACACTTTCATCAACATCAATGTCTTTCTAGTTTCTGACAATATCTCGAAAAGCAAAATTCTTTAAATTGCAAAAAAAAAGAAAAATCGAGAGCCAATATTGTCAGGTAGATAGATGTATCTTTACAATTTTCTTGATAAAAATTCTCAATCGCAATATGTTAAATGTGTTACATAATGCTGGAATATTTTAGATGATATATTGCCTTTTGTTATGTTACCTTTACACTAAGAGATTACATGGAGTATTCACGTTTTTCCACAATTTTTTCTTCAATTCACGAACAAAAATCAATAATTTTGTTGTTAATAAATAATTCTGTTCCATGGCCTAAAAATTCATAACTTTTTTTTGAAAATTTAAAAAATAAAACATGTATGAAACATTAAAAGTATGTACAACACACATTTTATTTGCTAGCGTGTAGACAAAAAATGTGTAACTTTGAAAATAAATTTCTTTTCGAAAAAATGTAGATCGTGTTCCAACCATAAAAAACACGTAATTAGTACCCACATTAAATAACGTTATTTTATTAACTTATTTCCAATTTTTCATGCTCCCTGTTATATTTGGTTGACATTGTATTGTAATAGCATGCACCAGTAGTTTTTGGTTCTGCCTTGCCTTAAAATATGGTATAACCATGGATAATTAACTTCTCTATGTATATAAGAGTCGTGAAAGCCGTTGTCCATGAAGTCGACATTTATTACTGAAAATAATTTGATCTCTACGCCAGTTTTAATTACAAAAAGGATTGCTATCTTCCTTCGACATTAAAAAACTTACTTCATCTATTTTTATGTTTCGAGATTTAAACTTAATTTCACTTCTTATTAAAAAAAATCTCGCTGGATTGTATTTTTTCACGTTAGACCAATTAATAATAATGGCACAGAAAAGCTTAAATAACGAAGTAAATGTGTATTACTTATTTAATAGGAGAACGTATAATGTTTATTAATATTTCTGTTGTTATTTGTATTAATATGGTGAATATAATTTTTTTTACTGAAAATTTTTATTATATAATATTATGATTAAATATAAAACATTATAATCATTGATTTATTTCAATTAATTTATTCAGAACAATTTGGTATTGCGGTGTGCGGACGGTTATCCTTTTGTAATATGTTCCAAATTGTAAAATTCTTTAATTTGTCATAATATCAGATTTATATCTTTATTGCTTACATTGCTGTGCCACCTATTAAAAAATAACAGGCAAGACTGAATTCAAAACTTTATTTCGGTCTTCTTAAAAATTATGTTAAAAGCAGTTTTTATCGTTTGCAATCACAGTAGCGAGTTATTACACATTCGGCTGTCATATTGCGTGTTTGAGTTTTGCAAAAGATGTCACAAGCATTGTAATAATTGAAATGACTTAAATTATTCTATGAACGAAAAGGATATGTTAGTGGCGTATTTAAATTTTATTGGCTACAAAATTTTGCAGTGGTTGTATTCTTAAGTACTAAAAATTGCGCTTTGCAGATAAATTATATTGATCTTTGATATGAGAGAAATTTATAATTGATGACAAATTTAATTATAAAAATAATTTTAAAATGATTCTTTGGTATTTTTCATATCCGAAAAGGATACTGTTAATAAAACGGTTAAATATTAGAACTTAGCTAATCATTTGATTTTTTTAAAATTCATTATATTTGACATATGCACTATCATTTTAATGTGTAGTATATATAAATGAATATACTTTTTTTATCATGCTTATTGTTTTAGATTTTTGAGGTTCGTTATAGTTTTTTGGTCACGTGATGTACGAATATTTATAGCTAATGGTCCCATGTGTTGCAAATTGAAAATTACATTTGTTTACTAATATAAACACCTATTACTTTGCCATTCCTAGAAGTTAAATTATGTATGGAATTATTGCCATAACTTTGTTGCTGACAAGAAATATATATATATATATGTAGGAATTCAGCAAAAGTTATTTTAAGGATTACTGTTTTGATCTAATAAATACAAGTGAAAATAAAGTACACACATTACAGAATTATAAACGACTGGAAAAAAGGTGACCTTTATAGTGAACTATTTTTAATCTAAGTTTTTAAAATGTAACATCTCTTCAATGTATTAAAAGCGATCGGCAAACTGCTTTAGTTTTGTCGTTATTACTTCACACAACTTTAAATCTTTGAAGTTGTTTTCTATCTCAAGTTAGCTGGTCCGGCTGATACATTTACTTTGCTTAAAGGTAAAACTTATTTATGTAGAAACTTCAGAACTCATTACTGTCAAAAGTCGCTCGATACTAAACATCTCTCGATGAACGTGTCGATAAAGAAATTTAATCAATCGCCTCAGTTTTAACTCGCTACTCTCAACCTGTGTGATGCGCCATCTATTATATTTATGTAATACGTTTAGATTAATATTTAAAAAGTTCATATTAAGACGTGTTCTTTAATAAGATAAGTTCTTTCATATCTGCATTTCACTATAGATTTTCACAAAAAAAGTAAATATTAAAGGATAGAGAATCGAATTTAGTGCAAACATTTTTTAAACAAAACCGGTACACAAAAGATTTCCATTTACGGATAATTTGACAAATGTATATATATTAGATACGTCTTTGATATAACGTATGCAAATATATGACAATATATTCTTCATACTCTTATGTAATATAATATTTTGGTTTCATTCTAAGAGGTATCTTTGAAAGGAGCTTTTTTATAAACACATTTAGTCAATGAATCGCAATGTTTCCTGAGGAATCATTTTATCAAAATAAATGTTTTGACCTCCCTCGTATATCTGCCCATGTATACTGCGATTGCTGCTGTATAAATTGTTTAATATTTTTTAAAATTAATTTAAAAGCTTTAAGTGATAATTAAATAAATCGCATGTATACATTGGTAGGATAAACTTTATAAAAACATCTAAGTACTGAAAAGTTTGAGAACTCCCGTGTGATATCATCGTATCGTCTGACTTTTGCCAAAGAAGGAAGTCATAATATTCTTATTAAGGAAGCGCTTCTTCCTTTTCAACCGCTAATTTGATCAATAAAGAAGATAAAATACGATATTTAGAAATTATTTACAAAAGGTGTACTACTAAATTAAATTTAAATCAAGGAAGTTTTTGAGAAACAAAATCGAAAAAAAGCTGTAGCTCAATTCACTGATTATAAAATAAATCATTCAAATTTATTATCGTTTGGTGAAATTTATTTTTAGGAACACCTAAAT
Source organism: Himalopsyche japonica (assembly GCA_028555115.1). Taxonomy (NCBI): domain Eukaryota; kingdom Metazoa; phylum Arthropoda; class Insecta; order Trichoptera; family Rhyacophilidae; genus Himalopsyche; species Himalopsyche japonica. The sequence goes on along the minus strand of JAHFWJ010000510.1, from coordinate 157,210 downwards.
TAGAAAAAAAAATGAATATTGTAATTGTGTGAAATATGTATTAGATCTGATTTTTCTCATGATTTTTATTTGTTTATATAAATAAATTACAAAAAATTACAAGTTCATTGCTTTTGTAACGTTAAAATATTTAAACATTTAGCGTTGGAAATTTAACAAATAAACAACAAAACAAACAATAAGAATTGCAATAAATTCAACCATGCAAGCTCATGAAAAATCTACTTTAACTGAATGATATTTAAATTTGAATTGTTGCAACTTTGTACGATTCCATATGTCTTATCACAAACGACCTGGGTTTCGCCCTTCGGCATCTTCAGGTATTCCATCGCACGGATGCAACAGAACTGACGTAAAACAAACAGTTCGCATCGTATATATAATATATTAAAATCATTATTTACAGGAATCTACTTACCAATAGGCAAGCAAAAGATTGCAGCTGAAAAGAATGTAACAATATTAATCCAATAATAATTAGCTATAACAACTTTCATTAACGATCTTGCTAATGAGTTGTCGTTATTGAAATGGGGTTTTCAACAAATTTAAATCAAGTAATTAAACTATAAATGTGTCTTCTTTTATTTAAAGAATACCTAATATCAAACATCTAGTGATGAGACATAAGAATTATCGTCATGAGATTGTCAATTCATTGAACCGATCTCACGTAAAGGGTACAACAAGGGGGAGTTAGGAAGATTGAGTTGATCGTTAAGAATGAAGTTTGAATTTAATAACTGGCCTCTATTAATTTCTAAAATCTCCTGATAAAACAATGTATGGTCCCCCGTGTTATGATGCAACAATTGAATCCCTCATCCGCGTCAAACGAATGTCCCTCCGACAACAAATGGTTTGCAAACGTAGAAGTATACTTCTTCAATCTATAAGCAGCTAAGTGTTCTGAAACTCTAATTTTTATGGTGCGCGTGGTTTTACCTACATAAAGGTGTTGGCAATCCAGACATTGTAATTTATAAATACCGGACGTATCCCTAAAATTAATGTTAATAATGATTTTAATATATTATATATACGATGCTAACTGTTTGTTTTACGTCAGTTCTGTTGCATCCGTGCGATGGAATACTTGAAGATGCCGAAGGGCGAAACCCGGGTCGTTTGTGATAAGACATATGGAATCGTACAAAGTTGCAACAATTCAAATTTAATATTGAAGTTCCATCAAGCACCTTCAGTCGATATCATAAATTAATGAATGATATTTTAACACGGTGAAAAAATAGCAATGTATTTTAGTTCTACAAAATTATTTTTAACAAATATAGTTGATAGCTATTTCGGCTCACGCCATCGTCAGAACTATGCTTAAACTAACATTTGCTTATCTATATAAAGCTGTGCAGAAAAGGTACACAACATCTCCTCTCTCCCTTTCCAATGGTATAGCTTGTTATTTAACAACAATGACACTAAACTTTCAAAATTCCAAATGAAACAATAGGTTGTTAAAAATAATTTTGTAGAACTAAAATACATTGCTATTTTTTCACCGTGTTATATTGGAGTTCTACCAAGTGAATGCCAATTCAATCAATAAAATGATATTTTATGTATGATATTCACTTCTATTCTCGGATGAAAATTGATTAGTTGGAACATGTTTATTTTTTTGTTCTATTATGCATAAAATATTTAGTATTGCTAAAAAATTGAAAGGATTTTAACAACAAATATATGTATCTAACATTTTTGTAAAAATCATAAAAAAAATATGTTGAAAAATCACATCAATAACAATTATTTCAAAAAATCAATCGTCAACTATCACGAGAAGAAGTACGCATGAGTATTTTTACGTGCATTCGATGTGATAACTTCACTCAGATAGCATCGCAAATTTTACTATTGGAGAGTACTTATACGTCCAATTTACGTTGCATTTTGTGCACTTATAATACATACTTAAAAAGAGAGGGCATTGCGATTGGATCGAAACATTGAAAACGATTTCAAGATATCTATCTACCCCGCGATAGAAGTGAGGCTTAAGTACTTTATTGCAGATTGCTGATCTCTTGAATATTATATTCAAGAACTTAAATATATTTATAGTGCTTCTTTGAAATTGACATTTTAATAGAGCCGTTCTACAGGACTCATCTTTTATAAATTTGATACACAAAAGACATAACGACATCGTATTATATTAGAAATTGACTCAATGGATTTAAATATGATTTTTATATAGCTGTGTTTGTGCATAAACTGGTTCTAGAGGTATTTTAATTCACATTTGATGTTTACAAAAACGTCGACATTATTCTCATAAGAATAAATCATCATTATAGATTACTACGCATGAAAATGAATTATTAAACTGTATCATTAATATAATATGAAATATATATTGCATACTTTAATATCGAACCATGATTTTCATTTCATAGCATGCAAATCATGATTTCTCTCAACATCGAGTTATGAAATATTGTAATAGCTTTTAGAACAGCTTCTTGTTAATTAAGAAATATCCATTAATACAAGTCTACTGCATGTAAATTAAGATAAGGCTGTACTATTAAAACTCAGATATACTCGAGAGGAATGAAAATAATACGTATTGAATGTTCCATATAGAAACGAAGTGAAGTTTGTATTAACTCGTTTGCAATACCAGAGCAATTCTAGCTTATCTGTAAATCTTTTGTCACCTATACGGCCATAGATAACGTGTAACAGAGCGAAATTGCAATTGTCGACAGTATTCCATATAATCAAAGTGCATTTACACTCAATAATAACAACATTTGAAATACGAAACTACCGAGTATTGTTGACTATTAAATAATAATAGTTTCTCAATTATACTCCGCAACTGGTAAAGTAAGTTTTATGATCTTCATTGTTTTACTTTTCATTCCAGGTCAAAGTATATTGGTTAGTTGTGTTTATGAAAGCTTAAAGCTTCTCTAAAATTTGTTGAGCGTTACAATTATCACGGACTGGAAATTTAATGGCAGTTTTAGAGAAAATATTATAAATATAAATCTAAACAAAGAAAATGTATTTTAAAAATAATAGGTGTATCGGATAAATAATTTCTATTGTGTAATTAAACAAAACTCGAAAATTTATGATATCGACTGATGGAATTTCAATATCAAATTTGAATTGATACAACTTTGTACGATTCCACATGTTTTGTCACTAACGACCCGGGTTTTGCATTCGTCAGTTCTGTTGCATCCTAGTGATAGAATGCCTGAAAATGTCGAAAACTGAAAACCGGGTCGTTGGTGACTAAACATGTGGAATCGTACAAAATTGTAACAATTCAAATTTAAAATTCAAAAATTTCAACGGAAAAATCAAAAGTTCTTTGTTTAAAGTATTGTCACTAGTGTAGTTATACTTTTCAATAAATTTACACTTACATACTACCCCTATGAAGCTTTTCTTGTTTTGAGGAAAACTATTTCATGACCAAATTTTACACTTGTACGTACGTTTTGAAATGCTCTTTGCAAACCGTGTGTGACACCAACCAGAACAAGCGGTCACTTAAAAGAACACGATTTGTTGAATACAGCGGATTAGTTGATGCTTCCCAGGTAAAATCTTTTATCTTTATAATTTTAAATATAAAATGTAAAAGGGAATATATTTTTTTTAAATACTTACAATCCAAAAAGCCCAACCACGGTCGTTTCTTATGAAAAAGAATCTTTGATAAATGCTTATGCCTCATTAAAATCGGATTACAGTGAAGGTTTCAGATTGTAGAGAGGAAATACTTCTTATGATTTGAGGAATGAAGATTCATATTAAAATGTAAAGAGATTATGTAAATGATCGTATTTTACTTATTTGAAGATTTTCTTATATTGTATTATATATTTTCACTTATTAAAAACATTTCTAATTTCTATGTTTAAATTTAACTTATATTGGATGTACATTATGGCGATATTTTTCTTAACATTACATTGGGTATTTATTACAGAGAAAGAGAATCAATCGAATGAGACGATACAAGATGTAAAAATAGTACGCAGGTTAAAATAATTTTAGTTCAAATTTATCTATGCATTTGTGTACTATGCACTTACTACTTCAATAACCACAAAATATTTAAATAAGTCAATTCTAACCGTTGCAATGAGGATAGTAGGAATGTGTTGAATGGTTTTTGAATTATATAAAATTCAGTCAGTTGAATTGAAAAATAAAAGGATTGTATGTTTTAATGTTGTAATATATAAATTATTTATGGTCTAATTGATTTATAGTAATTTATCGTCACTGTTTAGTTCTATATTTCATTAAAATATTGTTGTTTGACGAAAATTTTCGGCTGGTAGATTTTCTTTCAACTGATACTACGAGAATCTCTTTACCAGTATCTTTGTTGTATGAAATCTTTCCGCACTAATTTGTATTCATAATTATGTATATTTTTTAATCTGCTGCATGATCATACTGGATTGTAACGTGATCACTTTATTTCAATTTTTTACTGTTATTTTAATACAGTCACATTTACCAAATAACCAGTTTTATGAATACTCGATCATGATTTTATTAATGTACACACATATAAATATATGACTCCAAAACGTAAGTGTATTAAATTGTGGTTCATTTCACGGTATTCCAAAAATATATTTTATTCAGTAAGTATGTAATATTGTACCGTTTGATAAATTGCGCTCGTGATTCGAAGTGACTTGGTCGTCTTCACTGCAGTCGAGGAAAATATCTGTGCAAGTAAGCTTAACTGAGCAAGTACTTTCAATAACGCGCGATCGTAAATAATGCCAAGGCATCTGACACGGGAGGCTGAGTGCCTTATATGGAGTTGATTTTGCCTGTGAGCTGCAAGAAGAAACTGTCCACTTAAAATTTAATCGGTATATGCTATTATGTTGACACGTGTTGCCCTGTGATTTCAATATTCTGATCTAGTTTCGAGTTTATAAACGCATTCAATTTTAATAGAAAGAAGTATGTTAAAAATCCTAAATTATCAATCAACGAAGTTTGCAGGAAAATGTATCGATTAAGAATTTAAAACAAAGTTAAAATTTTTTTTTTATATAAAAACAAATTTATCACAAACACATAATTCTAAAAAAGCTTTATGATATCGACTGAAGGTGCTAGATGGAATTTCAATAACAAGTTGCCTGATAAACTGTCAGCTTTGTTGCATCCGCGTGATAGAATATCTGAAGATGCCGAAAGGCGAAACCCAGGGCGTTAGTAACAAAACATGGAAAATCATACAAAGTTGTAAAAATTCGATTTTATGACAATTGATAATATTGTGTACGAATTTGAGCTCTTTGCTAAGATAAACCTATCAATTGAACTAAAGCTAATTTGTTATATTTACTACATTCAAAATTTTTATAGCGGCTTTAGGAGTAAAAAATCCAACGATATTACATATATTTGTTTATGATTATTTTAAGTTGATAAAAAGTTACGTTATTGACGCTTGTTATCCATTTATTGTCTCTATTTTAAGATAAATAAATAAATCATGGTTTCAACCAAAACTTGAAAGGTATCAGAATAATTGATTGGTTCTATTAACAGACCCGTTCACGTCCTATAACCAGAACAGACGACGGCACTCGGAATACATAATAAATAGCTCTTACTGGTCCGACAAAGTAATAATTATATATTCTGATCACAGAAAAACTAGTAAAAAACAGGTCGGTACGTGCTGAGAAAAGCTGACGAAAATGTGATAGATTCAGATCACTTGTCACTTAACATTTTTTTAACGCAAAAAGTTTTATGGATTTTTCTTTTATACCTCAACTCCGAAAATTCTCTCAATTTTTTCACATACTCGTTTGAATTTATAAAAATAAGAGATAGATATTTATATTGACATACCTGACTCTTATCTTTCCCAATTGAACGTCAAAAAAGAATTTTTTAGAAGAAGATTTTTGAGATACAGACTACATATATAGTATTCTTATCTCCTATTTTGAAGATTGTGGTTAGAAAAAAAAAGAAAAATTCACCGAAAATAAGATACAAATAAAACGATAAAAAAGTGACATACTTTTTCTAACACATTCATATTACAAGTCATTTCATAAACATTAGTTTTATGTTCAATCCATATTGTGAATCGAATTTCAAAAATTTGATCCATAATTCGATTTTGTTCAGCAATTTGTATTTTTTTCGGTATAAAGAGCTCTCTTCATTTTCAAAACAAACATATAGTGAAAATAAATTGAGTCAATGAAGAACAAATCCGTTAATGTAACGTGATGGAATATTTAAAATAAATGATTCATTTTACAATAAAAATATTTTTTCCCCATCGTATGACTACTGCAGTAGAGAATGTTACATGCACTGATTTGCGATATCAACAGAAAAATTATTGGATGAAATTTTAATTTTATATTTGAATTGTTAAAACTTTTTTACATTTTTTTTTTGCGTGCATGTTATACAATGCCTGAAGATGTCGAGAGGTAAAACTAATTTTTTGAGTTAGAAAACATGTGGAAATACACAAAGTTTCGACGGGTTTCGCCTTTTGGCATCTTCAGGCATTGTATAACATGCAAAATATCACACGGGTTGTGGTGGGTTCGTACAAAATTTCAACAATTTAAATTTGATATTGAAATTTCATCATGTACGTGGAGTCGACATCATAAAAAAACTTTATTGATGGTAGTATACTTTTATTCCCACAAAAACCATGAGACTGTTGTATTATATCGTCATCGCCGATAATTAGTTATTGGCATACTGTTTAAATTATGTAGCTTTAATCTAGTGTAAGCTTTTGAAAGGTTATTTACAAACTCGAAGTTTAAAATCAATGAGTCACTTTGATAGTAATCTGTTTATAAACGTTATGAGTTCGTCGAAAGAAAAAACAGAATGCTGTATACATAATTTAGATATCAGTTTTATTTTGAACGTTAGTGATTTATAATAATTCCAACCAACAAACGAAACAAACTATTATATTTCGTGGTGTGAAATAATGAGCGCTTAGAGGTCAAACACCCACTCTATGAGTGGTAAAAAAAGTGTCATATCCATGCAAACTTTTAAATAACACAATTAAAATTTTGAAAATTCAATAAGAAAGGAACAAAATAGTCTGTCAACAAAAACATATCGACCTTCATAGATTTTGAGATATGACTTTTAATCATGAATATTACTTGAATACTAGAATACTAGAAAAAAACCGTCCTTATTGTATAATAAATTAGTATTGTAAATATTTCTTTTAATCTAACTCTTTTTTAATCGAAAAAGTCGATCATCAAAAATCCACTACCAATCGAAAAACGAAATAAAAATATTATTTTTATTTCGTTTAATTTAGGGTGGTAAGAAATTAGGTTTTCGGCGACGATTTAATTCTTTCCCGAAAGTAATTAAATGCAATAATTTGATAGTAGATATTTTCTCAACCAACGGTGTTTTACCATCATATTTTCAATCTATGAAAACTTCAACACCGACGTGCAAATAATGGTTATTATTTAATGATCTGTGGTTGAAATGTTCGTGGGCTTAGCGATACTCCAGGAAAGACTTTAATATTATATGGTGTAGTTCCTATATTATCATATAATTTCCTTACTTATCAACAATATACCCTTAAAAATGTGTTAAGTTCAGCTGTACCCTCGATATTGACGTCACGAAACCGTATTTCATAATAGATATTTTTAATATTACATATTTAGAAGATTCTTTGTTTATGAAAAAATCAGTCGCATAGAATTGGATAATCGAATCAAAATATCACATCTTTAAGATAATATTTTAAAGTAATATATTTTTTCAATTCAATGTAATGCTCTAGTAAAAACATATCTTTTGTAGCAATTGTCGATTTCAAGTTTCCCATAAACTTTTAATGACTGTTTCTTTTATTACCGTGAGAGTTACATTTTGTACCAAATGTATCTTTTATCAGATTAATCATTTTTATGATACCATTTACACAGGGGCCTCATAAAATTAACGACTGCACCAAATATTTTTAAATTATATTATATAATAAAAAATGGTTCCTTAAATTTTCATCATTCATAACATATCTCGAGTAGACGTTGTATTTTTATGAAAATTAAAATTTTTATTTTCAACACTTTACGCAGGTGTTATTCCTTTTTTAAGTTTGATTATATACAGGTTTTATGTGTAAAATAAAAGATGATTGAAATATACTCACTTCAAATAAATACATTTATAGATTTATTGATTGAATTGGCATTCACTTGGTAGAAATCCAGTATAACACATTGAAAAAAAAAATAGCAATGTATTTTTGTTCTACAAAAATATATTTTTTAAATATTATTGATACACAATACATTGTCTCTCCTGTTTTAACGGCTAAGCTTGTTTCTTTCTCGCAATAAAACTTGTAAATGAAACTAAAAAGGCGGCTATGACAATAAGTTTTCATGTGGCACGAAAATGGTCTATTACGGAAGCAAATCAGAAGTGGAGAGGTTTAATTAATGGTGAAGACAATATACTAGTTTGTTCGTTAAGAATCCTTTGTGATAGTTGATGTCTATTGATTTTTGATCTATTGATTGACATTTTTACAACACATTTAAATCAAATACAATCAACGGCCCTTATTGAATAATTACATATTTAATAATGTGAATTCATATTACAAATTTTGCGGATGAGCAGCTTATTGCCGATTTACCAGAATTACACACATTTTCAATAATTAAATCAATTTTAAGGACAGTTTTCGCAATATATTTAATTATAAGAACCGATTTTGCTCATCTTAATCGAATAATTCTGCAGCTCTCTTTCATAGTTAACACAAAAAAATGTTTCTGTCACTGTACCAACTAGCCCGTACTCTTTCAAATTTTGTAAACTCGCCGTTTTGTTGTGAATGAAATATATACTACAGTTTGCATAAATCATATTATTATTTTTTTTATAAATAATATATACATATTCATTAAGCATGTTTGATTATGTATGTACAACAATGCGTCTTTTTATCACCTCAATTTCATTACAACCCTCCTAGATAAGTCTCTTGGAATATACGACTCGAATCGTGAGAATGCCTCGCAAGTGCATACTCACCTGCTCCCTCATTGTTGCATTTAATTAGTCATACGTGTCGTGTGAGTGTATATGCATATGTGTGAAAAATGCCCGAGCTCGTTAAGATGTTGCTGATTAAAATTGCTTTTTTTAATTTGCTTTCGTTTTGTCGGTTCTTTATTGTTTGAGGGCAACATCGTGACGTGTCTTTTCATACGCATTAATTGAGTTAGACTTACCGCCTTTTGTTCGGCAGATGCATTGAATTGAATACGCGTATGGATGGATTATATATACAATTTATTATCTCTCATTGTTTCGCTCATTTAATAATTATTATCAATGAGAATTATGTCGCATGTTGTGTTAACGTGCACACTGTAAATTAATGAGAACAAAAACTCACACATTTTTTTGCACATTAAATTTACACGTAAATAAGGAAAGAAACCAGTAAACTGGAGGAATAATTATAAACTAACGTACTTTATAAGCCATTACATCTGTTCATTAATTTTCATAATTCAAAAATTCAGAGAAAGCACCAAAGAAAACCAAATTTAAATTTCTGCATAAAATTATTATTTTATTCAAAAAAATATCAATTTAATAAATAGTTACAACTAACACGGTGAAAAGCAATGTATTTTAGTTCTACAAAATTATTTTTAACAAATATAGTTAATAGCTATTTCGGCTCATGCCATCGTCAGAACTAGTTACAACTAGTTTCACAAAAAAAATTATAGTCTTCAAAAAAGTATATAAGATGCTATTAAATAGTGTTTTATTTTATACAAGCATAAGTAATATGTAAGCACTTGTTTCCCCTTCATAATTGATGAGTGTTTCGTAGAGTATAATACAAAAACCATATATTCAGAGAGTTTGCTTAAGTAAATCCAGAATGTACTTATTTAAGTTATAAAAATATGCCTTATAAACAAAAATGGAAAGAAGTTTGACTAAAATACCGACCCATTATATAATTATGTGAAAAATATTGAGTTACTTTGAACAAAAGTCGAAATTGTATATATTCACTTTGCTGTTAGTGTTTTTTATATATTAATAATAACTTTAGGTTGATATATTTACTTAATCTTAATTACTAGCGCTTAGGATGACAATTCAGAAAACGAAAATATTATCAAATTGAACAATGGCCTGTTGTAAAACGATGTAAAGAAGGGTTTGCTTAAATTTATCTTAGCTAAGATTTATTGTGTTAAAGAGAATAGATTAAGCAACCACGTATGCAAAGATATCTTAATGTATTCATATTATGTTAACGGATGATGTTCAAAATTAATATTCATTTAAAGTTTAGGGGCGCCAGGATATCCGCTTAGAGGCGAGTAGTTTTAACGTACATTTGTTAGAAGTAAAAGTATTCCTGCCGACAAACACAATACCTAAATCAACCCACCTTCCGCGTAGTTTTACTTATAAAACACACGAATGTGAACAATGAAAGACTAATGTGGTTAAACCGTGTTCCTTAGTGCCAACAGTATGTAATACAACCTCACAGCGAGACGCATTTCGGAGCTTTCAACCGAGTCGTAGAGGCACTGTAGGGTGTAGGGTATTATGCATTCATAGTTAGTTGACTTATGCAATACGTATACTCGGTCTATACTGTTTACTATGGGTTGAAGAAAGGTCTTGATATACGCAAGACTCGACGTTGAAAATATGAATGAGTAAGATGCTATGGACAAGTATTGCGCTGAGGTCAATTTTTTTCAAGAAGAAAAGTTGTTTTATTTGAATTATTGCATAACATATTAATGTATAAATTGTATGATTATAAATTCATACATTTACTTCAAATCGAGAACTATTTTCTTTGTTTTAAAAAGTTACTTTACAATGTTTCCCGTGGTAAATTCACAAAAGTGTATCTTTTTTATCCAATTTAATGTGTTAACTGTCACTTCTTGATAGACAGGCATGATATTTCAAATGATAAACACATTTTTAAGAATATTTCTACAATTTATTTTATGATCAGAACTGGTTTTGCTCATTTATTCGTGTCAGCTATTTTCTCCCCTTTACATAGAAATTTCTTCATTATAGTTTTATCCAATCCTCACAATATATTTATGAATACTGTATTGGTGTTGGTATATTTTTCGATTACTTACTTAATGGAGAGGAGATTTTTAAAGTTGATTTATTACTTTTAATATGAGTTGGTTGATTAAAAAAACGATACACTTATTTTCTCCGATAGAAAAAGACTCCTGAGTACTGGTCCTCAACATTTTATAAACGTTAATGAACATTATATTAAATGACAATACATCCAGTACAGAAGTAATTGCAATACTTTATTTCTAAACTAGCGTACTCCACTAGTGTATTTTTATTTAGATACAGAAAAAACCTTACAAATAAAACTAGCCTATTAAGTATTGTTTGCAAGTTGGGTTAGCAGTTGTGCATATAAAGTCATCGATATATTATATAATAATATACTGAATGTATTCATATAAACAACAAGTAAAGACAAACTCCCGAGTCATTGATATTCAAGTGTAAATCACTGGCAATATCTGATCAATATTGGTATCAAACATGTCGGATGGTTCCTCTATTCAGGTCAAAGGAAATGTCCTCGGATCGTAAATCAAACACGGCGCAAACAATTCGTGCAACAGTCCCAATAAACGCCGTCCAAATTCGCATCGTTCCGCCGTTTGTATGCGCTATGGCCCATTCCCATATTCCACACCGTTCACCATGGCGGGGAAACTGGCGCGTTGAATGAGCTAGCTTAATGTACGCAATTATGTGGTTTGTTGCAGATGCTTTGTTTAGGCGAGGGGTCGTTAATATCGGTGCATATTACACGTACATGTGGATACTCGTTACCTTATATTACTTGATACCTGTAGACTTCGCTGTTATTATTTAAACACTTCGTTCGCCTGCTGGATATATGGAATGCCAAATGATGGATGAAATCATTAAATTGGCAGACGTTATTAATGTACACATGATCACTTCGTTATAAATATATCTGTATTTATACTATCTATACAATTTCGATAACTGGAATGGTCTGTAAATTATTATCGGTTAAATGATTACATGACTACACATATATTAATTCACATTTATAGTAACTTAATGTTATATTAGTAGACAATGTATCAATATTTATAATACATATTGAAATGAAATATACTTTTTAAAAATGCTTTAGATTGTTGTTAAAAAAGTCTCTATAGAAAAATAAACAATACCTACAATCATACTCACTTATTTATTCAAGATATTCAATATACAGAAAAGTAACTAATTTATTGATATTGCAATGAAAAATCGATTAGAAAATAGTGAATCGAGTTACCTTTAAAACCTGAAAAATATTATTTATCTAAATGTACTGTCACTCAGATAAAATACGTCGATTAATGACGAGTATTGTGAAATCTTTTCTGAGTGCAGAACGGACAATTTTTATTCATGAGTTATCGAAAGTATCAAGAACATACATATTGTCATTATAAATAATTGATAAATTCTCATTTTGGCCTAGGACAAGTTGATAGAAATATAACCAGGCGTATTTCTTTCCAGACTTTCAAAATAATAGACAAGAGAATGCCTAAGAGAACATCAATTGGATATAGTCATGGATTGTATTTATAAAATTTCTCTGAACCTTCTCAACCATAAATTATATGAATTGTATAATTTAGATGGTGATATCAAAGCATTGATATAATTTCATTAATAATGGTTTATTCGTTGAGAAGGTTATTTCAGAGAATATTAAATAATAACTAGAGAATATCAGCTGACAGAATCGCTTCATTCAATGTACCAGATCCCCGAAATTGCGATGGTTTATCCTTGTTTTTTCTGTCTTTCCTTGTGGACTACTTTATACATATAAAGATCAATCAGAAAACAATGCCTAACATTTATTAATACTTTGAACAAAAAAAATCGTTTGATTTTTGCCATGGTAACGTCGTACTATTTGCTATTTATGTACGCCACATAATTAACAATTCAGTCAATTATAAATTACTCTTTAGATTGATACGAATTTCAAGTAACGTGTCGTAAATAATATTAAAATAAAATACAAGTCTACTGTATACATAAGCTTATTTTATACGGCTAACCAGCGCAGATATTACTCTTTTTAATATGTACCTATAATTACAAAGATGGATAATACTAGTAATCTGCGAACTCAATTTTGAATACGGAAAGATAATAGTTAAGTGGATAACTTTTCAGAAAATATTTTTTTCAATTTTGTCAAATAAATTTGTTTCAATAAACTATGAGTGCAATAGCTATAATAAATAAAAACTAAGCGATTCACAATTTTATGCAGTAAAAATGTAAGTACTATTTTTTTATAATAATTTTTCACATATCAAAAATAGCTCGTACATAGTATTAATTAATGCATATTGAAGTAACAAAAAGCTAAATATTGTATAAACCCTTTTGCGAACATTTCAATGGTGTGGATAGAGAGAGAAGCAGGTTTTGTTTATACGCGCAATTTTTCTTACTTGTTTTGAAGGCTTCGGCATAACCGGAAGGGTTGACCACAACGTCTCTTTCCATTTCCGCCGGAAGTCGTTTGGCTCGCATTCGGCCAGACGGTGAAATGAATCGTTCCCTGAGAGATTTATAACTCAGCTTGTGGACGAAAATTAAATTATTTTTCACTTTGAAGAAAGAAAGTGCTCGCTAAGAATGAGACTTTTCTCACACGTTCTGGAAGCCTTATTTTCTAAGTGGTAAACTTTGGTTTTGATATGTTTTTCCGGCGTCATGAAAAATACATGCGATACATTCGACGTGATATTCGTACTAAACTATGGAAAATTCAGGTTTATACATTATTCCGACACAAATTTAATAATATAAAAGAATGTAAAATATCAACTCAAAGTTATACAGATGAATCAAAGATATTTTATCGTATGAAAAATGCTCAAAAACTTAAAGACAACGTTCTTGAGTATATATTAAATTAAATAAAAGCCGAGTAGCCAATAAGTAAACCCTTATATGGTTCCATTTTGGTGTTAAAGGTTTTGAATCTTTATTAATAAATTTATGGATTCGTATTGAAAGGTATGGACGTCTATTATATTTACAATCAGTTCCTTAAAACGATGCGTTGTGTGAGCGATAACTATTTAATAGCCACTTTCCAACAGGCTTTTTACCCTTACCCTGTAAAAAATAAGTTTAATAATAAAAATAAAAAAATTCTGAATAAAAACTTTTCTCATCAAAAATTACATGACATCTTTTTACATGAGCACATACTTTTTCAGTGTCGTTTAGTAATAGTCTCAGAAAAAAATACAAAATGCTCTGAAGAATAGGTCACTTAGTTCTTGTTATTGTACCACAAATGATGTTATCAATATTTACATTAATTTTATTTTACGATTGTGTATACGAAACTCAGATTTAAATTATGTTTATTTTCAAACAGATAGAAAAAAATGTGTCTTTTAAATGCAAAAATAGCCTCATAAAAATATAAATATTCTGTAATGTAATGTGAAATGAAATATTGACTATATATATATTCACATAATGTTTATTTTCTCATGTCAGATATGTTATGTAAGAATGTAAAAAAATGGTAAAAAAACACACTTTTTACTTTGTTTATCCAACTACACAATTTATTCAAAAAATATTTGTTTTCGCATAGTTTTCAACCCACATTACAAAGGAAAGAATATTTTATAAATGATAGCATGTATAATATATGATATTTATATATGATCTTCGTTCTAATACAGATTCGAGATACACCAGCAATACAAAAAAAGAAGACTGAATATAAAACAAACTCTATCCATACCCATTTGATATTTCAACGTCAGAGATCTGTCGCTTTATCCGTATAAAAAAACAAAACGTGCGGGGCCACAGATTCATACATACTTTGGCATTTCTCCTTCCACAAATAGAGAAAGATGTTCAGATTTACAGCTCATATGGGAGATATTTGTCTTCTTCTTCTGTAACTGGAGCAGATATTTTTCAAACTTAAAGCGGTTCATCTGATGAAGGTCTTTATGTGAAACTTATATTTTTCTATTATCGAACGCTCTGTAAATATCGCGGAATAGTCGTTTCTAAGGTTTTCCTAACCGCCTTAAAACTGTAAGATTTACATATATCACTGAAAATGGATTTAGATTAAAACCATATGTTAATTTATTTTATTTTCTATCCGTTGAAAGTGTATTGTTAAAGGTTTGTTATGTCATTATAAGTGTGTTATTAATAAAGACATAACGAAACGTTAGGCATATTAAGTAAATCTTTTTCTTTTCACCAATTACGACGCATTGTCTTCGTAAATTTCAGTAACAAATGAAAACCACGGTGAAAATATATCAATGTATTTTAGTTCTACAAACTTTATGAGATAGTGAATAGCTATTTCGGCTTACCGTTCAACAGAACCCTACATAGAAATAGTTATCATAAAATACATTACTATTTTTTTACCGTGTTATAATGGAGTTCTACCAAGTAAATGCCAATTCAATCAATACACCCTGAATATTTCTAATATTATCGATATTTTAGTAAAAATTGAATAATCTAACTATTACTTTGTAGCAAAATAGATCCCATCAACAAAAGAACACTTTCTTCTTTTTTGTATGGTTTATTTTAAAAATAAAAAGTGATTGTTGCTTCGCTCGTGATGTTTTGTGCTTCAAGTCACAAATATATATTATTATTAGACAAAATACACTAGAATTATTAACTCCATATTGTGTCAAAATATCAGATTTATTTTGTGTTGTTATCCCTCGCGTTACTAGGACTCGCATGAGACTTACTGCGGTCGTAAATAAATATGGTGCTTTTTTTGTTTCATTCAAAAGTTTTATGAATGACATTGAAAGTAAAAGTGATTTTGCATTTAAAAATCTTTAAAATTTGAATAAATATAGACATTTTCATATTATATATCTATAAAGTATTGCTTGAAGAGATATACACAACACAAAGAATTTTTTTTTCTATATTTAAAGATAAATTACTAAAATAACTAAACAATACTAATTTAAAATAATTATTACTACCTACTTAATACAGAACCGTTATAATTGTTTTTGTGTGTGACTTCTAAAAATATAAGATACTAGTCAAGTAATGAATCATGAAACACTTTTCTAAATTATGAAAATCATCATTATAACCTAAAGTAGGCATGTTCACACAAATAATAAAATTAAACTTTATTATCGCACCTGAGGTAATAAATTATTCAATCTACCCTTAAGTACGAAGGTACACTCTAAATGTGTTGTGAGGTATTTTAAGTAGGAGTTACAAAGAGGTCCGTTTGTGAATGATAATCAAAAACACACTTTTACCCTCCTCACCCGCAGTGTGCCTGTGATACCACTTACATTAAATTTTAATATCCATAATTAATTATGCACGGCTCAGTTACGTACTGGTCAAGTCATACACATGCAAAGATAAATAAAAGAGGAAGAAATACACACACATGTATATTATTCATCAACTGTATTAGATGTTACTGCAGTTATTTGAAAGAAATTCATAAATATATACTTATACAAATTGTTAAAGTGTTAGCCTTATGATGTGCTATAAATTTACTGATGAATATAATTTCTGATATGTTCTATAAGCAAACATAATCCTCTATTTACACGTTCAAATATTTAAATTCATTACTTCGTTTATACAATAATATTACAGCTGTAATTTAACATTATCTATTTTTAAAAATGTGTACCTTAAAAAGGAAGGTTTAATATTCATAACAGAAAGGAAAAATCTTATAATCGAATACTCTTGAAATTATGTTGAAAAAATAAATATGAAAGGAATATTCCCTTTGAGACCTACTGAATAATTTCATATCGTATTTTTAGATTGTATCCATGGTAATATTCTATAACGGATATTTCAGTTGAAGACTTTTTTAATGAGTTAATCGTAAAATATTGAAATATAACTTTATAGATGTCGACTTTGAAAAAAACTGCGTATGAATTGCAGGGATAATTAATTTGCATCGTGTGGGGTCGCAACGACGGGACGTCGCGTGCCCCTTATACATTACTGGACATTGACAGGCCCTCACATTGACTTACTTGAACACACACAAAAGCATCGCAAACCCTCCTTGATGGGGGTTTGCGTGTAGGCTCTTAGGGATAAAAAAAGGTTCTGCCTTTGATAGGCCGTATATAATATACATAAATAATGATATTATTTTATTATTGAAAAATAGTTCTACAATTTTCGCATTGAAGTTTCAATTTTTGACTTATTGTCTTATTTTAATATATATAAAAAATATATTAATTGAATTGGAAATTTCTTTTTTAGAACTCCATTATAACACGGTGAAAAAACGTAACTAAGAAGTAAATAAGAAATTAAATTTCTTAAATATTATTGAATGCGGTTAAGTGTGAAACTTGCATGGTCTGTAATAATATTATTTAGAAAGTAATGTAATAATATTTATTGAAATAACACGAAAGGGGCTTCATTTGTTTATAAAACTATAGAAATATTTTTTTATCCTGATAAATATTTTTTATTTCATTTAATTTTATACGTATGTTAGTGAATACATGAATATACTTAATTATCGAATGGACTAATGATGGTCAATTTAGTTTTTATATTCTTTACAGTATGGTAGTATTAAAGCTAGAAAAATACAGGAATGTTATAAACCTAGTAGTAGTCCCAGAAATAAATGAATAAGGATATTGAGAGCCAGTTTGATTTACTTTTAGGACGTTATATACAAACTGCATTATTCATAACAGATACAATTGATTTTTTGTATCTAAACCAAACTGTCTAAGTGGAATAATTGACGTTTATATGAAAATGCAATATCTGTAAACGATAGAAATATTCTTAAAAGATCAAGGTTTTACTTATATAAACATGTCTTGTTTGTGTTATCCTTTTTCCTTGAAATGTTCTTACGATTCGTTCTGCCAGCAACATGCGTCTGACAAAGGGTCATATCAGATAATACTCGGCATCATTCTATTCAAAACATATGAAGAGATTATATGACATGCCTTTGAAGATCCACGGAACATAAAGATATACCGAGGAGACTTGTAATTGAATTATGTATCTATTTGATTTCTTTTGACGATGCTGACAGCATTTCAGTTTGGTACTTTTCCTGATCAATTACCAACATCTCAAATACAGGCAATTTATTTTTATTGTCATTGATTAACTCATGTTAATGTTTTATTGATCAATAATATCCATCTTAAATGTCTCCCATTGAATGAAAATCATTGTTATTGCTATCGAAATTGTACTATATCACATAAATAATATTATAATTTTTTAGCATTACTTCTCTACGAGTTGGTCGCCATGCACTACGAAATATTCACTAATTTCACAACTGTTTTTCATAACTCTTCTGTGTGTCTCAAAATACTGTGAAGTATACATATATTTCAAAATTCACAGCGTATCATTATTACTAATGGCATTATTTTTGTCTTTTTTCTACGCCACAATATATCGACAAATTCTTTGAATTCCACCAATTATGTTCGCTTAATAAATTGTCTTGCATGATTCTTCTTGTCGTTAGCGTCGCTGAAAAATTATCTTATGTTTATTTTTATGCTAAATTTACAGTTGACGGCGTGGATATATTAACTTTCCTACATGATATATTATTACCAATTTTGATTACCAAACACTATTTATTGTAAATTTTCTATACTTAATTTACGAATAACAGCTTGTTACAATATTTGAATACTTAGTACTTGAGCATAGTCAAAATATTTTTGACTGTCAAACTCTTTCCGAAAATCTGGAAATTATTTTCTCTACATATGCGATCATTGGCTGACACTACGCTGCACATACATGGGCCAATGCTAATTAAAAAAAAAAAAAAAAAACAAATAAATTTCTTATCCAATCCGATCGATAAAGTTACATTACTATTATACAAGAAAGCATTAATTTTTGGCGTAATTTTTTATGCTGTTTTAATAAGAAAGAAGCACTAACATTACCCTTTTCTGACGCATGTTCCGATATGTATGCTTGCGAGATTTGAAACATATTAAAGACACATTTCATAAAACAAAAAGTACTTCATTCATTGCTTAAAATTTTTCAAAAACTTTCCATGAAATAAGACTTCGTGTATTTAATAATGTTCTCTTACGGAAGTGATTATTAATTACATCGATAGTAAATAAAAATGACAATAAAAATCACGAATGAAAAAAGTGCCGACAAAATTTACATGTCATAACAATAATGTGACAAGCGTTTATGCTTAACTTTCATAACCTTTATTTTACCGAAAGATATGACGTAGCAACTTTAAAATAATGAACAGTATTATTAAACGAGTGTGTTATATTGCTGTTATTTTTAAAAATGTATTCACGATTTTTACAACAGAACGTAATTTTCAAAGAGTTGAGCAAAAAATGCAAAAAATTTCTTTCTGTGAAATAATAATACATATAAATAAATTTTAGTTGTTAGAATCTTATGATTCTTTTAATGTATCCTATATTTAAATAACTATTTGATATTCCAAGTTCCATAGTGGGTACTGTTTTGTCAAAAATAAATTTTATAAAAAAAATGATCAAAGTTCTATGATCGTGTAGATTTATATCTTTTTGAAACTAGATTGCACTCGCATAATTATTTATTTATTTATTTTTTATTTTTATATATATTGTTTTATTATGATTTAACAATAATAATCCATTCTATGTTAACAAAATTCATTAGCTTTGGACAATGTTCAATAATACCTATCAACTATTTGCACATAAATATTACTTAAGGAAATAATCAATTATTTCCAAGTAACATAATAAAAAAATAGAACCTAATATGCAGACGAAAAAAACTAGCCGGTTACCAATATTTCGATATTTTTTTATTAACTCACTCATGAATATTCACAATTTTTTTCGCAATTATTTTTTAATCACCTAATAATTTCAACACTTCGAGTCAACATCATTTTCGTATTACAGTATATTTATAATCATAATTTTCGATCAGAAGGATAATTATTACTTAAGGGCTAACTTATAAAACTGGGTCAAACACTTTTACCAGGAGTTATTTAACCCAGGAGAATTATAATTCCATGTGAATGGAATCTTTCGTGTCTTTTTCACATTAAAAAAATGGGAAATTAAGGATCATTTAAACTAATGTTACCCATAAATTTATCGATAAAGCATGCTAAAAATGTTAATTTCTATTTTAGTTGCGTCGTTTACCGTATAATACTCAATTTTCGGTATTTATTACTCTTGTATGAATTAAGCAGGAGGGAAAACTCCTTATTCTCAATGTCGGAATAATTTCATTGTTATTTGCCACGAAATGTAGGTGTTTTACCATTAAATTTGGTATAGCGCTATCGAATAGCCGATAACTTTTTTTTATATCGAAAACATTCATTAAAAGTAGACTTTTCGAATAGTTTGATATACAATTATAAATATTTAGAAATCGCGACAAATTTTTCGCGCAAGATATGAAATAATTGAATGCGAATTCGCTATTAAATATAGCAAACTGTTCCCTGTAAAAAAATGGCTAAATCATTTTTTATCACCTGACAATTTTATTTTGGCTTATTTTATGAAGTGTATGTGTAATGTATTTAATATATTAATAATTATATTTGAAAAAAAATCGAATGAATCATTGTTGATCTATCAAGAGAATGAAACGAGTTATAGCTGAAATTTTATTTTTAATTACTATTTTTTTGAACTGATTGTGTGAATAAAAGACCGTGATTTATTTGTGCTGATCAAAGAC
This sequence comes from Himalopsyche japonica, assembly GCA_028555115.1. NCBI lineage: Eukaryota > Metazoa > Arthropoda > Insecta > Trichoptera > Rhyacophilidae > Himalopsyche > Himalopsyche japonica. Next base: position 136,261 of record JAHFWJ010000510.1, on the reverse strand, counting down.
AAAGCATATATTGTTATAAACAATAGAAAATGGATAAAAAATGTAGTCGATAAGGCTTGAAATTCCAGATCGTATCAGAGATTTCTCACCTTTCAATAGAATGACCATACTGTGTATTTTCTCTCGGCTTAGAGTTGTTTGAATCGAGGGGGGAGTATATAACAGTACCTATAACTCGTCCCAGCTTTTGTTTCTGTGTTCTCTGGAATTCGCTTTGTTAATCTGTTGAAGCTCAACCCAGGGTAAAATATTATGATGACATGCAGTCATGCTATAAGCTATCATCGACTTAAAAAAACGCAACTGAATCTTTATAATTATTCACAACACAATTATTATTACTTTTTCAAAAAAATCCATTCACTTAATACATTGAGAAAAAGCTTTTCATTATTTTATTATTGATGAAAATCATTTAAACTAATACCCAACTATGCATATTGACGTAATCATCAGTAATATTCTTTTTAGGAAAATTTAACCAGCTTAAATTTAATGATTCGAGTACACTTAAATGTCTTCACTTAATACTAATAATATATACCATATTACCACTAACATTTTTATTTCATTGCAATTAAAATTAATTAATTAATCATTTATTTGAAACGGTTTAACCTAAAAACTTAAGTAATCTACTCATCTAATGTAACGAACGGCTAACAAAGTTGTGGAGATAAAATAAATTCACTTGATTCCTTTATGGCTTCGTATATGAAATTTGCGACACATAAAAATGATTTTTAGATAAATAAAATTTATGTTTTAGTAACACAAAAAGGGTTTAATTTTTTTTTTGAAACCACCGTCTTATGGATCATTTCTAAAGAATATTACTACTGAAAGCGATTTTCTCGTGATGTTTTCCATTCTAATCGTTTCTACCAGACGTAAGACAATTTTAGCTTTTTAGCGATTAGCTATTTTAGCTCATAGCTACTTTTGATAATGCGCGGTAAGCGTTAATATCAGCATATTAAATTGGAAAGCATTTTTTCATTTCAACAATGTACGATATCTTATTTCCCTGTTCGTGCTCCACGATCCTGTATCCAATGTGTCTTACTATCATTTATTCATTATACATTATGAGCTGCCTATTTTAGTTTACTGAAAAAACAAACAATTCATTATAGCCTGGCGACGTGTCGGTCAACCAAACAAGGCGATAAATTTATCATGATAATATGGTAAGTGAAAATGTATTTTGGAAACGGTTCTAACCCTTGGCGATCACAGCATTGCGGGCGCATGGATTGGAAGCGTTCTATTAAATTACAATCACAAGACATACTTTCAAACAAAAAAAAACTCCTAAATATATATACAGTGAAACCTCGATTTTACGTTTTCCAAGGGACCCTGAAAAAATAACGGTAGTTGCGGGAAACGGTGAATGCGAGAAAGCTTCAAATATTAATAAAGTAAAAGTAAAATCGTAAAAAACATTTATTCATTAGTTACTTGTACATACTGTATATAAAATTTATTTTTTAAAAAAGTCCTTTATGTTAGTTTGCTTCTTTGTTATTTGGCACTTTAATCGGAACAAAGACTTGTTACTAAACTTGTGATTAAAAGTTTGTATGTACAGGAATCATTATTACCATGAATTTCAAACTTGCTTGCCGAGATACGGAGAAATATGCAATAAAAACGGTCAATCGGGATAATATTTGTGACGGGACCAAAATATTTAGACGGTTTATCGAGGAAATCAGGGACTCGGGGAATCGGTATACGGTCAATGCGGGATTATTTAACATTGTTCTTATGGGAGTTTGACGGGACTATAAAAAATAATCGTTCCAGCCGGGAAAAATTATTATGCGAGAACGGTTGATCGAGGTTCCACTGTATATTAAATTCATTATCAAATAATATAAATATTGGTCGATTTTAGCTGTACCGTGTGATTTCATTACCACGCGTATGTGGCATCTGAAAAAGAATATTATTAGGTTTAATATGGAAATTTACAAACATTAATTGAACAAGTTTTCTTTGTTGCATTTTTATTATTGCCCTTAAAATAAAAATATTGGATTCCGCAACAAGTGAGTGTATTTAATTACTCATTTTAGATAAAAGTGTATATTTTTAACAAACGGAGACTTCATAAGGATGCCAGCCAAAAATAAGCTATTTTTATACACCGTTACTCTAACCTTTCCTTTTTATCTGACACACTACCTCAATAACATGTCAGCTTAAGAATTGCTTCATTTATTTTCAAAGAAAAACTCATCCTATGTATACAAATATTATATTTAACAGAGTTTCATTTTATGCATAAGAATGTTGAACAGTATTTTATTACAAATGATTTTGATATGAATATTTCCAAATTCGGTTAAAGCTCGTTGATGTTACACCCAGTGAATTAAAGATTACAAAAAATGTAAATTTTCAATTTAAAAACTGTCTAATGATAATTAAAGAACAAGAACTACAGCTTTTGGTAATGGTACTTTGTTAATGGCTTATTGAAAAGCAGCCGTCCCTGCGTTACAACTTTTATCACGTGTCGTGAGGTTGACTGCGCCCCCTTGTGTCACCCACCCATCCATCAAAACCTCTTTTTCCAGCCCTATATTTTATGGTTAAAAAAAGAAAATTCTAAATGGTTCAAGTCAAAGGGCAGCGATTAATACTTGCACGGATTAGATAAGAATGAGCCCCGCAGGAAAAGTGCGGGACGTTTAATGAAATAGTTATTTTGTATGTTTTTTTTAACAGTGTGTACATTTGGACTATAGCACATATACACCATGGATTATGTTGTCAATATAACCAATAAAATCAATCATATGTTGGCTTATATTAATGGCTTACATTTCAAATAAATTTAAAAAGTGTTTTACTGTAATAATCAAAATTTTTGCAATTAAATGTACTCAACTATTGTAAAAATTACTACTCAAATAGTTAGTACTCTGTAAAAATAATATTATTCACTATAAAATAGAATATCGTGGAAGTATCGTATCTCAAATCATAGAAGCTTTTATAAGATTATTGTGGGAATCGTCGGATAGTCTTTTTTTTTATGTAATACGTATTTGAATGTAAATATATATATTATACAATGAATCGGTTTACTAATATATCTTTATATATTGGCTTATACAAAGATATTTATGAACATTGAATAATCAAGCATCAGTTATACTTAAAATAAATATTTATCTGAAATTGATTCGGATGTTTATAAGTTAAAAGATAGATAAGATTTGTCTTAGTCACAAAAAATTTTAAACACAAGAAAATATATATATTTCGTATAAATAGTAATGACAAAAATCTGAATATTTCTATTCATTTTATTTGTAAAAATACACATAAATTTTCCATTAAAACCAGGAACAGCTGACAAACTATTTTTAGTTTTACCTTTTCAACAAAGTCTACGACAAATTTACGCTTTGATATTGATAAAGTTTATTATGCCGTTAATAAATTAAAAAAACTTTCGATAAACGCTACAAATATTGTATCTATCTATGTATTTACACAGTAAACTTTTCCAACTGTCTCAAAAGTTTAGCACGCAAACCTTATAATACCTTTACGCACAGCGACTACAAAATTTTATCATAATCACAATATGTTTTTTCGAATTCTTAATTCAATTAGTTGTGAAACACACTAATTGATATTTGACTTTCAAAAACTCGGATAATTACAATAACTCTGGGTGTGCTTATTTTTAATGGGTTAAAAATGTCCGCAATGTGTAATATATGGACCATCCCATGATTATTTACTGCTTCATTCAAAATATAAATCATATTCCTTGGATACTTTTTACCATTCAAATTGTAATGAATTTTAGCGTAAGGTTATCTGAATTCTATGTATCGATTGGAGTTATAGCATGTTCAATAGTGTAATATAACATACGTTATACTATTTATTATTTTTTATTGATCGAAAATGTACAGAAGATATTTATAAAACCCATTGCAATACTCATATTTTTTTTGTTATAAAATAACTAAAATTATATTGTAGAACAAAAACATAATATTACTTTTTTTACTCTCTGTAACTAAAAATATATTATTTTTTTACACATAAAAAAAATTTAACTAAACTTTGCTTAATTTTAAGAACCGTCAGTAATGTGTTTATGCATATCTTACGCTTTGTTTAAATGATGGTTTTCGAGTATAAACGTCATCATCAGAACAGTATCGTATAGCTTAAGTAATCAAACACAAAGATGTGTTTATATTTAAATAAAAAAAATAATTAGATACAAGGCCACTGGTTTCTGAAATGCTTCGAGCCAATATTAACATAATAAACAAATAAACTGAACGCAGATAGACTAACATATTCATTCGTAAATAAAAGTTGAGCAATTATAAATGTTCGTGTTAAGCGAAACCGGTCATCATAAAGTAATAGATTTTTTATGGAGAAAACCACAATTGTTTGTTTTTCAACAGTACAACCGTTTACCACCAAAGATTGATAGAAAATAGCTTAAAAATATTCGAAAAATTTAATATTCTACAATGCCTCTTACAAAATAAAATTGTTATAGTATTGCTTGATGTATTTTATATAACAGCCTAATAATTTTCGTTATAGTTGTTTGGAAAATTTTAACTCTTAATGTGTATAATAATATGTGCTACTATGCCACATATTATCAATACTTGTACGCAGACTCAAAAAAGTGGTATAACTCTAACGTTATCACATGAACTAAACTATGCCATTTTTTATGTCAGCTTTTTCAGTTTCCTAATCGATTTGATTGCAGAGCTTTTTGTAGGGGAAATGTTTCGCTTTGTAAAAGCATTTTATTCGGGTCACGCTAACCGTCCCACCGATACCACCAAGGTGAAAAATAACATTAATAAATAGGTTAATAATAGGTTTCAATAGAAATAAGGCTACAATTTTTGCTAAAATATGGCTTTTTTGATCTTGCTTACAATTCGAGAAATTTCGAAATTGGTTGGTACCGGATATTTATGGAGGTTTTTGAATATTGAATTTCCCTACATAAACATATAAAAAGGTTTTCCTTTTTACCAAAAAAAAATACCAATTTCGACATGCGCAATACTTTTTCCGTACGAAAATTTAAACCGCAATGATTACGTTTTATTTATATCGTATAAGCCTATATATATTACGTTTCAATACAGCGCGAAATGAGAAATAACATTAATGAAAATATTTTCAAAAGCAAATAAATATTATATGATATTTATTTTGCTAATGCTAGAAATGTGAAATCTATCAACCGGTATCGGATAATTTAATAGATAATTCTAGCTTCATATAAAATCTTTAATATATATAGATAAAGTATATTTTTACTGATTATTAGTATTATATTGTAGCAATTTGTGCAATGATAATCTATCAGACGGTATATTTACAATTTCACTGCTTAGTATCAGCCAAGTTATAGTTAACAAGAGCATAGACAATGTACAAACTGTATTAATTTTAGCTTGCTAGCTTAAATTTATCAATGAGCTTCATATTTTCATTATTTGGTATTTCTTTGTACATATTCGCAAAATATTTCTTGAGTCAAAATTTCAACGATGCAGCGTATGAAGTAAGTAGAAAGAATTTAACGTACAATAACATGTATTTTTGTATCAAAAAAATGCTGCACATAAATACAATAATTTTCTGTGAGACCTCATTTTTCTTTGCTATCCGCTGAAAATCATAATTTTATCCGAGCGTGAAAAAATGTATCCGCAAAATGATTAGAAATGATTTATTGAATTTATTGTTTTTCACTCGACAAACTACTCGTATTATATATGTAATCTGACTTGACAATTAATCATTATATATGTGTATCGTTGAATTTTTGTAATTAACCAGTATCTATGCTATTTTAAAGGTTTGTCAAAGACTTAACTTTTTTAGCGATGAAATGATTTGATTGATTATTTTAATACTGCCAAATTTGGATCCAATGGCAGTTTTAAGACAAATAGAATTCCCCTGGCTTGTGATAAAGTATATTTCCACTATAGGAAGTATATTTCTACTGGTGATACAGTGATTCGTTAAGATAACAATGTGGTTGGATGTGATTTAGCTGAAATTTAAGTGGAAATATATTTTCACTTCAAATAAACTATCACATAAGATTTATACGATGTAACAAGTATTTTTTTACTTCAAGAATGAACAACTAAGTAAAAAGCTTTAAAAAGCTTTCGATCCACAAAATATTAGGAGTGTAAAATCACATTCATTGGTTTCGTATAATGGAATATGCAGTCTAAACATTCAAAAACGTTTATTTTAATACAGACTCTCTATAAACGGTGACTAATAATTTGCATGATCCCACCGGGTGCCAAAAATGGCAATTTCAATTAAAGCACGGTCGTTGAAATCGTCCATTAAATCAATTTAGCACCTCATTTTGTACGGTTACAATGGTTCGTTTACTATATATGTCCGAAAAAACACAGGTGACCGCTGCACGATTTCATATGTATGCAACAATATAATAAATTTGGTTTTGTAGTACTATGAAAGTGCACAAGCACACTCAGACTATTTGTGTTGTTATTCCTAATTAATTATTGGGATTTGCTGTTATTTTGTTTTATATTAAATTATATTCAAATGAATTGCTCTTTGTTAAACCCCCGTCTACACCAGCTTATGTTTAACATCATCATTTCAGATATAAATATATTTCTTGTAGAGGTGAGAAAGTTAAGACTGAAGCCGAAATTATGTATGTATTATATAATATTATAATATACATACAAAGTCGACCAATTCGCCTAGAAGAGTTTTTTGATTATTTTCCCTAACTTAATTGCTTCTTTATTTTGATAAAGCAGTAAATTGGAAAAAATATTACTCGATAATATAATTTTGAATAAATTAATTTAAAAAAAATTATCATTAATTGGTGGTGAAAGCATTTATTATTGACCACAATAGATATCGTTTATAAGAATAATGAACGCAGGTCAGTGATAGTTATTGTAAGCAATTCTACCTAGTTAATTAATATTTCTGAATGTGAGCATCATTACAAAATAGTCAAATATAGTTTTTTAGGGTAGCTTTCATTTCCAAAAATTCCCTTATACCTACCCTTCTCCGCTCAATGCACGTAACTGTTCCGACCAATTCCTATATTATTACTGCACGAACTAATTTGAATTGTGCTTTTATGGGATTTACATACATTTAAAGGCAGTAAAACTTTGCCCGTAGAGGGTAAATAAAAACACGGTAAAAATAATTATCGTAGTGTTGCTTACTGTTATTGCTCTTTTACGGGAAATATAATCAGGAATAAAATTAATTCATTATGTTTTATTTTAGTTAGTTCTTAGTTTTTTTTTTTTTTTGGGTAAGAACGAAAACGAAAATATGTTTTTTTATTATTTTTAGAGGTATTTATATTTTAGGCAATCATTTTTATTTTTTTTATTTAGTTAATGACTTTCATAATTGCGTAATACTTTCGTTAAATTCGCGAAGAGTAGCATTATATCTTGTTAAATAGAAACTTTCATTCCAGTCATAAAATTAGCAAATTATTTATAAATTATAGGAATGAATGATTCGCGTTTCTTCAAAATATGGGCGGTAAATATATTAATGAAAAAATTAGTAGATATGTTTTTTGAATTTTCGTGTCTTTTGTTAATGAGATTTGCTATCACTTTTAAGGTGTTAACTGTCACTTCTTGATGGAAAGGCATGATATTTTAAATAATAAAAACACATTTTTTAGTACTTATTTCCACAATATATTTTTTGATCAGGACCGGTTTCGCTCATCGCGAGCATTATCAACTGATGCTCGCGATGAGTGAAACCGGCCATGATCAAAAAATATGTTGTTGAAAAAGTACTAAAAAATGTGTTTTATTATTTAAAAAAAGAGATTTGCTATTTTAGACCAAGGTTATAAGCAGGGACATCATTTCACCTTTATTCATTTCTTCCAGATGGACAAACGGTGACTACCTTTTTTTCATATATGGATAAGCCATTGCAAAAAGTATTAAATGTGTATTTTATAATACACAACGGCTTAAAATCGAAAAAAATTAATGGCTTTTGGTGTTGGATAAATTATTGTAATGCATAAAAGTTTGGTCAGCCGCAGGTTGAGCATGGCTGCTATAAGAGGTCTAAAGCATTTTTTCAACATTTTATTGTATAGGTGCGAGGTCAGTTGTGTACCTGTAACGTTTTTTAAGCGCGTCGCTCAATTTTTTACGATATTTTTACGGTTTCGGGTTTATCGCCGGCATGTCGACAGGCAGACACCTTATTTTGATAATACTCAACATTCAACGTGCTTGTAATAGTTCATTCATAAAAATAAAAATATACATTCTAACACTTGTGGCAAGCCAGATAATAAATAATTTACCTGAGATTAAATAATATGGTTGGTACATATAAGACAATTATAAAGTAACAATAAAGGAATTATTATTTACCCATTAAATGAATATAAAAAAATCATAGTATTTTTTTAAGTGTTAACTGTCAATTCTGGATGGAAATCCATGATATTTTAAGTAATAAAAATACTTTTTTTGTAACTTTTGTACTCTATTTTTTGTATAAACAGGCTTGTGTGTAATTTGTATCGTATAATGTTGATTATACTCGCGATGAATGAAACCAGTTCTGATCATAAAATATATTATGGAAGTTGTACTAAAAATGTGTTTTTATTATTTAAAAGAAAAATTTCTATTCATATATATAGAAAAATAGGATAGTAAAAAAAAAGACGTAAGTATCTATTTACTATAATGAAGTAAACAATCGATACACGCATAATAATGGCGTAGTATATTTGTCGAAAATTTAAGTACACGGCGTCTGTAATTTGGGACCAGTGCATTAAAATATGTTTTGAAAAAAATCGAAAAACATTGCCCTGCTTACCTTTTACATGCATAAAGGTTACATTGATTTTAATTACAATATTTAAAAGCATTGTATGATTTTTTTTGTATATTTTGATCTTTATCCCATTATCCCAAGCTCAAAAATTCAAAGATTTTTCAAGTTGTATAGATATCTGTGTAGCGCCACGCAGCGATTGAATTATTCACTACAGCTTAGCGTTAGTGGGTGTGAGGCAAGGATATAAATTTAGTTACCGCAGGTGCCGTTAGATGACAGGCTGAATATTTTGCATACTTTTTAAAAAATATTTTTATTATCTCTACATTATTTATTGCCGTTGTGTGAAATATAGTTTTAAAGAAAAAATACTTTATGGCTTTTCAACAACGATATATTATTTTTGGTCACATTCTAGAACAAAATTTGTCCATCTGTAATTTTTTTCCATCGACTAGACTATATTGTAAATATTTTATTAAAACAATCGGGATGGAAAGATATAAAACAATAAAGAAAATAAAATTCCGTAAATTGTATATGAACGGTGGACCAATTAACTTTTTTTTATTAATCCAGTCGCTCAAAAAACAAAACATATTTTTTTAACGAAATCGGTTCACTTTTTAAAAATACGCTTGTCGCTCGATTAAAAATTCAAACACTAAATCTTATCCCGTCCCATCATCGACTGCATCTGTCATTCCGTCCTGTTAGCGGAAATGCCAACCCGTTAAAGTACGAAGAGAAGTTATTTATTTAAGAATTAATTTTATAAATATTATTAATATGTTTCCTATTTTACAGACGCCTAATTGTTTGTAGAGCAGCTCTTTACTAGATCGACTATTTTTAAATCCTTTTATTTATGAAATATATTTAGTAATAATTGCAATAAATTTCTTGTATATAACATGGTGAAAAAAAAATAGCAATGTATTTTAGTTCTACAAAATTATTGTTTTTTAAGATATAGTTGATAGCAATTTCGGCTCACACCATCGTCAGAACTATGCTTAAACGAATATTTTCTTATCTGTATATAGCTGTATAGAAAAGGTACACAATGCACCTTCTCTCCTTTTTAACGACCTAGCTTGTTTATTGTTCGCAATAAAACTAAAAATTGTAAATGAAACTAAAAAGGGAGCTATATCAATAAGTTTTCATATGGCACGAAAATGGTCCATTAAGGAAACAAAACGGCTCCCCGTAGCGGGTTAAGCAATGGTGATCGACATATATTAGTTAGTTCGTTAGGAAACCTTTGTGATTCTTATACATATGTTTATCACAATACATCCAGACATTTAATGAATTCAAGATTGATTGCTTATTACAATATTATATATAATTAAAGTAATCTGCTGCACTGGTTTATTTTTATGAGCATATATTTGTGATATCAATTAGAATGTGACATTATATTTTAAGCAATAAATAAAATATCGATGAATAAACATACCAACCATCCAATGGATTATACATTTTGCAAAAAGTCTCAGTGAAAATATGCAAGGAATATTAATACGACGTTTCTGATCTCATATATTTTATGAATAAGACTAAAAATATATGAAAGATTAAATAATAACATAAATGATTTGGAAATTCTTAACAACCGGATATCAAGATATCAACTGATCGAAATACTCCGATTTAAGGATTGGATATTTTTTTTCATCTAAATGTTGTATAAAAATATAATTTTATTAAAATTGGCAAAATCTTTATTCGATCGTTCATTGTATATCAGATCTTTTATTTTACGAATCCCGATCAGATCCAAATGTGAAATGGATGTTGTTTCGTTAATAGTGATACAGTCCTGGGAAACAGTGTCATTTTGTATGTTATATATAATATTTCGCATTTTCTACGTCTAAGATATCACAATGATTTATAGAGATGAGTTCAAAATAAAATACTGATACTGGAATAGTGTTCATCCTATTAGTTGCCTCGCTATAAATTTCACGGCCAAGCGGCGTCGGCTGTCAGCGCAGACAGGGCGTCGGTACGCCCAGGAAAAACAACTAATCGTCGACGTTTGCTGTAATTAATTGGCGCACACTTCGACGTCATCGTTTGCGTGCATGGCTGCTCTTTGAATCGCAATTTTTCTGCAACGATATTGTGCTTGCCACTTAGGCCTTCATTTTACGCGTAAACGAGTTAGTCGATTAACTGTTAATTATATTTTACGACACTAACACTACAACGAGAGCTTGTCATTTCGTTTATGATTAATAACTAGGATCGCTTATTTTTAAAGGCATTTAAACTTCTAAATATCGCATTTAAATCACGCGAGGCCAAAGAAAAAGGATGTATACATATATTAATGTTTTAAATACTTATAAGTTCAAATCACTTAAAGATATGAAATAAAAATACAATCAACCAGCATGTTATTTCTCTTATTTATACCGATTAAATTTCGATAACATATAAAGTTTAGAATATAATTATTAAGCATTTTTGTTTTAATTTAGTTTAACAAAATGTGATTTGGTACACTGTAAAATACGCTTACCTATTACTTATTACATGTTACCATCAATTTCAAAATCCTTTTTTCCGGGACCAGTAAAAGTACGTTCATGTTTTATCGTTTTAAACAGTAAATTACCAAGAATGTTTTTTAAAGTACAATTTATTGATCTTAAAATATCTATATTTTTTTAATACAATAATTTATGGTGATCTTATCAAACAAAAAAAAACTTTCGCAAAACAATGACTAATAAAAAGAACTTTTATCTTTACGATCTTATTTATAAAGCTGAATTGATTTTTTAGACTTTCTGGCTCCATTACTAATCGAACGGTTTATTCGGTATGACATTTTTATTGCATCTAATGAAACAGAGATCCGTAAAAATACGAAGTGTTGGGTCGTTAAAAATTCTCAATAACCTTAAAGTCAGAAGGGTTATACGATGACAAATTCCCCGCCAACTTAAACTCCCCATCTGAATGTTTTACGACACACAAATGTCTAAACATTTGTAGATTGTAATCAATTTGTGCCTGATTTCTTGCGTCCATACAACGCGGGACCATCCATACAGGACCGCACTCCACAGTTACGAAAAAAGACCTAGACCGACTTATTTTTGTAAAAATAATTTAGGAAAATATATTCTTTGATGTAAGTATGCGAGCTAAAATCTTTGTGTTTTAATGATTCATAAAGCACAAGCAGTAGATTGTATGAATTATATTATATTTCAAGCTATTTGTTAACATCGATAATTTTCAATATGTGTCATAAAGCTGTAGGAAATGTGACTTACATGATTGTATAGACTATGTTACGAATATTATTATATATGAGCGAATAAAAAACGCGTTTCCGGTTACAAGACGAATTACGTTACATTGTCAACAAAAAAAAAAATCGTCCAAAACTAATTCTAAAAATATTAATAATGAGACTTTAAAACAACACCATTTGAATAATTATAGAATGTATCACATACTTTTGATATTTATCGTTATAAATTATAGGGAAAATAATATTAAACAATTGCCTTGAATTAAAATATAATCATACAATCGATTGCTTTTTGCCCTTCAGATGGAAGAAAAGATACAAAAAATAATCATGGTAATTATTTGTAGAGTTATATATACCTATGACGGCTCTGATGACACACTCAAAGGCTGAAAGTTAAGAAGTATTTCTAAAAGGAACCGCCTTACACATGTTATCTTTTCAAAACCCAGCATAAATAATATCAAATATAGACTGTGAGCCTTTTTACCAATTTTAAACACGAAATTCTTAAATGAATATTTTGAAAACTACATTAATTTGCGTTTTCCAAAATATACAGATTATATTTAAAATTTAATAGCAAAGTTAAAATTTTCCTCGAAGAGGTAAATATTTCATGCAAATATGAAAATTCATCGAGTATTTTTTTTTCTTTTCCATTTTGAACTTGGCATTTTCAATATTTCTTGAAATGATTTTAAATGAAATGTCATCAACGGATTCGAAATAATGAAATTGCGTCATACAAACACCCAGAATAAAGTGATTTGAATAAAATGGTTATTCTTTAATGAGGTTTAATAAGCTAATGAACTGCATTTTTTAATAGATATTATTTACAAAGCAATATTTATAATAATTCTACAAGTATATAAACATTGCTTAAAAAATCATCTACTACCTAGATATAAGACCGCTTTTATAATATATCACTAATCTTAAAATATAATAAGAAAATGGTTAAGATTTTTTATTTCACCATCATCGAGTTTTCTTAAGTTTAAAAAATAATTGCATATATTTACTATATGTGTTTCTCATGGAATTAATGATCTAAATACTCTTACCAAACCCAAACCAAATACCAAACTCTTAATATCACACTGAACAACAAATATTATTAAGCATAATATAATACAATGAAAGTGAGATCTTCCACTCAAAATGTGTGTATGCATAACTTTTCGAGATTTCATATATATAATATTTATATGTTATATAGAAAACATATTTTATAAATTGAAAATTATTTATTCCAATGATACAAACGATTGTTGAGATGAATAACTTTTTGTACGTATCCGCTAGCAGCAGTATTTCAGAACATCGTTTGTCAATTAGTTTTATTCAAAGAATGACAAATAATACCGAAAAAACAATGGCAAATAAAAGGGAAAAATTCTGAGAAACTTTAATGGCTAACAAATTATCAACGGTAGCTATGAAAATCTCAGAGCGTGGAGAAGCATCGGCTTCTTGCTAAAAACATTAAAACCAAAGCTTGAATCATCGGAAATTAGCCACCTCATTGTTATTTTCCAGCATCACCAAATGTATAAGATACTTGTTCTGTCACCAGATAATTATTGAACAAATTAGGTGCAATATGAGATTTTGTGGATGTTCCTTTTATACGCTATTTAAGAGTTTTGCCGGGAATGTGTACTATTATATTATATTTACCTAAATATTTATTTAAAACATTTCTTCTTATTTGCGAAGTGTTTTTTTTTTTAATTAGCTTACATTAAATTTTGGTAGTAAAATATTCTAAAACTTAAATTACTCTACCAAAAGTCTTCCAGACCGATTTCGCCCATCGCGAGCATTATCAACTGACGTTAGAGTCATCTGATCCTATCCTAATCGTAAAATATATTCTGGAAGTAGTACTAAAAATAGTTTTTTTATTTATTAAAATGAAAAATGTCGATACTCTGAATTTAACGGCCGTGACGAAAAAAATATTTCAAATTATATACTTGCGTACCAAGTGTGATATTTTGTATTTTTCGCGTGTCTTTTCAATTGATCAACATACTTCATTCTTTAATAATTTTGAAATTAATATATTCTTTTGAATCGAGAATAATTTAATTTCAATATATTTCATGCTTATTACGTTATAAAATCATTACATGTTACTACTTATTTATTAATTTATTGAAACATATTTGTTGAATTATACATTCGTGGATTTAAAGATAACAATTTCGTGTAGCAAACTATACCATAAATTCAAAGAAGTGCACGACATAAATTCCGTTATATGGTCATTGTCTAGACGCGAAAATGACAATGCGACTGAAATCTGCATTATTCCAACACCTTGCGATGCGCTATAAAACATAAGTTCTAGGAAACATTCATCGTCCTGTTATTTCGTTATATTGTTGCTTTGACGTTTCCATGCAATTTTCAATAACACTGTCCCCGATGGAATTGGTGAACATTGAATTGTACAGACCAACATAACATAGCGTCTTTGCGCGTAATATTTGTTTCGCATGTATTTCTCAAATAATTGTAAAAAAATGCAGCGATAAATAACGACCATGATTGTAAATATTTTCATTTATCTAATACTTGACTGACTTTCAAAATTTTCCGCCATTGTAATGGTATTCTAGGTATAGATGATACCTGATATTATCGATTAAATTTGCATTCACTTGGTAGAACTCCATTATAACACAGTGAAAAAAATAGCAATGTATTTAAGTTCTACAAAATTATTTAAAAAAAATATAGTTGATAGCTATTTCGGCTCATGCCATCGTCAGAACTATGCTTAAGCTAACATTTGCTTGTCTATATATAGTTGTGTAGAAAAGGTACACAATACATCTTCTCTCCTGTTTTAACGACCTAGCTTGTTACTTTCTAACAATAAAACTAAATTTTCCAAAAATTGTAAATGAAACAAAAGGCTATGACAATAAGTTTACATTTAGGACGGAAGTGGTCATTAAATAGACTATTAACTGTACCTATGAGTCAGGCAGATTACGATAACGAACTGCAGACTATAAAATGCATAGCCCTTAATAATGGTTATGAAATAGTGACGATAAATAATTTATTATATAAAAAACAATTAAATCCGGCTAGAAAACTCATTTACCCGAACACAATTCAGGAAAACCGCTTCTATAAATCAATCACTACCTAAGAGGCATTAGTGAAAAAATTCATCGAGAGATCAAAAACTCAGTAAACGTAGCTTTAAAAGTATAAAGTAAAGTGGCTGAGTAAGTCACTATACTATATTTTAATGTTTATCCCCCTACCCTACAATAGTACATACTGACAGTTATCAGTACCGTAAAGCTTTTAAGCGAACGCTAGAGATGTGGCCTAAAAATGAAGCCTTTCTTGAATGTTACCACGATATTGAAAGTGGCCCCGTTAGCAATTACTACATACAGATGGTTGAAAAACTAATTCACATATTATTTATCATAAATCTGGGTTTATTGAAACAATGTGATGAGGTAAATTTATAATTATTTACCCTTTCTGCGCATGTAGAGTAAGTTTTTATAATATTATTTTAATAAAGCATTATCGTGATAATTAGATATATAAATATTTACAAGTAATTTTCTAACTTTATCCATTGATTAAAGCAATACTTTTTATGTAAGATAAGTCCAAAAAAGAACGGATTTGATTTACTGCTTATAATTTTTTACTCAATGAAACATACAAGAAGAATGAAGCTTATTTTTTGTGTATATTAAGTATATACCGATTTATCATAAAACGCAATTCAGGCGGTCGAAAAATCTCGTGTCATTTATATCTGCCGCCAGGAACATAGCCACAAACAATTCCGGCATCTCTAAAATCCACCAGACGTGTATGAATATTTTAAGAGATCCAGCCGTTTCTGATCCAAAAATAAACTCTTCAATAAAACAACATGTCATCCGCCCTACGAAAAATTCCGGCCATTGTTTGAAACTATCATTCTTCGTAACAGATTCCGCTGGATTTTAATATTAGCCTTAAACATACCAGACGATTTTAAGCTATCGACTTCCTACGACTATTAATTATGTAAGGCTTAACACATTAAAACCGTCTGAGTATTCCCCGAAACAATATTATTTTATCTTTTAAAGGTTAACACTAATCACACTTTTGAATTTTTAACAGCTTAATTTTAAGGATTTATTATTTCATCTATGGCTGTGTGTCAATATGTAATCGTGCGTGAAGTATTCCTCTCTAATATGATAAACAAACATGCATGTGTTATTATTTCAAAAGAAGTTATTTGATGGTTACTAAGCTTTTGGAAATAACACAATCTTTATTATTAATATGATCATATTGTTAAAAGCAAACTTCATCTGCTTAAGCAAATAATTAATACATATCTTTCTAATCCCGAACTCTGAATATTTAAAACGGTTAATCATTATTTATATAATTTATGATATCGACTGAAGGTGCTTGATGGAACTTCAATATTAAATTTGAATTGTTGCAACTTTGTGCGATTCCATATGTCGATTCAATATGACATATGGAATCGTACAAAGTTGCAACAATTTAAATTTGATCATTATTTGTTTGCAATCTTTGAAAAACAAAAAAATGAAACTGTTTATAGATTATATAATGTTTTCATAACGAAAATATTTCAAGTATCGTTCTCAAAAAAATCTATATGTAATTTATAAAAAAAAAATTCTTCTAATTCAAAAAATCTAATTATATTTTTATTATCCACGTACTTACTTATTTTAATCATAATAAACAATTATAATGCAGGGTATTAATTCCATATATCCACATCAGGAATATTCAGGTTCACAATCAGAAAATTATCTTCTAATTAATTATGATGGCTGTTTAACTGTTTTTGAAATATCATTTAATTCATTTATTCAAATGCTATGGAAATACAGCTACGATAGTTAGATGAATTAGATAGGTATACTTGGATCTGAGATTGTGCTTTTGAAAGGAATCTAATACGGTTGATTGTTCGTAGCACGCCAAAGGAATCAACATTGTTCACTAACAATAGAGGAGACGATTAAACATACCGCAAATGCAATATGTTTAATCAACACAATCGTTTAGATTTTTGTTGCAGTGTGCATTTCTCAATGGAAAAGATTTGAATACAAACTGATTATGCTTATACATCTATGAAAATATTCTTCTGTATTAAATCGTGATAAAAATACATCTTTGTTGTATACAATCACTACAAATTCGTTCCAAGAATATAAAGAAGTAGGAAGTCCGAGAAATCAGAAGTATTTATTTTTAATTTGTTTTAATATACTGTATCATAAATCACTTTTAATGTGTTAACTGTCACTTATTGAAGGAAAGGTATGATATTTTAAATAATTAAAGCACATTTTTTATTACGTATTTCCACAGTTTTTGTTTTTGATCAGGACCGGTTTCGCTCATCGCGAGAATTATCAACTGACAGTTGATAATACATCAGAGCGAAACCGGCCCTGATAAATATATTGTGGAAATAAATATCACAAAATGTGTATTTATTATTTAATGTAACACAAATGCCCATAACAAAGCAATTTATGTTGCAATTTATTACATACTAAGCTTATGTGTTCATCAGTAGTTTAAAAAAATTTATTCTATAAAAATCATACAATAATATTAATTACCTTTATTCATTTTCTTAGAAATCTTTCTACATTTTTTCCACAGTTTATCATTTTTACTTTGAACTTTATTTTAGTTTTCGTAAGCAAAAAAAATATTCTCAGAAAAGATTTTTAATATCATAATACTCAATTAGGTAATCAAAATGTGGGTCAATCCCAGTTGAATAATATCATTTTATTTGAAGACAAACAATTGTCTTCAAACAGTTTTGTAAACATTATTATATCAAAGCTTCCTACAACATAATATGTAAATTTTTCTCCATATGGAATAGTGAATTAACAATAATTTCACTTGTGGTGTGTAGGCGTTTGAATATATAAATCCCAACGAATAAGGACAAAACAATCAGAAAAATAAATTAGATATGAAATATTCTGATATTTCATTGTAATTGGTTGTCAGCGATTAAGCTTATATGTGCAAACTTTTTATTAAGCGATGAATGAATTTATACCTATAATAACAATACGAATTTAGTACTATTTCCACAATATATGCACAATAATATGTTTTGGAAATGGTACTAAAAATATGTTAACACCTTAAAAGTGATGAATGAGATTGTAAGAAGAGATACAAAACCTGAATACTACCAATTTATGAGGAATGAATTATGATTTCACTTATTGTAAAAACTTTATTTAGTCATACTACACTTGGATGGGATATGTAGAGTTCAATACTTTTATACTTTTAAAAAATTCATCTTGTAGGAAATAGAATTGTTCATAAATTTTGAACAATTGAACTGTGAAAATGTATAGCTTGTACAGTATTAATAAATCCTTTGGGTTTTGATTAACCACTTATGAATTTCTGGTCTTCTTGAATAATATAGACACTTTCCAAATATTACATTAAGCGTTCTCAGGGGCTCAAAAAAATAGATGGAATTATTTTTCAAATATCACATCCCAAACTACTAAATATCTCGAGTATATTTAAAATTCATCATTTGTTTGTTTGTTAAAATAAATCATTGCCGTAGTATTAATTTAAAATTTCGATACCCATTCTGACCACGAAAGCTTGCCACGATTAAAAAATCTCGAGTGGGCAATTGCTGAGTTAAATGGAAAAGTAAAAGTGGTCGCCATAATTATAAAATTAAGTGGCGCTCTCCAGCGGAAGGGCAAGCAAGCCGCCGGGATTGTTCGGGTGTCTCCAAAAATCGACCACTCCTTCAGCCTTCTCCCATCTCGACTGGGCGAATAATTCCGTTCAGCGGAGCGGATGACAATGGACGTGGCGACGAAAGTTCACGACGAGAAGAATGGAATGAATGGGAATCGGCGGTAAATGAAAATTGCGTCTCGAGTGGCGGGCGTCCTTTGGGAAACCGGCCGGCGTCGGCATCGTAGTCTGAAGACGCAAAGTACAATAGATAGTATGAATTTTTAATTTCATCTAGACAAATTCATAAGTATGTACTTGGATAAATTGATTTAACCGCCAATGTTCTCTTGAAAGCTTCGCTTGTAATAATGCCACTATACGGGCACTTGTTAAATTATTTTGGTGGCTAAGCAAAATATTATAAAAGGCTTGATATGGCTTCGACGGCGATCAATCGAATGATGAAAGAATAAAACTATTATCCGATTATTGTTTTTTTTCAAAAAGAGATATCCGGTCAACAATCATAAAATAGTGATATAAGAAAGACCTAAAAAAGAATCTACTTTAACTGAATATTTTAAATATTTTATTCATTTAAATAATTGCTCTTTACATCAAATTTGACTAAGTGCTATAAAGTATCATGAAAAAAAAAACACCTTTTTTAACTAATCAAAAAAATTTTTAGGGAAGGTCAATTGGACTTCGTTTATTACAGGAAATATCTATATGATCACATTTGAATATATTTTAAAAGTAACTATTTACTTTGCAGCGGCTAGAAGATATATTCATTTACACACGAACGTCTTTTTTCATTATAATTATGATAATATTGTTTTTTGTTGAGGTCTCCACTCTTTCATAGTGCTCGATTTAGAACCTATTTACGATTTCATCTGAAAATGTGATGATGTAATGTGGTTGACCTGCCTAGGAATTTAGGTTGTTCTCAATTATACTAATTACACTGACAGTTGATGCAATAACCTCGAACTTTGTTTTTTCTTTGTGTATCCATGTGTTAATCTTGCGTTGAAATAAAATAATTCAACATACAGAATTTAATTATTAACGACTGTTACAATTTCCTGCTGTATAAATAAGGCTTACTTTTAGTCAATCAAAGAATTTCAAGAATATAACTGAAAAAGTAATATTATTAGTACCGCAATTAAATGTTTTAAATACTATCTTTTTCCTTTGAATAGTATAAATATTGAAAAACAAATCCAGCGTGTTGGCTGGTATAAATCAAACGCTGAAGAGCTGTAGATTTGAGTTAAAGTTTCAAAGATTTTGTGGCCTAATTAACGAATTTGAATAATTTCGAAAGGTCTATTCAGCAAGAGCGGAATGCTCTTTCAGTCTCACTATTCTTTGGGCCGAGAATGCTATTTTCCCTATTCAACCGCCTTAAGATTCAATTTTGTTCATTAACCCTCATCAGAGGCCACCAGGGTGGATTTCATCCCCTAGATCGCCCTCTTTATCTGTAACGGGAGGATGGAATGCGCGCCTCTACCATTGTGTTTCAAACAAATTATGACGACGTGCCTTAGAAAAAGTGATACTCAACCCTATCTGCCGGCAACGACGAACGTCAAAAATTATTAAGTTTACCATTTTCTTTTCATATTAAGTCGGCATTTAAAATATTGTATTACAAGACTAAGCAAATAACGCAAGGCAATTAATTGATAAAAAAAAAATTGTATTAGTTGGTCACGAGCACTATTTTACGACAACTTTGGAATATAAAATATATTCAAAAACTTTCGTTTTTATAATTTAATGAACCATCGCTCCGAGTTTGTCTTATTATTTGTATCAAATGGTTGCTTAGGTCATATACTAGATTATTGAATAATAATATCTGTAAATTTTTTTATGAATAGTATAAAAATTATCCAATAATGCTCCGTGTTTTTTGCTCATGATATTTATGTTAAAAAAATCGATATTGACAGATGAATAAAATACTAAAATGTTTGTAAAACTGTTTGCATTATCTTGTTATGCGTTGCCCATCACCTCCTCCCTCAGACGAATTATAAGGGAAAAACCGAGGGGTATATTTACGTTTGAAAGGAAGTGGAAGGGTTGATGTTTTAGGTTGCGGTCGCATGAATTATAGTGCAGGAAATTTCCGCTTCACCATTTTTTATTGACACCAACTACGGCCTACGGTGACGTTTGCATCTTATTTTACGATAGGTATTAAACCTTTTTAAGGGCCGAGGAAATTAAAAGGCATTACGAAAGAATAAACCTTTGATTACGTAAAGCAGATATGAATTTAAATATTTTAATTATTTTTTTCAAAGGTTATTATTATGATTTCGTTTGAATTTATTGCATTCAAATAATTCATCATGTAAATACAGAATAGAATATTATATAATATAAAAATAATTTTTATATTATATAATATTCTAAAAAATAAAAAGCAAGGGGAGGCCTTCATCCAGCAGTGTATAGACCCCGGCTGATGATGATGATGAATTATTATTAATATCCAAAAATCTAGTCTATTTCCACCTTACTCAGTAGTATGTGATTCATTTATGGAAAGTTTTTATTCATTCATTCCAATACCAGTTGATAAATCAATTGATAAACAAATTGATTATTTCCTCAATAGGACTCAAACTTGTCGACACTGTCACCGAATACAACACCAATCAGCTATTTTAATATGAAGTCATTTGGTAAATAATATCAGATTTTTTTATGGAAACACAACTCATTCTCTCATTTAAATTTATCATTATAATTAATTATATTATTAGTAAATTAAAGATGGCCAATTGAAACGTTTATTTTAGTGCATTTACTTATTGCCGGTTATCAAATTGCATTGAAATGAAACGTAATCATTGATGAGAGTAACTGTTTTAAGTCTTAACTGTTACTGCTTCTACAATGGGGAAATTGGATATTAGTTAATTTCACTCGGGAATTCGCGTTCTCATAGTATCGCTGACTGATTTAATTAAAGTTAAATTGCTTCGAAAGAAATTATTTGGCGGGCAGGCCGTTTGGGGTTGACACATTTTTGTAATTATAGGAAATCCCAGAATATCTTTCGCATAATAAATAAAGATGAATGAGATTTGTATTTTAATTGAAATGTGAAAAGTTTTTCAATTAAATTTTCTTCTAAGTCCTGCAAATATGCTAAATATTCATAATAGGTATCTTGTAAGTAAACTTTTACCAATAAACGACTACGGCATATGATTCTCATTTTTAAACAACAATAATAATATAAGTAATCTTTTACCTCACAACTTAGAATATTACAATATATATTAGTATAAAAATACTCAATAATTATATGGATGAATACAAAAATTTACTAATTGTAGTTAGACGATTTTAACAGTGGCGTGTCTGCACTGTGATTAAAATTTATCTCTACGTTAAAATGATGTTATTTTCATTCGTTATGCGCAATATTTTTTATTATTATTAACGTAATTGAATATTGTGCATGTGCATAAACTTTTCTAGATATTTATTTTCAGGTCATAACTATAAACTTTGTGTGAATATTCAATCCAATTTACATATCTACACTTTTGTCGTATATATATTTTTTATTTCAACTATTGCAGTAATCAAATTTTCATACAAAAAAGAAATATTATGAAAATTTTCAATCCAAAATCATAACTCTCTACTCGATTTAAAAAAAAAATCTATAAATTTATTCGTTTTGATATTCATTGTTTTGAATTCGTTGTAAATGTGAAGAACTATTATAACTCCGATATTTTGTTATATTAGCAAAGTTTTATTTATTTATGTTGAACTGTTAATTTCATTTTCAATTAGCAACTAGCCACATTGTTTCACTACAAAGCTTTCATTTTGTAATGAAAGTTTCACACATTTTCAACGCGTAAAAACGAGTTGTGAAAACCTAATCAGCTAAAAGTGAACGTTTTAATTTACGGTCAACAGTCAAATAAGTTATACTGCAAACGTATCGGCTCGTTTCCCACCCATTGTTTTCCAAATACCTATAAAAGCAAATACCGCGTAGGTTGCTTTTATTATTATTACTCGTCTCTATTTATTACCACAAGAATTTTGAAAAGAATAGTTAATCACTTATTTTTTTCAGATATGATAAATCTATGACCACGAATATTTTAAAAATTACGTATTAGAAAATCTTGCAAATTAAACTTTGCAAGTTATCAGTTCATGAGATTGAACTAAATTATCATATTTACTTACATCCATAAAAAAATATTCTTAATCAAACTTTAGTATGAAGCCAGCGTTACGGATTGTTTATAAAAATAATAACACAGAAAAGTTTATCGTATTTTTACCTATGCGATCATGTATTATTTAACGTATTACAAATTCTTAAGTAGGCTTCAATAATGTCTAAAAAAGTCTGTGTTTGCCTTCGGTGTCATGACTCGCAACTGTAAATCAGTGCCTTTAAAAGATTTTCATATTCGTTATTTAATCAAAGAATGTTCACAAAAGTTTATTTGCTTGTTGGACCATGTAACGTTCAAACAGAGAATATAATGTTTTACAGTTAATAAATTTTTCACGGTTTCGAAAACTCAAAGTTAAATGTAATAATGACTTACCTTTGTGTATAAAGTAAAGAGGTTGGAAAAATATCACTTTTATGGAATATATTATGTTGATTTTACCGTTTGAAAAATTATATTCTGCCAGTACTAATAAATTATCAAATCAATAGATAATGCTATAAAAAAACTTTAAAGCAGTTATCATATGAAGACTTATTATCAGCAGTTTATTAAAAATAATTTAATACTCCTAGCATACAACTTATATATGTATTTCGATCCATAAATACGTTTTGGCACGTGCGATACGGAGAATTTAATGCGCTACGATAGAGACTTGTAAAATAATTCGGTAAAAGTAATTACGTCCTTCATTTGTTTTATTCAATCGCTGGCATATGGATCTCTTTTCAAAATATGCTAAGAGCCTTTTTAAATCTACTCTATATGTAAGTAAGAAAATATTATAAGTTTCCAGCCCCTTGCATAAAACAATTTTTAATATAGCAACATTATCGGCTTCTAAAGTTTCATAATAAATGTGGTTCAAAATAAACAGAGTACAGTAGTTGTTATGCAAATACTTCGATATAATTTGATGCGTTCTGCTTATGTGCTTCCAATGCGAGTGTTTGGTTGCCTCGAGCCATTACTTCCTATTACCGATAGATTCCATAGGCTATCTTTATACGATCACCGTGAATAGTTTGCTGGCTTTGATTGTTATTCCCTGATGTTTTAACTCATATAATGTGAAACAACCTCTGTTTTACTTGGTCTTTATGCGGCATTATGGAAATTCGCTATGGAATTGGTATTGACTTTTGAATAGTTTAGGGAAATGGTGTGATAATTTATCACTTTGCCTGAATGCTGAAACAAGAATAATATTATACTTTATTTAAATGTAGCTGACCTGACTGGACTTTGTCACGGTTTTTTTTGGCAAAGTTGTTTTGGTAAAGGGTAATCTGTATAATTAACACCATATACTGCTTCTAAATAACAAATTTAGTTCAATATAAAGTAAAGAAAAATCTTCTCTTCATACGATTTTTTGTTATGGCATAAAAAAGAAAAATCGAGATGCCAATGAATTACTATTATGACTTCTTTATGTATTATTAATATACTTAAATTGTAAGGGAAAGATGTACTCTATTAAATTTTAAAACATTGATTCATATGACTGAGTAATCTGTGTAACTAATATTTGATAAAATAATTGTATATTAAATGCTCCATAAACCGCTAACAAAACAAGCTTAGAAACATTGCTACTTCTTTTCTAAATAGCACTCTAAAAATATTTGTGCATCAAGTTTTCTTTCGATAAAATATGTTTTTATATTGCAATAGATAGGTTTTTATAATAAAAGATGTATACAGGTGAAATAATATGATAAACCGTTTCTAGATTTATACAGATTTTATATTGATATAAATCTTGTAAATATTGGAATTGACCACGAGCTATGCATTCAGAATTTGAAAATAATAACAAAAAAATATTTATATTTAGACGGACATATTTATTTTTAGTTTCATTATTTATTTTACTTACTACAATATAAAAAAAACTATATATTTCATATAAAACGAAAACTCTTCCGACTCTGGCTAATTCTGAATATTTTCTATCTCACTTTTAAAATAGCACATAAAATAGTTTTTAAAGAACGAAAATATTTTGCTTTTAGATTTTAGTGAAAATTGAGCCAGGGATACAATACGAACGATACGGCGTCACAATGTGATTTTCCGACATAAAAAACAAAGGTTTCGCAATGAATCAATCACGTCACCGGAACTGGCGTCGAACATTTTCATTAGAATTAATTACACAGCTTCCGATTACATCACGTTCAACACTCAAAACACCCTTTTTCACATGCATTTCTTTTAGCTAGGATTTGGGCTAGTCCTGAACAATAAGAAATTAATTATTTACAACCTATACGTGTGCAAGTTAAATAAAAAACTTTTGTTTTTTTCTTTATATTTATACATTTATTTTTAAAACCTTATTGATTTACTTCAACATTTTTTTTGAGACTGCTTAATATGTTGAAAATCATGTACTCACGACACCCCTAAGTAGCGATGGCTTGAAACTAAAACAGTTATCTATAATATAGTAATAATAGTTATATATAAAAATATATTTTATTCAAATTAAATTTTAATTCAATAAAAAATTGACAAATATGATATTAAAACATGTAACAATTGTGCATTCAATTAAGAGCAAATAAATTGATAAGTACGATTTCTGAATAATATTTTTTAAGACGAATGATATTGATTTTTTTTTTCATCTAATAAAAATGATTAATAAATAGATTTTTTACGAGTGTCATCTATTTGAACGGTCAGTTATAATTGATAATGAAAGAACTTATTTTTTTACTTTATCTTATTCTGAAATAAAGATTAATATGAGATTATAATTCATAAACAAATTAATTCAATTTCAACTAGTGAAATATTGTATGATTCAACATGTTGTCAGCAAGCCGGGTTTCGCCTTTTGGTTTCTTCGGGTATAGCATCACATGGATACAACATAACTGTGAATTTATTAAATATTTGATATGAAAATTATTTCACTAATACAAATAATAAAATGTATATTCGAAATTTTTCATCTCTTATTTTATTCCTACATAATTTAAAAAATGGTTTTCACCATACTAATTGTTGCCATACATGACAAAAGGCACAAATATACGGTGTGTATTCTTGTACAATATATAGGTATATTTATTTTAACATGGATGTTTTTGTTACAGGTATGTACAATGGTCGTGAACCCAAATATCTGAATATACAATCGCGGCTTGATATGTCTCTGCCACACTCAATCCCACATTCCTGAAAAGGGTATGATTGCAAATATTTTAAAACTTTTTTATAGCATTTAGTTAAATTTATGACACTATGATAGTTGTTGATTTCGTTTAAATATATTCTAAATAATTTATTACCACATGTTACTTCTTTTTTTGTTATTTACTTGAAAACGTTTATTATTTTGTGTCAGTTGTTCAAAATTCATCATTTTATATCTCGTCTCTCTAAGAAAAATATTCATTCTATATTTTTGTTTCTTTTATTCGTAATCGGTTGCCAAAGACTCGTTTATGGTATAAGAAAAAAGTATCTCCAACTGTTCGCGTTATTTTTAATCATATAATATAAATTGAAGTGAGAATCTTAATTTGTTTCGTTTCGGTCAGCAAAACTAATATATTTCGACTGAGGTGTTAATTGTGACTTTTTGGTGGAAAGGCAATACACATTTATTGTACTTTTTCTAAAATTTTATATAGTTATGTTCAGGACCGATATCACTTCAATATATTAAATTGTGAAATAATACTAAAAATTTGCGTATATTACATAAAAAAGTTATATACATATTTAAATTTATAATTAATACGACGCTTTCATATATCATTTTTGATAAAAAATATAACACAAATTTACATCAAATATAGTATTTCTACCAATGAATGAAAAATATAAAATATTAATTTTGTAGAACTAAAATACATTGCAATTTTTTCACCGTGTGAAAAATATAAACATAAATCGATTTCAATTATCACGGTGAAAAAAATAGCAATGTATTGTAATTTAGTTCCAATTTTTTTATATAGTTGATAGCTATTTCGGCTCACGCATCGTCAGAACTAACGTGAGCCGAAATAGCCATCAACTATATTTAAAAAAAAAATGAAGAACTAAAATACATCGCTATTTTTTTCAGCGTGTTATAATGGAGTTCTACCAAGTGAATGCCAATTTAATCACTAAATCAATTAATATATGAAATTGCTATCGTTTGTTTAGTACGATCTAATAAATGCAAGTGAAAATACAATTTTTTTATTTATTTATTTATTTATAGCTCCACGGTACAAAGCTTACAAATTATCAATTCATTGCTTTTGTACCGTAACATATTTAAATGTAAAGTATTGGAAATTCAATAAATACACAGTAAAACAATCAATAAGGATTGCAAAAAAAGTCAACCAAGTAAGCTCATGAAATGTCTACTTTAAAAAACTTTGAAAAAATATCATTCGTCTGAACTCACTTTCGTCCACATGAAATACGTCAACATCCGAAGCAATACTGCTGAGCATTGTTAATGCTCTTACCATTGGCACCCCCATTGGCAGACTGGTTCTACATTACAGAACAAACAAATTATGTGCAGGATTTCTTAAAAAACTATCCGGAACATACAAATTGATATTATTAATTAAATTCATATATTATATAACGAGAAAGAATGTTCTTAGTTAACCGTTAAAAAGCAATCTAATAGATGTGAGTATAACGCATCCATCCGTGTGGCCGACGAAATCGGAAAATCTCCATACATCACCGTCACTCAGCTAACAATTTTCCATTCGCTAACTCGGTCCACCTTCGCATCGACGATAACTCACAGTGTGTAACACGGCTGCAGGACCGGTGCGACTAATTTCGGGCAATTCATCAGCCGGGCGCGACGGAATGGCCCTGGCTCGGTGAAAATGGAGGGAGCCACGACGACAAAACATGAAAACTCGATAAATTTTAAAGCGGCTAGTGCTCTCCCTAAAAGCCACCCGCTGCGACATCTACCCGCAGGCGAATTTGTTTGTATCCGTCGACTGTGAATAGGCAAGGATAGAGCCTATAGAGCTATCCTTGACACTATTTTCAATGATTGTCAATAATTATAACAGTACATACCTTAGTCATTTTTTTATTCACAAAACAACAATCAAGTTATTATTTTAATATATTATCATAGTTCTGACGATGGCGTGAGCTGAAATAGCTATCAACTATATTTGTTAAAAATAATTTTGTAGAACTAAAATACATTGCTATTTTTTCACCGTGTTATTATTTTAACGTAAATGAAAAAAAAAATTACTCTCTCACATATAATAGATAAAACGTTGATATTAATAAATACTCTTCTTTCTATAATGAAGAGAACACTCTCACAAAAGATCATTCTCACTAATTTTTTCAAAGTTTTTATTTGATTATGATAAACAAATTATTTTAACTTTTCTTTGCATAAAATTTAATGAGAAAAATCTTACGATATTTGCAAAACGTTTTCAAGTTCTTATTAAAAAAGATTTCTATGAATTTATGTGATTGCGTAAGTATTTATGATAAATATATTAATAGAGCGGGAACCTATTCTTTTTTTTTCAAAGGTTTCTGAAAATATAAAAATTAATACGAGACAGACTATAATAAATATTCAGTATTTATAACTTAAGTCCTAGCTATTGTTTTCTAATGGCAAGATATTACATTATAATTAACAGTAACCGATTCAGTGAAATAACAGTGTTCCTAGAAGTGCTTAATCAGCGAAAAAATTATGAACTCTTATACGTTAAACGTTAATACTTAAGCGTTGTCATAACAACATGACAACGCTTGAATACATGTAATATTAGTCGTTTTTCCAATTATGGCTAGATGGGAGTGTAAAATGGAAATTGTAACGAAATATTAGCAGCGGTCATTAAAGTTCGTCTTAGTAAAGTTAAGCTGAGCAGGTTGTCGAATTTTCAACATAAGCTATCTATTGGGATGATTGTTGTGACAAGACTATTGTATTGTTGAGATAAAAGTTAAAATGTTGAACGTTGAATTCGTCATTTTTTTCATTGTTCTTATGTATTTTAGGAAACGCGCAAAATCTCGAATTTGTTATTGATATGGAAACTTTAGTTTAATTACACTGAAAGGTTAAATGGCAGAGTATTGATTTTTAAGAAACATTTACTTAACGATACCATTTTTCGCCTTATCCCTCACAAAGCTCTAAATAAAGTATCAAACTACGCATGCAGAGTGCAGGGGGGATTCCGATACACGATCAAATTTTCCAGATAATCCGTTTCAGCCTTAGGTTACCAGATGACATTTTTTTCTCGGAGTTTCCAATTGTTCATAGATAATAATAGGAATATAAACCGCCTATAAAAATACATCAGTGTGATTCTTTATTCAAATGAATCTGAAATGCATATGCTATTGAAATGTGTTTTTAAAGTAAGCAAATTTAACATAGATAATATTTTTTAAAATGCTGAAATGAAAGAACATCTGTTTACTTGGACCTGTTAATTATAATATGTCATGTCATAATATATTCATTTGGTAAAACATATTTATTTAACTTTGTTGTTAATCCATTAAGTGTATCATCACACAATATGAATGACTTAAATTCAAAAGTATCAAAAATAATATACAATCTGTGCATGTGAATAAACTTTAAAATATCAGTAGAAATGTATTCTTTTTATGAGATGTATTGTAATATAACTGCCTAGTGTGAACCCTTAAAATAAGATTTTTTGTGATAACAAATTTTAAATTAAACACATGTAAATAAGTGCAGCCAGCTGCAAACTCTTATTGTCGAGTTGTTATTGCGTGCAGGAAAGAAAAAAATGAAATGGGAAATTTAATTAAAAACCTTAAGGTGATAAAAATATTCTAAAATATAATATACGACTGGATTCTTTAAGAGCGTTTTCAATTCGTATTTAAAACACTAAAAAACAACGGGGTATATAAAATAAGGATAATTATGTTGGGCTTTCAGATCTATCAAAAGATTGTTTAATGGACATCAAAATAATTGAAATCTTTGTTACTATAAAACGTTATGATATTAAAATATGTTCATAACTGCTTTTATCCAACGTTTTAAAAAAAATGTGAAAAAACACATGTTCGACTGGTGTGCCTTTTTAATAAATATTATTTTACGACAAACATTTTCACGTAAGCATACTTGCTAAGTGAATACACACATTGTTACGTGTTGATAAAAAAGGGAATAACCGTCATATTCATTACTTTTTTCCACGGATTAATGAAAAAGAAAAGTAATTTAGCCCGTTTGATAGAAAAAGAAAACTTTCATGTTTTTTTTAACAAAGCACTCGAATATAACTGATGAAGCTATTTGACATTTCACTTATGTCACTTAAAATATTTAAAAAAATTCAAAACAAGATGAAATTTTAATAAAACGTAAGAAATCCTTAAATGTAAGCTTCAGAATAAAAATGTAATATGAGTAAGTTAAAATTAAATTAATTATCTACTTTTAAGGTTTTAAATATAAAATTTTGGAAGAAACAAGAACGAAATACATAATACTATTTTAACAAATTTATATTATTAAGGTCAGATTCTGTTTTGCATGTATAATACAAATTAAAATTTCTTTAGCTAAAATAATTAGCTTAAGATAAAATCTTCATACTGCTTATTGACTATAATAATTGTTCAGTTAATTATACTTCCTAAAATTATTAATTGATGGCGCTCTCAATCAATGAAATCGGTTCTGATCTTAATAATATAAGATTGTGAAAATAATACTAATCATTATGTGTTATTAGTTAAAAAGAGTCATAAATGTAAATTACAATAAAATTGTTCTTGATTTGTAAAATTTAATACTCTGATTTTTGTTATAGATTACTAACAAGTAAGTGTTAGATCAATCAATTGACATAGTGAATAGAATTTGTTGAGACGACCTGGAATGTCACGAGTTTATAACGGGGATTACAAAATAACCATTTAATATTTTAAAATAGTTATAATTATTGAGATAAATAAATAAAACCTTGAATTGACATTAAAGCATTTAAGCCATTCTGAAATTTCGGTATTATTCTGCATCAAAACACAGTCATATGATTGTATCCTTCATTTCTTTTTCAATTAACTTTCCTGGATTTTGTTTCTTTGTTTTTTCATTTCAGTGTCTTTGAAGGAACAATGCGAAAGCTTTAGTCAAGCCTTTGTTCCGCGATTCAGTTGTGACTGGCAAACAATAATACAATATTATTAGGAAAAAGATGTGCAGTTCTATTCAGCTTAAATATTAATGCTTTGTTCGTCATATTGTATAATAACACGTATGAAATAACAAATGCTCTACGTATTATTTTCTTTGAATAAAAACTCATATGTCCACTGCTTTGATCTGATGTTACAATTATCACAGCAATTTTGATGGTATGATATTTTTTCAAGCCACGTCTATTCCGAATATAAAGTATACTGAAAATTTTACAACATGCGTGCTTAGATAACCGCAATCGCTAGGCACCGTTTGCAAGATTAAATGGATGGAAGAAAGCTTAAGACATTATAAAAATCCACGCCTCAGAATAGAAATTCATCGATCAATTTATGAATCCTTCCGGACCTAGAAGCGAAACAAACTTCTGCGAGTTAATATTTAAATACTTTTTTAGATATAAGAAGATAATGTAATTTTATAGTGAACTTTGAGTTATAGCACCCATGATCTAATAACGTAGAACGTAATTTCGTATATGTAAACTAATTCAAGGTATATTGTTGGTTGGTATAAAATGGACACCTTATTTGAATAACAAAACAGCTACTCCTATATTGCTTAGGGATAAATAGATATTTTTAATCTTGTATAATATCTTGATAGATAGTCTCCATGATATCTTTCTCCTCAAGATTATAAAGAAAAACTTTAAACTATTTTGTGTAGTTTAAATGTTATAATATTTTTGACTTCAGTTAATTATTATTATAATGCAAAGCCAACTATTTTTGCTTTTTTGAGCTAACACGAAGAATTTTGGGCTTTTAAGTTGCTTATAAAATATTGATATAATATGAACTGAAACGTCGATAATTATTTGTTGAAAGTATTATAGTAACAATTATAAAGGTGTCACCAAGTTTTACTGTGAATTTTTCATTCTACCGTTTATCTTGTTTGTTGTAATGATACTATAAAATACCAAAACTGGTATTTACGAATTAATATCCTTCAGATATATATATGTTATATATTAATTGACACCTCTATAATTGTAGAGCATCAAAATTTGATACCGCACAGTAATTTTGACTTCACATTCTTATGCAAATAAGTAATGCTCGGGTATAATAATTTAAAATTCATAATTAGTGTTTCGAACCGGAAATAGCCAATCATCGCTAAACTATTATTGGCCGTGATACTATTTAAAATTGGAATGGAACGAGTGCAAAATATTTTCAAACGATTGGTTTGTACCAGTTGCTAGTGGGTAGTTGCAGTCGGAAAAGAGCTCATTAGCCGATTGAGTTTAGTATTGCGCGTGCCGCCACCGACCGCGTAACGACATTTACGGATAGCTGACTCGCAATAATATGACTACTGGAAGAATATTACGAGAAATGAATAAAACATCTTGACGATATTGATATGGGTCCTAAACGTTTCTTCTCATTATATTTGCAAATAACAGAGAAGAAAAGATAATTGTGCGTTCTTCGAATAGTCATAACAATAAAATAACTAATTTTTTTTCAATATTTGATCGTAAAAAAAAGTATAAAGCATTATTATTATTCGCAACCATTTATTTTTTGCTTAACACGGATTCAGTTTCGGTGAAAAAAAATATGTATCGATGTTTCGTAGATGTGCACACAGCTGTGCGAAATTCTAAGAATAACGGTTAGGGTATACCGAGAATAGAACAGCGAATTTCAAACAACGAATAGTGCCTGAAATATATACACAAAACA
Organism: Himalopsyche japonica; assembly: GCA_028555115.1. Classification (NCBI taxonomy): domain Eukaryota; kingdom Metazoa; phylum Arthropoda; class Insecta; order Trichoptera; family Rhyacophilidae; genus Himalopsyche; species Himalopsyche japonica. The sequence continues at coordinate 103,114 of JAHFWJ010000510.1, read as the reverse complement.
TCAGACATTTAGTCTCTCGTTGACCACCGTGTTTATCACTCGTTGAATCCTGACAGCTGATAAAATAATTACTGCTTATAATTTCACAACTATTCAAGGTATATTTTTCTTATTTCTAATAAATATTTTCATTATTTGTATAATGAAGTTTACATAATATAAAGAAATATTAAATTTTAGACCCATAATGTCAAAAACGAAATTTAGTAGAAAAATAATTTCTCTGGAGACAAAAATACAAATTTTGGATCAAAAAATGTCAATATTAATATTCTCTAGTGATAGTGACACTGATTAATATATTTTATTCGTATCCATTATATATCAATAAATTTTCATAAGATCCACCAACCTGTTTTTTCTTAATATCTCTAAAATAAATCTATCCCCTCTATTTCATTCATTTGTTAGTCTCGCTTAACACGATTTCGCTTAGCACGACCATCTCGCAAAACCTATCTTCCGTGTTAAGCGAGGAATGGGTGTAATTATGTTTTAATGTTTGTTTTCACAATATGAACTACATAGTTCTGACGATGGCGTGAGCCGAAATAGCTATTAACTATATTTGTTAAAAATAATTTTGTAGAACTAAAATACATTGCTACTTTTTCACCGTGTAATATTCACCAAGAAACTGATTTATCCAATAATAGATAGATTTTTATTTGCATAATAAAGTCACTGAAAATTTAGTTGTTCATTTATCTATGAAATTTCCGATGACATTGTATCACACAAATTACTGACGCAACTATTTTACTTTTTTACTTTATACTTTTAACTATTTTACTAAGTAATTGTCGCAGACAAGTGGTAAAGCTTCATGTTCGCCGCCCTACATTAATAAAGAGAATGAGGTTATACTAGTTCTATGTTTTTTTAATCATATTTTAGACAATAGATAAACCTTATTTGATTGATTTAATAAAAAGCCAGTTCTTAACAATTGCAAGACAACCGTTTTAGTAACGATATTTTTTTTTTCATTTCATGTAGTATCTTCTCTTCTTAGTACATTAATAATTAAAAAATCATCTTTTAATGTTTTCAAATGTAAAAAAAAATGTATGTCAAAAACAAATAAGTAAAAATAAAAAAAATAATTGTTAATTACGTAATTACATAAAAAATAATCTAATATTATTTTGATATGTAATAGAGATTTTTTCTCAGAAAGTGTAAATAAAATAATTTCAATTAATTATATTTCATTTACATATAACTGCATTATTTTTATAGTACATCCTTAATATCGACCCATAAAAACGTAAGATAGTAAGTTATCGACTCGTTTTATGTTTGTATTTGAAGAATTATGGTGAGTGTATTTTCGCAGAGAAAATGGGATACGTTGCTAATAGCAAGATTAGCTCCAAAGAACGGGAACATAAAAGGTAAACATTTTATTCTTGCGGAGATTAATAAATTTTAATTCAAATATCCAGTATTAATTACAATACTTTTTGGTGTTTTGTCTTTGAATGAATACTTATTTTGTTTATTTTGAATAAAAGTATAAATGTTATTTTAGAAACATTTTGACTGACACAAAAAGGTGTAGTTAAATATAATAAATAATTTTCTGATACACATTTTTTATATTTGAAGAGTTACCTTCATTTTTAATTCAGGAATATTGTGTGAAATGATATGATGTAAGCAGAAAAATTATCATATATTTGTAATTCACTCAAATTGAATACAAATCGATAATAACAGACAGATAAAATAAAAACATTGCACATTATGTAATCAAGCATTTTTTTTAATTAAAAAAAAATCATGGCTATCAATTTTTTAACACGTCGATTAATACACAAAAATTATACGTGACAAACTCTCGCCGTTAAGTCAGACATTTGTCTTCTAACTAAGAGCAACAAGTAGTATTCAATAAATGGTCTTTACAATGTTTTGAATATTTTTTAATATCTTTTATTTCCGTTGTCACTGTATCGTCATAAAATCTTGAAAAATTAATACATATTTCAAATTTTTGACATCCTTATCAATAACAAAACGTCACTGATATATACAAAACACTTTAAATGATAAATTAAACATGTATATTTAGATATTATGCGACTTTTCCTATCTAAGAGAGCGACTTTATGTAATTTTGACATACTTTCTAAGTAAATTTATTTGATATCTTTGTAAATACAGTCAGAACAAATATCTGATTTTTTAAATACCCGATAATGAAGATAGTCATTGTGTATATAGTGAAAATAGCCTCATGCATCTGTCTTCTTGAACCATTAGATGGCTATTCAACAATATCGCGCTGTAAATATTAGTCACGAAAATTGCGATGCGACGATTTAGCGCCGCGCTGTCTATTGTGCGTTTGTCGGTCGTTACAGGTGCATGTGTTTTATTTGAGTGCGGTATTAGCGGTCGGCGCGTGTCTTGATAATTTTTTAAATTGGTAACATATTGCTAGCTGAGCCAATTAATGAGATTTATTCAACAATTATTTTCTTAGCTAAACAAAAAACAGCTGTTGTTAATCAAAGTTATGGAGATTATCACAGCAAATTCGAGTTTATTTCAATACAATCTTTACACGAAAATTTTGACACTGCTAACTCATTATGTTTTTAAGAATCAAATGTATAAACAATACAATCAGCCAGCCCAACAGTTGAGACATTATCAGTCAGAAGACTGAAATTTTCACACCCTGAAATAAATAGAAATTTTTCGACAATCTTAATGTCGGTCTTATTGCCGACGGCGTATCAAATGACAACGAAACTGCAGACGATGTGACCTTAGTTCAGACAACCGAAGACAGCAAAAACCATTATATAAAATATCGCAATAAAATATTGCAAATAGACAGTGAATCTTTGGAATAGTCATCTAATTCTTCATGCAATTCTGCACATAATTTTTTTTTTTTGTAGTTGTTGATATTTAGTTTCTATTAAAAGAATTCAATATCATTCTTTACGTATTTAATTGTAAAAATAATCACTAAAATTGATAGATATTTGTGCAAGTTATTGCATTTTTATTTAACGCTTTTTAAATCTAAAAATACAAAGTACGTGTAGCAATTTACAAACACATACTTGCAAAACAAATATAGCACTAAAACGGTTAAGTTAATAAAGTTCGCGAGCCACAGCGTGCTTATCCCTTATTTAAAAGATATTTCCGGATCCGTGAGCCGTGAGCTCTTTGTGGCGCTACAAGCGTCGGGATAACGTTCCGCGCGCGGATTACCTAACTCATCTTTTGTCTTCGCATCCTTTGGACGGACAAAGCGAATCCTCTGCTACTCCTATCGCTGGAGGCGCCTATGAACCCGCCCGCTGCGGTCTTTCTTGACATACACACGTTTGGACAGGAGCATATGCCGTGTTTTGATCGGGAATAATAGCGAAGTGTAACATGGGAAAAATTCTTCATGTGTGCATAGCAATATCAACGTATATGTTATATTAAATGTATTTATCATTATTATTGTTATATTCACATATAAAGCTCGATTTAACTTTACACCCCATCGATACTCTATCTCAAATTTTTCTTGTATGTATATTTATATCTAAAATATGTAAATAAAATCTCGACTAATTTCTCAATTGCAAATAAGGTTTTTTCATAATTATTTCTTATTTTATGCGATTAAATGGTGCAAAATAGTTATTCGTCTCACAGAGAATTGATTTTATCAATGCAAGCCTGACGTCAGGACAAAGAAATATTTCGCACAGCAGAGAACAATTAATATTGAAAAATTGCCGTATTTTCGCAAAAAAATCGGTATTATTTTTTTTATTTATTTGATAAACTGTTAAAAAGTGAAGATTATTTTGTCAATCATAAATATGGGTGAATTTTTATAGCAAATAGTAGTTGATAATTTATTCAGCTTTAAAAAATATTTGTTAACCCATATCAAAATTTAAGGAGTAAATAATTAGCATAAGTAAAATTAACATAAAAAATTTCTTATATGAAAACGTTCCACGGTAAGATCTGAACATAGGCTCGAAGGCTACGCTTCGACCCTTGCAGACCTCTTGTATTATATATATCAAGTAAAACCCCATTACATAAGACATGATAAAGACTCATCCTGTTTCAAGTATTTTTATTGATCTATTCTGCACATAAAAGAAGCCACAAGAAGGTTTTTAAATGTTATTTTCCTAAAAGATTAAAAATGTTATAGGTACTAACCGGTAAGTTCAAGTTTTTCTCCTTCTAGCAAAAGCAGGATTACTCGTTTTTCTGTCTAAAAGTTTGACGAAATTGTACACGGTGATTAGTAAAGGGCAAAAATAAATTTCAAACTGTCAGTACTATTGTAGTGGTAGATAAACGACAGAAAACTTTTCATTAACTTTGTTTTCAAATTTTTAATTAGGCTTATGTTTTCAATTTTTGATATTTCATAACATTTTATTAAAGTTTATGTCAGTCAATTTACATATTGCTTTAATGATAATACTTAACCTTATGAAGGATAGACTTACACCTCCACTTCATTTTTGAAAAGTTTCTTTGTATCTGAAAAATATTCTTTTCGGAATCGTTATTTTTTTATGATTGTTATTACATTTACGATTTTACATAAAGTGCCGAATAATTTTTTCACTGTCACGTTTTAAGAATTATGAAATTAGACCAAATAGTATTGCTTGATCACACTTTTGTATTTAAGGTATATTGATGAAATTTAAAAAAACGTATTAGAGCTTTTTTTGGTATTAATAACTTGATAGTAGTTATTCAACACTGAAAATATTTTTATCTCCCGCCGTATTCTTTACAAAATATAATATGTGAATATTAAAAAAATCGCTTTTTGTTTCCAAATATCCCTGTAGAAATGCAAACATCACTAGGGAAAACCTTGATAATAAGGCAAGTGCTTTTTAAATGTCAATTTTTCACATTTAAGACATGTTGTCGAGCAGAAGACGAATATTTCTCCTTTACCTATTATTGCTAGTCTTAAAAGCTCCCCTATGCTTAAAGTTATATTCGTGACATTTTAACACGGAGCGGATAATTTATTACTTCAGTTGTGCTCAATGCTTGTTCAAGTGGGCTTAAATTTTTCCAGCTTTTTGTTTGATCTTATCAGCCGCAGGCACGAGTGAAATTTGTAGCAATTTTTAACATTTCCAAGGTGTGCGACTTATTTGTCTGAAATATGTATATGGCATCAATTTGATATTATTTTAATGAAATAAGAATTCTTCTTTGAAAGATTTCTTCATAAAATAACATATCACATAAATAGTACCAACATGGTGTTTAAAATAAAAATCAAATATGAAATTTAAATAAATTCGCAAATATATAGAATATTGTAAAAAATGATAATATAAGTATTAAATAATAGTCATTTCAATTATTAGTTAAAAATACAGGAGTAGGATGTAAGATTCATAGGCCATCACCATTCGTAAGCTGATTTTGTCGCCAGAAATAATCAAGTACATAATTAAAAACCGTTCATATAAAAATGTTGTAAATAATTGAATTGTTTTCGATACTAAATAATCTATTTGAACTCTATTAATTCTATATTAAATATTGCAAATATATTTGATTTATTCAAATTTTGACTGCCCTATTCACTCGCTATTCAATGAATGCTTAAAATTTCTCAAACATTGATTTCTTAACAGGCAAATTCGTGATACTATTACTGGCATCCCATATGCCGTTTGCGGCTTTGTGACCCTTAATTGCTAATAAGGGCACATACCATATCTGATGGAGGTGTAAACAAACTAATAGGAAGGCATAACAATAATAGGGGTTGGTTTTTGCACCAACCACCTCCGTCGCTTTGAACATACTCGTGTCACCCCCTATGGGTACATGACGTACTCGTCCCCTAGGGTTACGCTTGGGCTAATGTCAGAGCTAACCTTATTACAGAAATTTTGACACAATACTGCTTACGGGGAAACATTTGACGAATTGGTTTTTTTAAGTGACTTCTGCCATCTGTTAAGTTTTTTTGTCCCCTGCATTTGACATTATTATTTAGCGCTTCGAAAAGGAAGCCGTTGAGAAAAATCGTAGACAAATGATTTTCCAGAACAAAGGACGTCATATTAACAGGAATTTATTGGGCTGTAACAGATTTGTTTTTTCAGCACGACATCGAATTAATAATATGTTCGATTTGTTTCCTTAACATTATTTCATGAATAGATAAATTGGTTTCAATTATTGTGATTTGTACACTGCCATTTGATTAAATAATATTATTTTCAAAACGTAATGCTTGGAAACCTTATATCATTTTCATCTAACATTATTCTAACTTTTAACATAAACAAAGTTTTTATTTTATCGACATAAAAACACCGCTACAAATTTTTCTATCATGTAAAATATTCTTGCGTGCTTCATTTCACCGTTGTTTCATAAGAATAATTATTATTTATGCCTGGAAAACAATTTTCTACGTTTTTTTATAACCGCGAATTATATTAACCGCTTCGCAATTCAGTTGTATTGGATTGCATAGTCTAAACACAGTTTTTTCGATGCTAGTGTTATTCTAACATTTGCATAGTGTTCGTTTAAATGTTTTGTGTAGCGTGTAAACAATGTATGCGAAATAAATCAACGCCCGCCTGTCACAAATGATCCCGTTCCAGAATAACACTCTGTGAAATAGAGTATTGTTATGCGAAATGCTTTTCTATTATTGTTTATGTTCTACTTGTGTTGACTGTAAATCCACGACAGCTCAAATATGAAAAGCAAATCAAAAATCACGACATAAAAATATTAATGATATGTCGTATGATTCAACAGATATGGAATTAAATATGATATTATAGACTTCATAAGTCTTTGAAGAGATTCCACTAAATTATCAAAACTTGACATTGTAAGTGATTAGTACCTAGTATTGAGAAATATGTTTCAATTTTTAAGTTAAGGAAAATACACTTATTTTAACATAAAAACGTTACTAGTAATCACGCCTAAGATTAGCAGGTCATAACATCGCCAAGAATTCCGTATGTTTTCCATAAGAGTTAAAATAACCTTGTGATATAATGCATCATTAATTGGTTACAAACAAAATTGATTACTAATTTGTGATTAAAAAATCTCGTCGTATCATGATAAAAACTATAATTAACACTGCTCACTATCTGATAATGAGGAGCATTCTCTCAGATATGTAAATTATTTGTGATAAGATGAACCTAATAATGTAAACTAGAGTGCTTGTTTAATTCAAGTTATTCATAGATAATAATAATATCCAAAAATACAATACTTATACCTTGTAATAACGGTAAGTAGATTGTTAGATAAACTCAGCTGGAACTTTAATCCGGAAGCCTGCGGCAGTAAGACTTATTTCACTGCAACAATGGATTTATTATACTCTGTCGCGCAATGGCAACGGCCTTTCAGGATTTCTTCAATATTATATATCCAATCGAAAAAACACTTTTTCGCAACCATGTATATGTGGAATAATTGTTCCGTAATATATTTTGAAACAGTCTTTGGATAAAAAACTATACTAGTAAATTATTTACAAAGTTGGAATCAACATAATATTTTTGTTTTTTAATCGATTTGAAAGTGATTTTATTATTTTAAAGATAACGTAAATTTTAATGACATTTTTTATGTTAAGCTTCTTTAAACTAACTATATTATAAAACCTAATATGGAATGTGATTCTGACAAGGAATAAACAAAGAATTAAGATTTTTTTTCGTTTAATAGTTACAGAGAATAATTCGATTTGAATAATACTAGTTTTTATTACAATATTTAGTACAGCAATAATGTTCGATCAATTTATGACTAACTTTACTAGTGCCATCTCTAGTGTTGTTTTAAGTTTTGATTTGAAAAATTGAATTAAAATGTTTAAAGGCCCTGAACTTTTATGTCTTTACAATACTTCAAGTAAATCTTCCGATTCATTTCTCCATTTTATACTACCATGTTGCTAGAGAATTGGCAATGGAAATTATGAGCACCAAAAGCTTGACTTATTTATATTCATGGTAAAATAATGTATAATAACTCTTACGAAAACCGTATGTCAAAAAAATACTAAAAATCTGGTTATTCCTCAAAAATTCACAACAATATTATTCATAAATTCAAACTGTAGCGATAGAAAAAGTTTTTCGAATATGATGATTTTTGGAACGCAAAAACTTCCCGTCTAACAAAAACCCATAAATCCATTTCCATTAACAATGAGTTCAATGTGACTCTTATTGACAATAAAATAATCAATAACAAATTTAATATTAATAAAAATGTTACATCAAGTGATCGTGTCTGATAACGTCAAATATCTATATTCAGGCATTCTATCACACGGATGCAACAGAACTGACATCATGTCATGAACTGTCAGTTCTGTTGGATCCGTGTAAAAGAATGCTTGAAGATGCCGAAAGGCGAAATCCAGACGTTAGTGACAAAACATGTGGAATCGTACAAAGTTTTGACAATTCAAGTTTATGTTTTTCCTCAGGTCGTCTTACATATATATGATACAGACTATAAACATAATGTCGGTTAAACCTCGACTTTGTACTAAGCTGCTTGAAGATGTTGAAAAACAAAACTCGAGTCGAAAGTGTCCAAAAACGTGATGGTGTATATTCAAACCTACATTTTCTTTGATATACCATGGTCTGTAATGCAGAAAAACTCATTTTTCCCTTCGGCAAAGATCGTTTGTCTCAAAATTATTTTTTATTGTTTTATTACCAAAGTTGTATTATTTTTCCTGGGGAATTAAATAGTATAAACCGTTTCCATTTCGATGGTAGATGAGTCGCGTGCTTTATTCACGGTTCTCGTACACGTGATGTTGTGTGTAAAGCGATTCATGGTTAGTAAGCTATCTTTTTTATAGCATATCCAAAAACTCCATCAAACTATTATAAGTCTTTTTTTAGGTTTTTATTGGTCCAGCGATATCATATAGCGATCCAACTCTATACGTAATCTTTTATTGAACTTAATTTCTTTATTATTATACCTACACTGTTAGTCAAACTCAAATGTGTACAATTTGTGTGATATCATTTATAAATTATTTATTTAAATATGTGCAACCTTTCTATTATGCACGTAAATATTTGACTATGGTGTAAATGATGAAAGACAAACAATAATTATTCATTATTTTTTTATATCTTACATTAAATAAGACTTCTAAAATAGTTTAAAACATAATCGAATACTATTTTATGTGATTTTATGAATACTTTTAAATATTTTTTTTTAGTAGTTCAATCCTTTACAATGTATCTAAAACTTATTTATTTATATATAAGCAATGAATTGTTTATTTCCAATCAAAAACGTCTTATGAAATAAAACTTGTCTCAGACGTAATTAAAAAAATGTATTATTCAATTATTTAAACATCACTCAGCTTTCGTATCTTCTTGTCAACATACCTGTTCTATTGTTTTATTTACGAGCAGTAGTGAAAAGGTAGCGTTGACACACACCAAGCAATTGGACTGTTTACACGTACTTTAAATGTCTTTATTACATACATACGCACGTACATAAGGAAGCTTTTGCTTACATTTCTAACACTATGCACATGTGTATAAACATTTCGTATGTGGTTTTACTGCTAATTTCACTTATTATAGAAAAACACAATCACACTAAAACTTTTTTTAAATGTGTTGTCATTCAGTGATAATGAATATGACAAAAAAAAGTAAAAGTATAGAAGCAAAAGTTTCATATAGATTTTCATAAAAGATGTCAACTATCACGTCATATTAATTTCAAATAAATTAATCACGCCTAATTGCACTAATATACAAACCAGCCAAAATTTTCAGGATATTAACTACTTTATAATTGAACTTTGGATTTGTTGAAAGGTAAAACTTTAAAAATTTCATTAAAGTTCTGAAAAATTTACCTAGGTGACGTAAGCGGATAATTTATCTAGGACAAACCTTCTTGTGTATGATGTCCGAGAACATTACAGAACTGTAGATCATGGATTTGCATTTTACTGTCATAAATCAGATATATATTATATAATGGTATAATATATAGCAATCGATATAAGACATAACTTATATTGATTCAATTATATTTGCACTCAATTTCCCAGAACAAGAATTATATTTACTTTTATAAGTCTGGTATTTCACACACCGGTATTGATTTATGAAGTTATATATTTCAATTTATTAGAGTTTTTGTACCAATATTTGATGGAATATTCATCGATAATCTAAAAGTACTCATCGTATTTTCATATATGTATCATTACTTCCATGCATTGTCAAAGAAAACAAATAAATAATCCAAACTTACTGTTATCGAAAAGCTTAAAGCTCAAAGAATCTCGAACCGGAACAGAAAAGTTCTTAAAAATGCGTTACCCTTTAAAGTTTTCAGAAACTGATAAATTATTGGTCTCGTACGGATCTAGATTGTTTTCGAAAAATCAGATTTATTTATGAGACAAAGCGAATATTCCACATCTACTAGGCTCCACAGCGTCCGATCAAATAGTTTCAACACAAATAGAAAGATTCGTTGCAAACATTTTTACAGCATAAATAAATAATATAAAAATATCAAAAAATCTTCGTTCTTTCACTAAATTCAGGCTTTTTATTACTTTTCAATATATCATGATTGTATTTTTATGAGATGATGGTAAAATAAATAGCTTTTCTGGGGTATATATACATTGTTTTTCGTATTGGTAGCACAAAAAATTACCAAATATTTCAGAGGCCATATGAATACAGTGAAACCTCGATTTTACGTTTTCTGGGACCCTGAAAAAATAACGGTAATTGCGGGAAACGGTGAATGCGGGAAAGCTTCAAATAATAATAAACGAGTAAAAAATATTTATTTATTAGTTACTTGTACATACTGTATATAAAATTTATTTTTTAAAAAAGTCCTTTATGTTCGTTTGTTTCTTTGTTATTTGGCACTTTAATCGGAACAAAGACTTGTTGCTAAACTTGTGACTAAAAGTTTGTATGAACAGGAATCATTATTACCATGAATTTTAAACAAAACTACATTTGCATCATAAACAATAATACGCGTGTGGTGGATTTCAACCCAAAAAATAGCACATGCGTCCAACGCGTTACGTCTAACATGTACAGCGGATTCCAACGTATCTAGACATAACACCTGCACTCGGCTGTGTCAAACTTGCTTGCCGAGATACGGAGAAATATGCAATAAAAACGGTCAATCGGGATAATATTTGTGACGGGACCAAAATATTTAGACGGTTTATCGAGGAAATCGGGGAATCGGAGAATCGGGAAACGGTCAATGCGGGATTATTTAACATTTTTCTTATGGGAGTTTCACGGGACTATAAAAAATAAGCGTTCCATCCGGGAAAACGTATTATGCGAGAATGGTTGATCGAGGTTCCACTGTATATTAATAATTGATAACTTGTTGTTTTCATAATGTCTCAGAGTATTTTGTTGTGATATTGTTAAAACTAATCTTTCACATTACATATTGAACTTTGATCACACACATATATAATAATGTATGTGCATAAAATTTGTTCCAAAATATTTATTGATAATATCTAAGAAAAAAGAATTTAAAAAAAAAATAATTAAAAATCGTAGTTAACTATTTACGAAAACAAAAATCAGAATGGCAGCGGTTAGGTACAATATAAAGTGTTATGACTATGTGTCATTTATTCCATATAAATATTGTTGTTCGAGTTGTGCGGTACACATGCCAACGTTGGCTACAACCGTTGCAGAACTCCCCTGTTTTATCCCTTGAGAGACAAACGGCCTCACGCTTCTCTTATTTGTTTATTTTAAGGAACAACCAGCTGGGATTGTTTATTGGACGTGCCTTACAAGACACCATTTCTCCAAAAGCATACACATACACATGGAAAGAATCATTCTTTTCCATTCCCTTCCTCCACTTCACAATTCCTAACACCTTTCCCAGAGTTTGTTTTTCTATTTTTTTTCTTTCCGAATCCCGCAACACCCGGCATCGTATATCATAGCCCGATTGCTGTATACGTTTCTGACAGCTTTCTCCGCGAAAGTATTATTTGCCTTGAAATCCTTCCGTTTCGTTTGCCGCACGATTTTTTAACGAAATAAAAATACACATCTTCGCGCAAGGGCTCTTTCTACGAAGCATTTATTTGGCTTCATAACTCGGACGAAACATAATTGGTGTCAATTATTTTATGACGTATGTAAATGTACACAACAAAAAATGTTACGAAGGTACTTGTGTTTTTACCGCATCGGTTTCTTTTAGAAATATATATTACCAGCTTAAAACAAATCCCTGAAAAAATGATCGTGTGCTGAATATAGTTTAATGTACCGGTATCCGTAAAATCGTATGGATAATTTGAATCAATTTTCCTAATTCACCTTTTTACGATCTAACATTAATACGCCGTTATTTTTTCAACTCGCAACGTGTCTTTTTATTGAATATGATTTTTTTTAATAAATTTTACTGCTGTTTTTAGACATCCAATTATTTATTATAATGCCATCGATTTGATTTTTTTTCAGATTGAAAACAGAATCTCTTTATTTATTCTTAACTAAATATTCAGAAAAACGTTTACAAGACTTGGTAGATAATTTATGAAAATATTGTTTATCAATAGCATTTATTCTAAGAATTTTTATTATTACTTCTTACTAAAATAATAATTGATCTTGAACCTTCAGATACCGCAAACAAACAAAGTTTTAAAGTTTCCTTTGAACTTGTGTGTTTTCAATAATATTATTAATAGTAGCTATTTTAAAGCATCAAATTTATTTTCTTTCGAATCTCACTTCAGTGTACCAGTAACACACATTTTAAAATTCTTCGTGGTTTTAAATGCTTTGTTTTGTTTTTGCCCAAAATAGTTTACAGCTTAAAAAGTAACGATTAATAAAATACTATCAGAGCCAAGTTTTTTAAACCCCCACGTCGTTTCGGCAAAGTGTTAAAACCACTAAAACAATAGATATGTAGTAAATTCAACCGACAGTAAGATTTAATGACGTTCGTATTTATTCCCACAAAAAAGGTATGCTAGCTATTCGGTAAATAGTTTTCATTAGAAATCAGATATAATTACCATTACTCGACTATTTATGATTTATCATTTTTGATGGATTAACTGTCACTTCTTGTTGGAAAGGCATTATTTTATTAATAGTAAAAACACATTTTTAAATATTATTTCCATACTATATTTTATGATATATATATATATGTGTGTGTGTGTATATATATATAAATCGACATTTAATTTGCAGTGCTCCGTTAAAATAAGGTAAGAATATGAAAGTATTTAGATGGAGAACATTTAAGATATGGTTGTTGAATTTGCTTAAGGCTTCCTTATCGTTATAACTATGATTAAATTTAAGCTCGACTTTATTGTTAGAAGAAATAAACAATACGCAGTATTATATATTCTAGTTATTGTGTTAAGAGCTGTTATAAAAATTATTAAGCCCGACTAGTCATATTCAAAAAAAATAATTAAAATGAATGCATTAAAACTTAGTAGTCATGTGTAATTACGCGAGTTCCTTGAAATAGTTAAAGCAGGGGTGATATGCTAATATTATTTTGGTCGTTTAAAAGAAAGAGAAAATCTTTGATACCAGAATACATGATAAAACTTATTATTTATCTTTTTTGAAACAGAATGTAAAGCATAGCTTAAATAAATTTGAATCATAGTTCTGACGATGGTGAAAAACCGATGTAGCTATCAACAGCCGTATCTTGAATGTTGTCGAACAAAATATTTTTATATTTTAACCTTATTTTTTCTGTTCAAAACAGTTTTTGATATGCGAAACCAGCATCAAAAATATGTCTCATTCTTAGAATAATTTCAATCATAGACAGTTATTAAAGTTATATTAAATAGCAAGATCGTTTCAATACGCAGACTTAACTCCTAAAAGACATCAGAAATCATACGATCAGCTGACTTGATAATGATGTATAGTTGGAATAGAGATGTAGAAACTTCAACAAGTTATAATAGACCATGTACAGTGAAATTAATCAAACGTCATACAATCCACCAAGCGGTACCAAGAGCAGTGTTTCTGTTTTGTATACACATTATATAAAAACTGTTGAGTTAAATATGCTTTAGGATGATTGAATCACAATATTTTTTGCATAGTAAAAGACTTCTAATAAAGAGTAAACAAATCTTGAGCATATTCACAACGCCTAAAGATGCCATTATCTGAAGTCTGGGTGGATGAATACAAAATATAATATAATATGTCAAAAAATATAAAGTTTAACTATGCAAAATTGGCACTTTATATACAAGTTTTTTTTGCAATGTCTTTATAACATAATATAATAAACACAGATAAATATTTATATCAGAAGAAATTCAATTTGCAAAAAGCTGTGTGTACTAAAAGCTACTTTTCAAACTATTTAGCCGTTATTTCGGCCCAATTTAGATATATTACCAAGATTGAGAAAACAAATCACTGACAGCAAAAACGCTCGAGACGCCAAGAAGATGAAAATAGGCGTTGGGTGGGACCGTAGAACAAGACAAGTGTGCTTGTTTATAATCAGATGACGTAAATTACAAGTTGTTTCTGTGTGGAGGCACTATGTTACGTTCTCAGTCAAATCATCTAAGTGTTGCGTGAATTGCTAGAGCCGTGACAATGACATTTCGTATTTTATTTCATGACGTTTCGAATGGAAGCTAATTGACAGAGGGTTCTTAAATTGGAGATACTTCCGACTGCGATTTCATAATATACTAATTAGCACTAAAACAATTTTTCATCATCATCATCATCACTTCAGATCATTACTATTGTATTTTCATAATAATTTTCCGCTTTCAAATACGCAACAAGTTAACAAAAATTAAATCAACATACGTCAATCTCATGTAGCTTTTTAGCTTTGTTTAAAAAAAAATATTTGGGAAAATATAATAAATTTTACTATCAAATATAATGAAAAATTTACCAAATCAAATTACTGACAGCTAAGTAGACTGTTTTTTTTATTGATAAATGAATACATGTCTCAATTTTTATGAAAATGGGTATACAATAAATACTAAGCACTAGTCCTGCCCTAACTCATGATGATATTTCTATATGAAAAAAAAAATGAAGAAAGTTGGGTGACAATGTACATTTAAATAAATTTATCATATTTACTCACATGTATATTGTCCGTCTCTGTAGTAAAATATGTATTTAGAATCTTATTATTGGTGACAATTTTGTTGTAGATATATTTAATTCAAAAATTAATATGACAGTAATGTGCTTTATTATATTCTCTATTTTTTTAATCATTTTCTCTTACTTCCGGTTAACCTTTCGTCCAGATATTTTTTATGTACACCACTTAATGCAAATATGACTGTTAGTTTGAAAGACTTTGCAGACTTCAACAGATTTCAAAATGTTCATATTCTCGTCGAGAAATACAAAAAAAACATTCAATCAATAACACTATTATCGTCTAATAAATTGGTCTTTCTTCGAGTGGAACAAAATCTTGCTATGTATAATTTCTGGGCTGATTTTTTTTGTAAGAAAAAAATAGCGCTTCGTAATAAATTAAGTTGATACGAAGATTTTTATTCTGGAATCGCGGCTATCTTTTGTCGGGATAAGCCTTAAAGATATTCCCCCTTGCTTCGCTGTCGCCTAATTTATCTGCTGCAATCTGCTTCTTAAGCGAAGAGAAGTTAAGCTGCATGGCTAGACATAAAAATAAGTGGCAGTCATCACCATTCTTTAACTCGGTTACAGGCAGAATTTAGTAAGTTAATGACTTCAAAAATAAAATAACTTATTGTTGATACAAATCATTTACAAAACATGGCATTCTTGTATCTAAGAGTATAACAAGAAAACGGTAAACTGGTTTTATTCTAATACTTCTCACCATTATATAATATATTATTATACTTAGCGTTACAACCAACCCTAACTACTATATAAATCTGTAAAGCGATTTTGGATGATTGACAGGAAATACAGTTTAGTTCATCAAACAGCTGCAAAAAGGTTATCAACCGATAAAAAAATATTTGCCATATTTATTATAAGCATTACCGCTATTGGTATATGGTTGTATTTTCTATTCGAGTTAGTCTCGATTCATAAAATAATATAAAAAACATATCCATATCATCTGATAATAAAGTCATAAAGTTCAATATTAAAAAATATATATAGATTGATTTGGCATTTACTTGGTAGAACTCCATTATAACACGGTGAAAAAATAGCAATGTATTTTAGTTCAACGAAAATTTTGTTTTAGTTGATAGCTATTTCGGCTCACGCCATCGTCGGAACTATGTTTAAAACGTACATTTGCTTATCTTTATATAGCTGTGTAGAAAATGTACACAATAAATCTTCTCTCCTGTTTTAACGATCTAGCTTATTTCCTGCTAGCAACAGAACTAAAAAAAATTAAAATGTAAATGAAACTAAAGAGGCGGCTATTTCAATGAGTTTAACTATTGGACGGAATGGTTGTTATCGTTTATTACGGGTAGGCAAAAGGCCCTCGCAATAGTCTGAGAAGCGACGACCGACTTAAAATATTTTGTTCATTAAAGACTTTGAGTGATGATTTATATTTATTGATTTCCAGCTGTTCCAAAGCCGCCATCTTGTGGCCTTTATTACCAAGATGTAAACACGTAGGCTCTGAGTTTAAATTTATATTATGCGATTCTTTTATGTAATTGATTATGTAAGTGATTTATAAATTGTGAATCTGTCCTTTTATTGTCGAATGAATTCATTCAATTCATTCAACAGTAAAAAAATATTTTTCACAGTGTTTTTAGAAATATAGCTCAAGGTATATATTACGAATATTTTGAAATGTCAAACTCTTGTACAT
Organism: Himalopsyche japonica; assembly: GCA_028555115.1. Lineage (NCBI taxonomy): Eukaryota > Metazoa > Arthropoda > Insecta > Trichoptera > Rhyacophilidae > Himalopsyche > Himalopsyche japonica. The sequence continues at coordinate 86,167 of JAHFWJ010000510.1, read as the reverse complement.
CGGATCTCTCTATTATCACTCTATTCCTTTTTTGTGTAGAGAAATTCGAATAAGGAGATGGCGTTTTTACCCTAACCACCTAACATTATCGGTCTCCAAAAAATTACTCGATCAACAAAGTGAGATGGATTTACTAACAATGTTTAGTAACAGTGTAATATAAAGTTGCTTTTTTTTTAAATTTCAATTCCAGATGCATGCAAATATCTTTATTCTTTTCTAAATATGGAAAGATTTTTGTTGGAAATGCGAACCACGATCAATATTTTGATAATTATTAATAAAATGGATTCCATTTTTTTTTTCATTTTCTCTTCATATTTTACTGGCTTTTTTCTTTTGAATTTTACCAAATCTTCTGTTGTCACTCTCGATGTCATTAAACTGAGACTATGTCATATCACTAAACATTTTATAATTTAACTCCCGCTGGATATGTGATATTGTTAATAATACTTTTTAATAATTTATGATATCGACTGAAGGTGCTTGATGGAATTTCAATATCAAATTTGAAGTGATAGAATGTCTGAAGATGCCGAAAGGCGAAACCCGGGTCGTAAGTGACAAAACATATGGAATCGTACAAAGTTGTAACAATTCAAATTTGTTACGTTTTAAACTTTCTCAAAACACTTTGCTCTTCAGTTTGATTAAAATCAGATTATTTTTATTGTATGTATATCGTTATATTTTCTGCGTCATCTCAATTATTAAAGTTTTTACAAACGTCATGACAGTCAGTTTATTATTATCCGTCATATCAGCATTACATATATTCATTGTATCACGTTAAAAACTTAAAATTAAATTGCAATAATTGTTGCAATTATTCGATCACCTTTTACAAACAGGACCATGTAAGAGGAGATGCATAAGGATTTTACGAGAGACAGTTTTCTAAGTCTACCCACTTAGGTTTATCACTAAGCATGTATCGCTTTATATTTAAAGAATACTTGAGTATATAATACTGCTAAGGAAATGCAAAAAGTATTTATTGACGCTCCAAAAAACAAATACAATGAAGACATATTGAGTTTTGATAAAAAATACATACATCAATATTAAAATTTGATTCATAAGTGTACAAAAATAGTTTTTAAACAAACAATATTGAGCAAACAGTACTGCTGTAACATTGTTATCCATTGTCTTATTAACGGTTTAAGAATCCATATTTTATATCTACATGTAACAGGTCCAGTATCAAGAAGGACCGGGCTTAAAGAGCTGGACTCAAATTATTACCCGTCCAGGCCTCAAGTCCAAAGTCAAAACGAAGTTGCTACACTGGATTAAACATGGAAATATGTACAAGTTTCAAATTATTAAATGGTTAACATCTATTCGACTTACTAAGCGACAAGTCTATCACGCGTTACATGTGTGAGATTATCCGAGTATAATCTATTTAAATATCATAGTTATTTTACAACATAATTGTTTCTCGACATATTTTTTTTATATTTCGTGTGTTGCTTAACAAAAGTAGTTTATTGATTCTGTTCATATTTAATCGTTAAAATCATACGCATAATCGTTCTGGCGGTGACTGAAGGAATTAGAGATAAATTTCTTATAATTTGATGTAAGTCGCCAAATTTTGCCGAATTATTTTGTAAGCCTAGCAGTTTTTGTAATCTTTTAAGTAAACACGGAGTTGACTAAGCCCTTTTGGTTTATAGCCGCGTTTGGGCGTGCTTGTTTCAGATTTGGGAAGCTCCTTGTACTTGAATATAGGTGCATACATAATAGGAAAAGTAATTTTAATCGTCTAAGTAAAAAGCTATTAGCAGTGGCGCCTCATATTATTTTTTGCTAATTAAAAATCTACTCTAAAACACAATCATTATCCATTTTTTTCACCACAAGAATTAAAACTGACAACTGGCGATATATTTGAGCATTCAATTTATAAATATCATTTTGTATGACTGATGACAATATACTAAATAAAGGGATTTTTACTTTACTCGACTAAAAAACAGATGATATACAATATATCATTTTTGTATCAACGCAAACAAATTCAATTTATTTCTACGCCATCTGTTAAATTACAAAATAGTTACACAACCATTTTCTAATTTTTTGTAACTATTTTATAATTTAACCTTCGAAAGTTTCGTTCTTTTATTTTATATAAATAATATGAAGAAATGGATAAGCCTATATAATGTTTCCAAAATCAGCTGTTTACAGATAGATATACGATCTGAAGGGATATCGTATAGTCAATATTTTGATTTCCAAAATTTACTTTTATTCTGAGAAAAGGCTTTGTTTGATGGATGCGTATACGGTGCCCGTTAAATATTTTGAATACAATTCTTCTTCCATAGATAACACTATTGTTAATCGATTGCGGAGTTTTTTTTCATATACAAATTATATTGGAATTAAAGTATATGTTTAAAAAAAAACAAAATGATGAAATGTTGCAAAAATTGTGAGAGGAGAATTGATATATTAATTTTATGAAATAAGTTAATTTAATGCGACAAACTCTCATACGAAATATTTTTTTTTATATGCAGGGAAAGGAGGGGGGCTTGCACGCAAAACCCCGGCTCTTTATTATATTAACTACACAGCTGCTTAAGAGGTTTACTTTGAAATTTTCGTCTCCATATTATCCGGCTTATGATTAATTATTCCATCTTCAGGTACCCTAGTTATAAGAACGGAGTGGCAATTGCTCAACGTTTTATCGAATGTCAGTACATATAAATGTAATGAGTACTGACTTTCAGATAATCGCGACTTTATTAATTTAACAGACGGAAATTTCAAAGCGATGGATTAACTCATCTCAGAAAAAATATGTTAACTTAATTTATGCAGACTATCGTGATTAGAATGACAAATTACTTGCCAAAATTATACAGAACATAAACGTTGCACTGGGATTTATTTCCTTTTTCATGGTGAGACATTTTCATTTGCAGATTGTTTTCCTGGAAAACCCCTGTAAGATTTTTTTCATTTTGCACACCCTACACCCACGCGCGCCCGTTTCTTAAGAATACTCACTAACTGTTATTCAGGACTTTAGTTTCAACTCTTATGTTGAATTTACAGCCAAAAGATTTATTTTCATTCTTACTCCTGGCAAGTGGGGGGAGTGTAACTCAAGACAAACTTACATTTGTAGGCAATTTACTTTGAGACTTCCCATTCACGTAGAGGGGACTATTTGTTTTCATTAAGAAATGCTCTGCAGAATGCGCCATTGTATAAAACTGCAATTACTGATTGAAATGATTTACAAAGTGTGAATTAATTCTAGGAGTCTCTGATTCATTTTGTCAGCGAATGCATAGAACCAATTATAGTGATTAATAACTGAAATTCAGTAAAGCTATCTTTATTATATATTTAGGAATTGTAATGTAATTCAAAGAAAGCAATTTATTGTACATACATATATTTACGTAATTTTTAAATTATAATTTTCAATATAACTTTCATAACTTTTTAAATAATTTACTTTTTTCCTAGCTATATCTTCAAGACTTTGTTTTAACTACAGATATAACAAAATTGAGTACAAAAAATTAGTTATAATCCAGATAAAATATTTGAATAAATTTTTACTAACAAATTTTTATTAATATTAAATAATTAGTCTCAAAAGCTTTTTTTATTTTAGCGGGTTGGCATTAGTATTATTTCTTATCAGGAAAAGGCATGAAAACTTATCAATATCAATAATCTTCACCCACGTTCTTTTAAATAATTGTATAATAAAATCAACATATTGATACGTATGTTACTCTCGAATATCGAAACTACCAATAGACGCGCAGTCTATTAGATGATCGATAAATGTCATTATAAAGTTTTTAATACCCACATTAAATCTTTAAACTTCATAAGATATCCAAAATCAAACTCGTCTTACAATTGTAAATCTTCAACATATACACCAAAGATTTTCTGATCATTTTTATCGAAATATTTAGCTTTTATAAAATCTGATGCGCGTATCGTATTGTAAAAATCTCATGAAATCTAAATTTTATCAGGTCTATAGCCAGTCGCACAGGTTTGTATAAAATGGTCGCAGCTTAGATAACTGCAAAAGCTTTCTTACTTGGGGGGCACTTAAGGCTCACGAGCAGAAGCTCTAAGCTCAGTCAACTTGGAGATAACTTGTGTGACAATTTCAAGACTTCTTCGGCGAATGCCAATCTACTTACTAGTTCTGCCAGTGTGTTGCTGTGATGTAAATACTTAAAATGGGGGATATGATAAAAGCGTGTTGTTTTGAAAAATGATATTAATTTTTTATACGTATTATTTCATGTATAAATATTGGAGAACTGACATATATTTACAAAACAAACGGATATTTAGAAAATTTATAATTTTTTGACTACAATGAAAAGCTTTTTAATCTAAAATTGTTTTACGTATTTAAAGTATAAAACAAAAAAATGTTATTTAATAGTGCCAACTCCGAATATGGAAAACACAATCCAACATTAGTATCGAAAGCTCGATTGCGAAAAATATTGATTCAATCTTGTATCTTCTCCGTAGGATGAATGTGATAATATAAAACGACTCGTAGTAAACTTACTGATCTATTGAAACATCTTATATCTCTAGGTTTTTTTAGGACACAAAGTGGAATGTAAAGGTTATCAAATTTTTATATAAAATGATTATAAGAAATCCATATCATGGTACATTTCAAAAAAAATCTTTTATTATTAGACGACAATGCTTTGTTATCCGACCACATCCCTTGCTTTATAAATAGTTTGCTGCTTCTTCCGGGTTGACTCGTTTCGTTTTCGCCGCGTAATATGTGAAGAAAGCTTTGTTGATAAAGTGACAATATAAAGAGGTCGCGCAGCGTTACGATAAGTTTTAATGAAACCGGAAGATTGCTTGTGTATTTCCCCCTTGCACTGTGAAACAATAGTAGTCCAAACTTTAATTCGTCTAATGGGAAAATAAAGATATGGAGCAATTATCCACTAAAGTATATTGTTAAGGGTAATTTAATGAAGAGATATCACTACCAGTATGCTTTGAAATTAACTTAGAGTTCAAGTAATCTATTGTTGGTGGTACAAATTTATAATAATAAACCATTATGTACATATTAGAATAGTCATGTCCGGTAAATTTTATCGAAAAATTAATATCTTAGCTGCTGTTCTAAATAAATTATGTGATTTTCTGTGAGTAAATAAATAATCAAATCCACATGCACTTTATTATGTATATCTAAAAATATATTATTATTGATATGGCAATATCAAAATTAATTTATTATTGACTGGAAATAGAATGATGCGATTCTTGCACTTTTTATTGTTAAATATCTTTTGATTTTTTGATTGATATCATATTCAATCGATTAAATTAATCAAGTATTTTATATAACACGAATAATAAAGAAGAGTTTATTTTTATATGATTGAAAACTAATGTATCCATTATCATTTGGACTTAGAATGACAGTAAATACTCATATTTATTAGTAATTATAACTATTGGTTTTTTATTTCAATGTTTTCGTTTTTTGGATAACTATTTTGACATTAAAAATATATAAATAAAAATCACACCACTTTAGTATCTTTCATAACACTCTCAGCTATCTTTAAAGATACGTTCTGCACATAATTGCACCACTTTTGATAAACAAATGCCTACAGTAATCAATGATCGTATAACGATTACTCTTCGAAATTATGTCAAACAGACCGAAATTACTTTTTCCTATTGAATTGGAAACAATTTGATCTACGATCGGTGTCAACTGTGCTACCATTATATTATATACAAATATTACTATGCAACGCGGTTTCTTCAGCTTTCAGATTCCAATATTTGTTTATTTCTATTAAGTAATTAAAAAAAAATAGATTATATTATAAACGCAATATCTCTATCCCCACTTACTCTGTATTTTATTATATATCAAAAAAGAAGTTGGACACGTAACTTACCGAACGTTTCCGTTAGAACTGCATAATTTTTCATGAAATAACATTAAAACTTTTTATAACTGAACTATATGCCTAGCTTAAAAAGGGCAAGTCGTTCTATTGCTTCTTTTTCCATTAAAGATGTTTAAAACGATAGTCAGTATCTTTTTCTGTAAGTGTGGTGAAGTACGTCGTCTCAAAATGACCCTTATTTACCCCTCCCTCGGTCACCAATGTCACTTCGTCCCTCGTCATTTTGTAGAGATCTAAGAAACTGATACTAAGACAAGAAGGACGCAATAATTCAAATGACATTATCATGACGTCACCTAACTGTTTACCTCCGTAGCTCCTTCTCGCCCTAAGATGTTTCTGACTGCCATACATCACCTATATAAGCTATGTATGTCCGGAATGTATAATACGTGTATGTATATTTATATATAATATACGTCAAAATAAGTCCACTTTACATTTATGTCAAAGCTAGTCACTGTAGGATTATGATTAAACATTATGGTCACTATTATAAAGAGGTCGTATTTTTTTGTTAGACATCATAACATGACACGTTATAGCCATAACTTTAATTGATTAAAAAGAAATATTTTTCGATATATACGAAGGACAAAATTCATGTTTGTATGAAAGCGAACATCTCAATGTTGTCAACTAGATATAGAAGCCTCGGATCACAAACAATAAATATGTTTAAACCACAATATTGTGAATCGGGCATACCAAAGTTAATTAAAAAATATACGTAAATCTATAATATTTAAAAGAAGCGTTTAGTTGCTAAAGCTTTTGCACAGTTTTGTGTGTGCTTAATTATTTATAAAAAAAAAACGTATGTAATGTCATTAAAAATTTATTGATTGAATTGGCATTCACTTGGTAGAACTCCATTATAACACGGTGAAAAAAATAGTAATGTATTTTAGTTCTACAAAATTATGTTTTAAAATATAGTTGATAGCTATTTCGGCTCACCATCTTCAGAATAGTTCTGACGGTGGCGTGAGCCGAAACAGCTATCAACTATATTTTAAAAAATATTTTTGTAGAACTAAAATACATTACTATTTTTTCCACCGTGTCATTAAAATTTGTTCTCTCAGATAACGAATATTTTGTTATGTATAAACGATTTTGGACAGGTGTACTAAAATTACAGTCCCCAATAAATCTCAGAAGTATATATAATAACATAAATAACACAGAAGCCAAATCACGTTCTTATCCAAGACGTAGATGCGATTCAGTTGCATAAATACCAGAGCAAATCTGGCTGACTTCAAAACTTGTTCTTTCCTAGCCAGCAAGACTTGCATTCCGTTTACTGTGAGCGGTTTAAACGGTACTTTAGCCGGGGGTTACGACGCCGCAAAATCTTCACCTTAAGACCGCAAGATATCGGCGCCATAAGAAGCCTGGAGTTTGGAGTCGCGAAGCTCCGGGCCACGGGCTTGTTAGGAGGAGAAACGCTCAGAGAAAGGGGATCACGTCGCTTGTGCCGATTAACGAGACTGGCCATACATTATTTGGGGTAATCGCAGCGATTGGAATGAATGTCAGTGGTGTCGCCCGTTCACAAAAATTAACTTCCGTTGAAACAGTAAAAGAATTGATCGGAGTGCTTTGAATAAATCAACCAGTGCTTTTTTTTATTAATATAAAGCTTGTATTTTCCTTCACCTATTGGTTAGTTTATTTTTTCATATTTAAGCATTAAAAGCGTCGTTTAAAAATAATTATTATTAATTCATTTAAACAATCTAATTCATAACAAAAAATCTATTATTTATAATTTATTATCACACTTTCACTATTAATAGCATCTTTTTACTGAAACTTTATTTAAAAAAATACACTTAAATAATGTAAATGTTCATTTTGTATGTAACGATAGAACCATTTTTACTTATCTAGAAAACATTGAAAATCTATTGATTGATTGAATTGGTATTTACTTGGTAGAACTCTATTATAACACGGTGGAAAAATACCAATGTATTTTAGTTATACAAAATTTTATAAGGTATAGTTGATAGCTATTTCGGCTCACGCCATGGTCAGAACTAAAATACATTGCTATGTTTTCACCTTATTATTGAAAATCGACTTTGCTTGCCACAGACCAGGAAAACTGATCGTTTTAAGCAAAAATAGTTTCATGAAATTTTACTTGCTTTTATTATATTAAAATAGTTTTATTTTATGGAAAGAGCATTAACATTTTTATCGAAATTTTAATTTAATATTTTTACAAATTACTTTAAGACGTTTTACTAAAAGACGTTAAATATAACTTTATTGGTATCAAAAAAAAAATGTTTTCTGCATTATGGCCTCTATTGAGTTAATCATTTAAATGAATGATATTAATAATTTTACCCACCACAACACTCGCCCATAGCATATATATTTTCCCTTTGCATTATTACTTATTTTACTTAGTTTAATAACAGATAATAAATATTTGACAACATTAAAAAGTTATCGCTATGAATTTGTTTATATAATAACCGTATTTAAACTTGCCTATAAAACAGGCATCTAGCATAAATTTTTGATTGCAAATTATACTTCATGGCCGTACTAAAATTATAACCACTATTATCATATAAACCACGAACCTTCATTTAAACATACCTTGTCACCCATACCGTATACACTATAAAACAAAGGCGGTTCAGATTTCAGGCAAAAGGGGTGAGAAATACTAGATTCTGATAGTATGGGAGGATCGAAAATAATCTCCTTAAAACTACATTTGCTATATAATTTAATAAAAATTTATTTTTATTTAATAATTTTTAACATCGACTGAAAGTGCTTGAAGGAATTTCGGAATCAAATTTTGGAAGCAATGGCAGTCAGTTCTATTGCGTCCATGTGATAAAATGTCTAAAGACAATTACAAAATTTTAACAATTCAAATTTTAATTTAGTATTTTCAAAACACGCACGTCAACACTTAACTATCCAGGTCTAGAGTGCTTGGTGAAATATCAATACCATGCTTAAGTCGTATTTGTTTACACCAACTTTTGTTTAATATGTAATGTCTCGGATTTCACATTTCAGTAGCTTCTGGCATCCAAGTGCACATTTATCTCATACTGGCTATTGCATGAACTGGCTTAAGTCGCTTAAAAAGTTTGAACGATTCAAATCATATGTATTCATATACACAATGAACGGTTTTATTTGTTTTTTGAGCAATATTTTATACTTAATTTCAACCAACATAAAACAACAAAACGCGTTTTCCTGCATCAATATATTTCACAAAAATATCTAAAATTGTAATGTTATATTTTCCGGCTGCTTTGTTTACCATTTAAATGGGTATCAAACACAGAAATTTTATAAGCTGACATTTCTTACGCACGGTGTATCCTGAAGTAGATAATGAAATGAGTATCTCTCCAAACTGGACGATCCAAGACGGGTGAATTGCTGGGGAGGATATATGAAAAGGGTGGTTATATGAGGGCGGACTGCCGATGAAATCTTTACGCGGTGTCAGACGTCGGGTTTTAGGGGTCGGACATTAGCGACTCATTAAATCAGACCCCCAAAGGACCTGTTAGGCTTTCTCTTTAGACCATGACGGCTAATGCTATAAATGGGACTGCTTCATAGCCTACGTGAAAGATCTGTATCTGAGGATTTACTCCTTGAAATTTTGGTTAAAATTATCGTTAAATAAAGTATAGAAAGTTGTAAAAATAAATAATTTATGACTGCACATAAAAAGCTTATCCCTTGATAGTTGAACTTTAAAGTAAATCTAATTGAAACACTTTTTTAAAAGAATAATAAATTTCATATTTAATACTTTACTTCAATACATTGCAATTTTATGATAGGCAAAATCTTTCTATAAAAAAAATTTCTATACATTTATAGTGACTTATCTAAAAGTAAGAAAAATGCTTATCCATTAAATATTGCTTAAAATATATTATGAATTTATGCATCTTTTGGAAAAGCTGATGGCTAAGAAATTTGATCTGTCCAAAAATATATATGCATTGTTAAGTATTGGTATATATCTGAACACTGCTCATAGTAATAAAAAATAATGTTAAAAAATTACTTCAGGATTTAACTTTACATTTTACAGAATATCATTTATTTAATACAAACCATTAAAGATAAACGTAGATTCATTTTTTTATCATATTATTTTTCTTTACAATGATAGTTTACTTAAATGACACTGTTTTCTATTTATACCCATTTTTAAATCAAACAACAAACTTAAACATTTCGTATTAATCGTACTTTTAATAGTATATAAGAACTTTGAAATAAACAATTTTTTTTTCAGACAAAAGATTTTTCTTATGTTTGTTTATTAGCGTATGCAAGAAATTCTCGAAATTTGAGTATATTTAATTTACGTTAGTTTTTTGTTACAAAGAAATGTAAACAGCATCAACATATCCAACCTCAGCAAGAGTTTCAATATTAAAAGTAATAACCTTTTGAAATACGATATGAATAGCTCAATTACATCAGCATTTACACGAACCCGTATAAATGAAAAAGAAGAACAACTATTTTTATAATTAATAATAGACGACTCAATACCCAGAAAGTTTTTGACTGACATCTGACATAAGACGGAAAACAAACTCTGTTAACTTCAGGTAAACATGCTTCTCAGCAGTCTAAATAAATTAATCTCATTGTAAAAATCATTTTAAAAAATATTTTTTTCAATATACCACTAAAATCATCGAATATTTATAGTTACTTTTTAAAAAAAATCAATAAAAGTATTTTCTGACGTATTGTAAAGGAAAAATTCCCCGATATTACATTTGGCACTAACTTGTCATCCAAAACATTTATTTTTTGAGTTAAAAAAAGACAACGAAAAATGAATGAACATCGATCCCTAAAATTAAAATCCGTGAGTAATGTCTCCCATGGGATTCGCCTTAAAAACAGAATTTTTCATCCGCAACTTAAAATACCACAATATAAAAATCACAATTTCTATTGTATATGCTATTCTAATTATTATGTATGGTTAGAAAAATATTAGTATGATTTTGAATGTAAATATTGAACATATAAAAAATAAATTCAGCTATTTTTCTGTTTAAAAGTGTTTGATAACATATCATATAAATTATATGCATTTTTTGAAATGGCATACTTTTTTTTAAATAGTATGTTCATTATAATAGTGCTAAAAAACTTAAATAAAAATCACCGATCCTTTAGTAAAAAAAATATTTAACAATCTCTTATATGTTTCAAAGATTGATTAAAATAGTTAAAAGTAAGTCAAGCTGAAAATAATTTTGATTATTTTAATTGTACTTTTAAACACCACAGATATCTATTAAATTCAGTGTTTTTTAATATACACAATATTTATAATCTTATATGTGATCTTTCGAACAATATAAAAATGCTAAAATTGTTATATCTAAATCCATATTACTTAAATCTGTATTTATATAACAAAAATAAATTATGTTGAGAAATTTGATATCAGCTGTCAAATAATATGGTGTCTGCAAAAACATCATTCTTGCAACATTTTTTTTCATTCCACAAATGCGTAATCTGTTTTCAAAACGCATTGTTATGCGAACACACAATAGATCTCAGTCAGTTTTGGAAAACTCTTTGTATTAAAAAGTTTGTTTTTCATACAAACCCTTTTCAATCAAGCGGAGAGATTTTCAATTCATTTATTTCCCATGGTGCATTACTTTTCTTTCATAAAAGCGATGTGCATCCTTTTTTGGCTTTTTTGCGTATTATTATTTAAAGCGATATGAGAATTTGTAATGCATAAAGCAAACATTTTGTTCTGAATAATCGATACATATAAGATGTATTGTGTGCCTTTTCTACACAGCTATACATAGATAAGCAAATGTTAGTTTGAGCATAGTTCTGACGATGGCGTGAGCCGAAATAGCTATGAATAATATTTTTTTTCAAATTGTAATTTTGTAGAACTAAAATACATTGCTATTTTTTTTTCACCGTGATATATATATAAGAACTAAAATATAAAAAGCCTTTAATATTATCGATTCATTTTATTAATGCTTCACAGCATTAACAATATGTTTCATTCATTGAAATAAATGTATAAAAAATAACAGAATTAAAATACAAATCAATCGTATGCAATCACATGCACGAACATCTCAAAATAGTGTATTTTACATTTGATTTATTGATTATTTAAAGATATCTGCTATTTATTAAATTTTTATCTAATATGCGTCATTCTATATTTAAGTTTATAAAAATATTACGTCGTGCGTATGATGCAATTGACTTTATATCAATATGTAATATAAAACCAACAGAACAAAATTTGAATGACTAAAGTCATTCATATTAATTATTATACTACATCCATCATTTAAATAATCAAGTAATGCGTTGCCATTTTAGTATATGAATCAGTAGCGACTTCCTGCCAGCAGGTTAGGCCAAGAAATATACTCCCTTGAATACAAAGAAGTGTCTCTTTTACGGACCATTCGGTTTGCCGACTTCGTCAGGCATTGTGAACGCTTCATCTGTATGCAGGACATGTTCACCACTTGATCGATTGGATGGAGGCAAGAAAAGTGATAAAAAAAACAATTAACCAGTGGCTAACTGATCGTAGGCGGTCCCTATCAATTAATTATATCCTAGCGACAATCTTTAAATGACTACTTGCAAAGTTACTGTCTGGTGATTGGCTCGATGTTAATAGAAAGCTAAAAGTCAATGACGTAATTTTCATCAAAAATCTACTTCTATACTAAATTAATAATTTTTCAATGATCTTCTTACTATTACAAAGCCTGCGTTACTTTGGTTTTTGCTCTTTAGCTTAATCCTGTTTCTCTAAGTGTATATATTACGATGGTTATTTTTTAATTTCAAATGTGTTTAAAAGCTTGTATTCTAAAAATAAGAGTACAGTGTAATGATGTCAGTTTAAGCATAGTTCTGACGATGGCGTGAGCCGAAATAGCTATCAACTATATTTTTTAAAAATAATTTTGTAGAACTTAATAAACTACATTGCTATTTTTTTCACCGTGTTATAATGGAGTTCTACCAAGTGAACACCAATTCAATCAATAACTTGTGAGTAACCCAACTCCTACAATTATTTACAAGACTTCCTCCTCTACTACAGTATTCAAAAAAGGGTCACTATTTTTTTTCAATTATTTGTGTCATTATTATACAGTCAAAACTACAACATGCTAGTCTTTTTGTAGACAAATATTAATTAATAAAATAAATAATCAAATAAAAATAAGTATTAAAAAATGCATTCGTACTTAAACATAACTATTATTATAGTAAACAAAAAATAGAGTCGGAGGCAGCCGATTTTAGACATTTAAATCTCATATATCTTTTATTACATTAATGCCTCAAATAATTTTGATGCCTCCAAATATTTTATAATTTCATATATTTATCATTTTTTTCTCTTTTTTTAAGTATAATAGTGCATGGCTTAAATATAAACCAATAAAATGATAAATAGAATCGTTCCTTTTATCAGTATTGCGTTATGGAAGGCGGCCGTGAAACATAAGGGGTGCTGATGGGACAACCAACTTGTATGTCTACTTCTTGAGTACAAGTGATTGAGGCATGTACATTTATAGCAAAGAAATATTTGAAGAATCATTTAAAGATAATCACTCATTTACTTATCAAATAAACTGTGATAAACTTTAATATATAGATACTATACTCCCATACTTTCCTACTGCACTGTAACGCAAAGCATGCAATAATATTGCAAGATATATTTGTTTTAATTAATATATTTGCACGCGCGAACAACATATTAACTGGTGTTAGTTCCAAAATCGTTTTATAAAAAAATAACATAGAAAACTTGATTCTTTTTAATGTATTTCCAATATAATAATGAAGATTGATAAAGGTTAACTATACCGTAACTAATATAATTAAATTCAAAAATCACAATTGAAGAATCTTTAATTTAAAAACTTAATAATATGCTCAATGATATCATTTATCAATTATCATATTTAATTAAAGTATCTTAAATCATTTCACCTTCAGGTTAATCGGTCGCCATAGAAACTGTATTTTGTTAATCACATTGTGGCCAAAATAAATATAACATAAGTATATACACAACGAGCCATGAAAGCTTCGTGCTATATTTCAAATTCACTCAAAATAACTAATTTAGAAGTTATGACTACGCTGCAAATGCTTAATAATATACTTTGCAATACCCATTGGCGTCCGTAATGACAATGATAAGATAAATCATCCGCCCAAAGAACTTTGATATTTAATTAAATATAAAAGACATAAGGCCGCTTAGCACAATACACGAGCTACGCTTTAACTGTCTATAACAGAGTTTGACAACATTTTTAAACAGTTTTTTGCGATTTAATTAACAATATATTTGTTTACGCATTGTATATGATTTTTTAATACGCTTTATCAGTAATGTTCTTTTTTTATTATTCTCAATCAAAAATTAAACTTCTATTATTTAAAACAACTAATTTATATACAAGTGTGTTATACCGATACAATAGTATTTAGAAATGTATTTGATGTATATAATGTTCGGAATATTTAAAACTAATATATTTTAAACAGCACCATTAAACACACATAAAAGTATAAACTAATTTATTCCGTCAAATGTTGATTTTGTTATCATCAAAATTATTTTATACAGATAAAGACTTGGAGATTACCCAAACTCTCATTTTTCAAAGACAGTAATTATATAATATTATAAAAGAAAACAAAATTTGTCATTAGCTAATCGCTCTCACTACGCCTTATTCTAGCCGCGATTAAAGTAGTCTGAGGTTATTTAGACTTCACTAAGGTCACTAAAACTATAATATTATGAAACTTTCTAAGTTAGGAATCGAGCCTGTGAAATCCGATAACAAAGCCAACCACATTGAATACTACACTAATTTTAGAGACAGGCTTGGAGTAATTTTTATTTCTAATAAAAAAATACTTTTGTGAAAACATGTTAAATTTTCATGGTATTGATGGTTTATCTACCCCTGTTCTATAAATATCGCTATCCTTCTCTGTCATAATCTCTTCATTCTTTGATGCCTACTTCCCTCCTTGTTCCTCTTTTACGCAACAATAGCATTTTGAAGCGAGAGAGGCGGGCTTCTATGTTTTATTTTGTCGGTATACTCGGGAGTAAAAGTTTAAAGTTCTTTCGAGTAGCGAGCTTCAGTTAGACAAAGGGGGTTTTTTTTAGTAAAGATGGTACAGGTACACCGTTAAGAATCGGATTTTTATATAAAGAATATTGTCGAACATAAGCTCAAATTTAAATTCGATGGAAGAAAATTAATCCACGCATAACTAATTTCATATTGCAATATTATAAAAAAATGCAGTTTTACAATTCGTCATCGGAAAAGTCGATTTTTTATTACTTTTTAGCATACGACGGGTACGTATTTAGGCTATACTATAATAATTACCTAGCACAGAGTTAAAATATGGAAAAATGTAAGAGCTGAAATATTAAAATAGCAATTAGTCCACATTGCAAAACTTTCTTTAATTTTTTAGAGTGTTCAAAAATGAAGATATTCAAACCATTTTTATTTTACAATTTTTTGCCTTTTCATTACGTTTTTTTCCATTTTGACGCTAATTTATATCAGAAACAAATGTTTACAATTTATGAATCGTGCATTACGTTAAACACGTTAAAGTTATTCATCTAATAAAGAAAAAATGCAGGCATTGCAAAAACAAATGGCATTTATTTTGGCGCAAATTTAATAAGGTATTCGATAAAAGTATTGGCATATACATATCTTGTCAATGGAACGAAGCGTGGTGATGATTTGATATATAAGCATCATATTATAGATCATTTCATGATGATGCAAAGCAACTTCTACTGTTTGTAGTATGCAAGGGGCGGTGCGACGCGATTGCGGCTCGTGCCTATTGCCTCGAGCAGTAGTACCCAGTACCGGTCCGACCAGCATCGGAGTTGCACGCTTTTCCATCGTCACGTCGGGGTGCATTTGCGCTTTCCCGCGGAGTTCGCCGACTCGTAGACTTTCGCAAAGTCAAATTGGTGAATTTTTCATTAGTTCCGGGAGTGCATTGCAGAAAGTACTTATTACTGAATTATATAAAATCTCAGTACAACGTACACTTAACATACCAGTAAATTTTACCAATATTTGTAAAAGTACGTTCAATCAAATAAATTGTATACAAGTTTATTTTTTATAGTAGAATAAAATATTCCATACTAATTACAGCCTGCAAATATAATTATATTCAATTAAAATTAATTATATTTATACTATGTAGTGAAACGATCATTATTTTTTATGTACACCGTATGGTATAAAATTTAGTTAAATATAACTGACCAATATACGTTTTTTGCGGTAAAATATTGTATTCAATATAACCAAAATTGGTAAATGAACAATTATTTCAATTATAATAAAATTCTAACAATAAATGAAAGAAATACTGTACACAGAAAAAAAACATTAAAACACTTATTGTACAGTTTCATATTATGTTGATAACTATTTTATGTGTACTGGGAGGCATTCAGTACATATGGTTTACCGAATTTATCGGTTAAAATGCTCCGTCTCTGTTTGAAACGAGCCCCTTTCAAACTTAGAAAGAAATTTAATTTTATATAGAATAGTTTCTCACGAGAATTGACAGTTTTAATAACCGATTAAATTATTATTTAAGTTACGCGTGAAAACTTAGTTAAGTGATATAGTGAAATGTTAGACAATTATCATTCATATAATGCAATAAGATTTATCTTGCATAACAATACCCATAAACGAAATCAGTGGTGAATTAGCGGTGTTTTGTATTGGCGTTCATATGTGGCTAATTCAATGCGGTTGCAATGTGGTAATTGCTGATACACAACGTTTGCATTTGTAAAATTTAGCACCATTCAAACAATTCATAGCATTAAAAATGAATGATTTAAATCAAATTATTTCACTTTTTATAAGATATTTTTAACCTTCATTTATATAGAATACGTATTAATTTAAAATAGAATTAAAATTAAAATAGCATCAAACTATCTTGTTTAGCTAGCAGAGGTTATTTTACATTGAACTAATTATGTCTTTGTATTTTGTTTATTTTTTTAGAAATATAATCAGCCATATTAAAATTTTCTGCCATGCAATAAAATGTACTAGAAAAAAATAATATAATCTTTAAATCACTAAAAAATGGTTATTTTATACACACAATACAAATTAATTTTCACATGATTGGTTAAAATATACCATCTTTTTTATTTTAAAATTAAATCAATAGTGGTATGATAATATTTATTTAAAATAATATTTTATTTAATCATTACAACATTTTTAACTAAGCTTTGTTTGTTGTATTACAACGCCAGCCTGGGGTGGTTTATATTAGGGCGTACGAAACGATCAAGGATAGCAAATAATTCATATTTTAAATAATTATAAAGCTGTAAATCAGATTTTTTTCGATTCACTATTTCGACTTTCTTTAACCCTTTGCTAACCATATTAAAATACAATGTCAGTACTATAATAAAATTAATTCACAGTAACTGTATTCAATAATTTTATACTAAAATAAAATTGCAATAAACTATTGCTAAACTAAATGATTATTGACTGCTATATTTTAAATCATATTATATTAACATTTCCTTATTTACGTATTTTCTTTTCAAAATTTAATGGTGTAATTTTGGACGAATGTTAAATATGAAGAGAGCGTACATAAATCATGCATTTGAAAATATTCTTGACGCTGAAAGTTACGACGGTTCGGCAGTGTGTGAATTTTACATCACTTCGTATTGTTTAGACCCTTAATAAATGATTACCTCCAGAGGAGAAACTCATTCTCTCCTGCGCTGCAATCCAAAGGTTTACATGCCAGTTACTCGGTTGCAAGTAAATATTTCGTAAACTTTTCAGTGAGGATATGATTTTAAATATAATATTTGTGAAAAAAAATACACCACATTAAGAATACATTTATGATAAAAAGATTTTTTGTATGATCTATCGGCATCGCGTCACCGACATTACTATTTGTAAACGAATTTTCATCACTGTTGTGGCAGTAGTGAGAATTGAAATTTTAAATACAAATACCTGCAAATCTTTTCAAACATTATTTTATCGTTGAATTTAATTTATAGTATCCCAATGTATTCAGTAAAAACTCAAAAATTAACTAGTAAATATTATATAATGAAGTTAGTATTTAATGTCTTATTACAATTTATTCATTTACAATCAAAATAATAAAAATTGTTCAGGATTTTATATTGCAATAAATTTCCCAAAATATTAATGACTTCTACATTCAAGGCCATAAATTGTTATCGGTAGTGGGGGTATTCAATATAGTTTTAGTATTCCACTGGAAAATTCAACATTTGATATCATAAAATTATTGTAACTTGGAACTGTTGAAATAAAAATAGTATCTATGAACTAACTGAATGTTGTCAGAATTTTATTGATACTGTAGGATGACTCATTTGCATTATTTTGTAAAATTTTGACTCATTGTTCTAACAAGTTCAATAACATATCTTAAGCATTCTCCATTTAAAAACATCGTAGTTGGCTTTTTCAGACTGTTTTTATTAACGTTTTATTTTCGCTTAGTGAGATTATGAGGTTCAAATCTTATGTATATTTATGTTTATAATCACTAGGCAATGCTAATAATAAACTGACAAGGTGCTAGAAAATGTAAGTTCATCTGGAATCTTGATGAATAACGTGCAGGGTTGAATTTATGACACTTTCCTTCAGATTGCCTCAAAAACCAAACGCTCTTCAGTAGGCGTCTGTCGAGTGTGTAATTAAATTTATAAACCATAAAACTACCGTAAAAGCAAACTACCATAAAGGGAATCTACCATTAAAGCTATGAACACGCAGACTCATGGCCATCGTCTTTCGTTAATATTTTGAACGTATTGGGTTTGTCTCATAAATTCACTGGAGCAATATTGTTTTAGCACTTTCTATTGTTAATTTATGCCATTGTTCATAATTTATCACGGTAGAATAGTGTTTATGCGGCATCAAACCAAAGCGTACATAATATAAAAGCTTCAACCATTTTAGCTTCCATAAACACTGTTTTACAACTGTCATTTGATGGTTAAACAATGCAATCATTCTGTAAGAATTTATCTATTAAATATATGTTTTAAATCAATTAAATTTCTCATGAAGCTTAAGCGCATGCGCATATTTTAATTGTCGTGACTAGATGCACTTTCGGACAGTATTTTTTTAATTTTTTTTTAAATCTTACAACTCACAGTTCTTAATTACTTATATATAAAACCTTTTATTTTCTGTAAAAATGTCTTTATGTTGGATAGGTTACATTGATTAAATAAGAATTTATTTATTGATTGAATTGGCATTCACTTGGTAGAACTCCATTATAACACGGTGAAAAAATAGCAATGTATTTTAGTTCTACAAAAATATTTTTAACAAATATAGTTGATAGCTATTTCGGCTCACGCCATCACGCCATAGTTCTGACGATGGCGTGAGCCGAAATAGCTATCAACTATATTTGTTAAAAATAATTTTGTAGAACTAAAATACATTGCTATTTTTTCACCGTGTTAAGAATTTATTTCAATACAATTTGATAAACATTTTTGTCATTTACTCATATGGTATTTGAAAATATGTTTTTATAAACCACTTTGCACAATCGAGTTGAGAAAAAAAATGATAAACATCATTTAAAATGGTTCTAATAAATCGTTTCATTACCTTAATTTCATGACAAATGTATTTTATTTTTTTAATGACTAGATTTAATTTGTACGTAATAATACAATAAAGATTTGTATGAAAATAAGATGCTTAAAAAGACAATCAATTCCGAATTTGAATATATTAAACACATCTGAAGGATCGATATATAACTTAAGGTAACATTACGCATACAGCTAAAATTTCAAGGATATATCGGATTTAAAATTGAAGTTCCCTTTATTGAAATTATATCGTGAAGTGTACTATGGCATGTTCGTATCAATAAACACAAAATTATCATTTTTTTTTGCTAAGAAAGTTGAAATAACTTTCAGAATTTGAAAATCACAATGATTTTCGTATTTACGAAATTTTTATTATACATCCTTTAACTGCACATCGCGCCTATAATTCTCGTTGGTAATAATTAAGTATCAATTAATTTGAGCACGTGGGGGAAAATCTTGCGCAGAACGTCACGTCGACAGACGTTGATTGCGGCTTAAGCCGGTCCCATAAAACAATAAATCATCCCAGTGACAGGTGTAAGGCTCCAGCGAATCCCATCTTGGAAACTGACGGACGTTACTGCCAGTAATTAACGCCAGAGAGCGCGGCCCACGGCCCAAGGCGTATTCATAAAACGGCACCCGAAAACTAATGGCAAGATTAACGACGTTCAACCGATGCAGTCAATGCGTTTTGGCTGTAGACATACGCCTCATAAGCCCAGTAGCAGATCAAAGTCATGCTGTTAAAGATAATGCAAATTATTTATTTTTAAGAGAATTGTATCTACAATATATCACCGTTACATGGTAGTGTACCTTATCATTGGAAATACTTGCATTAAAAAATTCTCAGTCGATATCGTAGCTAAAATAAAGAAAGTAGTTAATTATGTTTATTGATTGAATTGGCATTCACTAGGTAGAACTCCATTATAATACGGTGAAAAACATAGCAATGTGCTTTAGTTCTACTAAATTATTTTTTTAAATATAGTTGATAGCTATTTCAGCTCACGCCATCGTCAGAACTATGCTTAAACTTAAATTTGCTTATCTATATATAGCTGTGTAGAAAAGGTACACAATACATCTTCTCTCCTGTTTTAACGACCTAGCTTGTTTCCTGCTCGCAATAAAACAAACAATTGGAAATGAAACTAAAACGGCGGCTATATCAATAAGTTCACATATGACGCGAAAATGGTCCATTACAGAAACAAAGAAACACCCCCCAGAGGATGCTATAATGGTGACCGACATATATTAGTTTATTCGTTAAGAATCTTTTGTGATAGTTGATATCTATTGATTTCCAGCTGTTTCAAAGCCGTCATCCTGCGACCCTTACTACAAAGATGCAAACACTTAGGCATTGAGTTTGAATTTCACGTTATAAAGGAATCACATAATATAGTTCTGACGATGGCGTGAGCCGAAACAGCTATCAACTAAATTTATTTTGCACTTCATAAAAAAAAATTCTCTCTCGAACATAAAATATTTATTGATCTGGGTAAAATTCTTTATATTATAATTCAAGGTTTCATATTTTTAAATCTAAATTCTGAAATTTTTTATATATCTCTTCATTTCTACATTGCCACCAAACATATGCGAAAGGTGTACCATATACTTTATACAAAACTGTAATATGAAAATGATGATCCTTACAAGACTGTTTCAAATATTTCAATAATAAGCTTGTGGAACTTTAATAAAGTTTTCAGTGAGAGATTACTCATACTATTGCAAAATTGAGCTTTATAGGAATGAATATCAAATATTTTATGTTGAACAGTTATCTAGCGATTTTATATATATATAGATTATTAGTTTGTCAAGTACAGTATAATTTTATATTAATTGATTCATTACTGTAATTTTTCACTTTATTTTTTTTTATTGCGTACTGTGTAACGAATCATATTTTAAGAATAAGTGTATCATCTGTTTGCCAATATTTAATTATTGTATATGGTTGAATATGCATGTACTCTCGCGATATAATTCACTTAAAAGCTCAAATCTTAAAAAAGTTCTATCCTCTAATGAAAATGCTTACATGTGTGTGAGCTTGCAGTGTTACCCATTCAAATAATCAAATTATATATTTCTCGTGTGACTTCTGGCAAATGGCGATGGTCCCGCGTGAGTAATACCAGATTCGATCGCGGTCGGAAGCCGTCAATTCGTTATGGGAGTAATTTTACGATGTTTTACAGATCACCCAATTTCAGTCAGACCAATTGGGCATTTGAGATTCTATCGTATTTAATGATTCATGCAAGTAACAGCATACGACTAAAAAGTGTCAGTTACAAAAAAAGTTTACTATAGAAGGATACAATGTTGATGATTTAAAAAAAGAGTAAAAAGCGCAAACCGAATTTTACAAGTATTAAAATATTTTACGCTGAAAAAATAGCAATGTATTTTAGTTCTATATTTTTTTTTATAAGATATAATCGATAGCTATTTCGGCTCATAGTTCTGACGATGGCGTGAGCCGAAATATCCATCAACTATATCTTATAAAAAAAATTGTAGAGCTAAAATTCATTGCTATTTTTTCACCGTGTTATAATGGAGTACTACCAAATAAATACTAATTGAATCAATAAATTAAAATATTTTGTAGTTTTATGAAATATTAGATTTCAACATCCAACAAATTACTATTTTTTATATGTACATAAACTTACATTAAAGCAACTTGTAGTATTGAATATTTCATCAAAAAATATTAAAAGTTTTCACAAATAGTGATTTTAATTCAATTGCTAGGTAAAAATAGTAAAAGAGAAAAAAGAACGAGTACTGTGCCACAATAAAATCTCGTTCATTTTACAGTCGTATTAAATCTGAGATTTTTGTTATAATTTAGATATTTTCTTACAATATACAAAAATGCATGTCAAATAAAAAAAAAAAAAAAATATGCAGTAAAAAAATATTTCTATATTTTAATGTTAAAAATAATTTATTCCCTTGGGAGTTCAGTTATATTAATTTTTATTTATAGGTTTGACTTTTTCCTTCTGCGTATATTTTTTTAAATATAATTGTTTTGTATTTATAAATACAACAAAAATAAAACACACACCATGACACAGTGGCCCCATGTGATTATATTATATCACCCCGTCAGTAGTAATTTGCTGTGACAGAGCACACTACACAAAACATGCGTTTGAAGTGACTTTGAGTAACTCGATACACGCGCGATGATTGATATTCAAAACTCCGTTTTATTGAAGTGCATGAACAAAGTGAAGCGAAAGCAATAAACCAGACTGGAAAGTGAAATGAAGAATGGCAACGACTAGTCAACAGGAGGCGCCCAACCCGGCAAAGGAATCTCCGAGGTAAACGAATTTTCATTATTCTCGTTGTTTATCTGAGTATTTTAAGTATTTTACTGCCTCTAAAGCTTCCGTCATAACGTGTCTTGTCTTCTTTATTGCAGAAATATAAAAACTTGTGCAGTTCTCACCAAATAAACAAAGCGACCAAATAAATAAATGAGCTTTGGATAAACGCTTACTGTATTTTGTGTTTTTGTTATAATAACAGTTATAAAAATCTCTCTATCAACCGTAGTTATAAAAAAGTGTAATAATCTTCATTAATATAAACATAAAACAAATATCAATTTTATTTATATAATAACTTTTCTACACTATTTCTTTACTTTAAACATGTCCACCGTATAAATTATTATTTCGACGTCTAATGGGCAAATGGATTTAAACGTTTTTTTTTACAAGAACTGCCAAAAATAGTTGAGTAAAAAGATTTCGCTAGTACAGACGTATACTAGAATTTGGTTAACTATTCATGTTACGCCTCATGTTATTATCGGATGAGTAAAAAGCACACAATTGCTTCCAAGCAGAAATAAATAAATCGATCGCAAAATCATTTTATGAAAGTGTCATTACTAGGATACAAGAAATAACGTATAGAGCACTCAAGACCTGAAAATTGTCTGCATTTCTTATATATGTTCATGATAATATTAACTAATACTTCTTTTTTTGAAATTATTTACAAATTGTTTTAATCAATACTGAATACAATATTTTTGACGTCAAATATCCTGAAAATAAAAAAAAAATGTATTGTGATGCAAATATGATTAATGACAGTTAAAATAATTGCAATTATAGATTCTTACTTATCTGACATAAATAAGGGTATTATTTCAAATATTCATCTATATGCAGATACACATTGATTGTACATAATACTATGTTTTGTATTATTTTTTTCGTGGATAATTTAATTATAAAATATTTTTTCTTGATTTAATTGGCATTTTAAAACTGTTATATCTGTATGATAATGCAAAAATATATGTCAAAAATAAATAGATTTTCACATTATTTGTTGCAGCAACGTACACAATTATTTGTTTTGTTATATCATCCAACAGAAATATTAATGTAATGAATAGAACTGGATATAATTTTTTACGAACTTGAGCCTTAGCATGAATATACGTTTGTGCTTTATTGTGATAAAATTAAAAAAAAACACTGACAAACAATACGTTATTAAATATTCGATCCATTTATAAACTATGGTTATAAAATCCATTCTTTCTACAGCGTTTCGCAAGACTTTTATTAGGAAGGTAAATTATATCTACATTAAAAGCACCATAAACGATCCTCTATCTTAACAAAGTATTCCATTTTACATCTTTAACAGTGCCCCCAAGAGATTTACATGGCTCGACAAAACGGATTGGAAAATTGTAAAGGAATACCTTACTGCATTGTAACTATTCGGTGCACAAGAAAATATCAGCAGTCGATTCAATGAAAAATTTGTACATCTATAAAAATAAACACATTTTATGACTAGCCCTTACCATGGCGTATTGACGTTTACAGGGAAACGGATGCTATTATAACGCATATTCTAGTGGTTTATATTTTCAGGAAAAATTCAAAAGAAAAATGGGGCTTTATTACAAATAAAGAACACCGTTATAAAATTCAACAAAGGAGTGATAGAAAATATTTTTTACAGTATGTTTAACATAATAACATACATTGTGACTTTAGGAAGAGCGGCAAGCATGATATCGTTACATTATAAAGACAATTGACTTTCTGGTTGAACTTCTTACAGGCATTTTAATTAATCGTATTTTTTTGCTTGCAATATACATATATAGATATAAAGCTTGGGTTAAATAATTAGACAATATTACTTTTACATGACGCAATATTAAACAAGATTAACTAATCATAGTCAAAGTTGTCGTAACATTAAGGAGACTCTTTCAATTGGCAAACTAAATATCACACATTTTTTATTTGAAAAATATGGGAAGGGTTAGCTGGTCGATTAGAATTTTTATAATATTTAAAAGAATGCAATAATTTTTGTTGCGTCTTTTCTTATATTCATATATTAACATTTTTTTACTATGGAATAATTTATAGAAGATTTGTATGTATTAAAATTGCTACAATTCTCATCTTTGTTGATATATTTGTCATTTTCTATCACATAGAAGATACATACTCTTTATTAATCAAAATCGAAGGAATTTTTACTAGTGGCTGTTCAACTAGGTACTTTCATACTCTATTATCTTGTAATGGTTTTCCATGAAGGATTAGAAGTAATTTAAACGTTTTTAATATGATAACTAACCAGTTGTTTACCAATTTTAAGTTGTATACATTTAAAATTCTTATTCATCAGTTTGCATAATACAAGCCTGGTCATTAATCCAAAACATCATCAGCATTCTTTCGGCAAAGTGAACTGTTAGTCAACTCCCCACACGCTTAAGTATCTCCACAAGGGAAGCATCGACGCTGTCTGAAATACTCCTTGGGAGGAATGGCAGAATGGAAATCGTTTACGGATGCGGAGCCTTCGAAATGTCTTTCCGAAATGTCACACGCTCTGAATAAAAATGAGGTTCTCTGTGAAAAATTACTTACACGCCCAATACACGTGACGTTGAAGAACAAGACAGAGAGGATGATCATGGCAAGAATGGTCATTTTTTCGTTTTAACTCGTAAAAAAATCATATTTTATCACTTCAAAAGTAATAATATTATAGAATATTAAAAATTGATTCACACTTATGACAAGAATTCTCAATGTTTTTAAGCGACTGAAAAATATTTCAAAGCAGATATGAAAAAAAAATTAAAGGAATAACGACCATTTGAATTTTTAAGCATGATAAAATTCTTGTGGTAAAAACTAATATTGACCATGAATATGTTGAATTTATTGATTGAATTGGCATTCACTTTGTAGAACTCCATTATAACACGGTGAAAAAATAGCAATGTATTTTAGTTCTACAAAATTATTTTAACAAATATAGTTGATAGCTATTTCGGCTCACGCCATCGTCAGAACTATGGCGTGATGTTGAATTTAGTTGTATTGTTGATCTATACATATATTGAAAATGCGAGAAATCGATCATCGAAAAAAGTAATTTCGTATTACTATCACATCATATAATAAAATTGTAAATTTCTTTGAAATGGTTTTCCTAAAAATATTCTATTTACACTAAGCCTGTAGCTGAGTGATCAACATCGAGTGTCTCGGTTCACAGTGTTCTCGTGCCCAAATAAAGATATTTTCGTGAAATGATTTATCCAACATTTCTTTTTTAAATGAACAATACCTGTGACGACTGTAATGCATTTAAATCCTTTCTATTCAACCAATCACTAGAATTGTACATCAAAGATCAAGCAACTTATAGCCTTGGGCTAATCTAGAACCTTAATAATATTTATTAATAAATAAAAAGCTTAACAATAAAATATCAAAAAGTTTCTTCAATAACAAAATTTCTGTTTTACTTAACCTCACCATAAGTGACAAAATACGTTCATTTAAATATGCAATTGTCCACTAAGTTATTGTATTGAATAATTTGTAATAAAAACATATCCTTTCATGAAATTTTGTGTGTTTGAGACAAATAAGCACGTGACTACATTTGTTTCTATACACAGAACCAATTCAATCACACAAAAGCTTTTACTAAAAAACGTATTATATATCACAAAAAGTGTAACCCTGCTGTGCTTTGGAGTGAGAGCTTTCAGCTTTACCTCGTCTATTATTATTGCATTCGTTGTATCTGCGATTCGTGTGGTCGGTTGACGCTTTTTTTCGCCTTTTGTATGTTTCATCTTAATGCACTCACGCTATCTTGTGATCTTTGGTGTTCTTACCGAGCCTTTTGATATGCTCGCAAGATAATGTTGATGGATTCTCTCAGCAACCGTAATGAGTTCTTTTTTAATATGTGTCATGTAAGCTTTAGATAAATATTCTAGAATATTTTTTTGAATTACATTAAAACGCTGAAAAAAACGCTGCGTCTCGGATAACTTCGCTTCCTCGAAAATATTTGTTTTAATAATATGCAAATATGCAAGCTTCCATTTACGAAGAATATTAAAAATATTTTACATCTCCGGCGTCAATCTACTTGTCGTAAAGTCACATAAAAAAGCGCAGACACTATTGAGTTTAAGTACTTGATTAATTCGACAACATTTGAAAAATATGATAGACATATTGAAAAATAAGCACTCCATATGTTGAAATATTCGATTATTAAAAACAGGTTTTGTACTTTGACAGTTATTAAAACATCAACCTTATTCATATTATTTTACATTTTAAATATGACAAATATCACTTTTGATAGAAAGACAACAATATGAACATAAATAAAACACATTATTTTTTACCATTTTGCGATATTATAATAAAAATAATCAAATCCTGTTTCACTCAGATTATATTGCTAACAAAAACCGAATGCAATGAAACTGTTTCTGATATACATGTATTATATAATAATATTTATTCAAAAGAAAAATATATTATCTTTTATGTTTTTAGTTATAAAATGGATACAAAAATATATACAATATTTTTTCACTCGCAAATATGTTATTCTTGTTTTGATTTTGATTGAGGAGAAAACGTCAAAACAATTGCACCAATGATTAATTTCTTCTTTCTATGATAATTGATAATTTCTGCTCATACTAGGAAATACTCTAAGCAGCTTGGAATGTTTCTAAATATGGCTGTATCCCGTATGGTAAATTCACGACATCTCCGCAAGAATTAATTTATAATGCCTCATCGTAGTCGAAAATCTCACACGAAGATTTGTGACTTAGAGGAAAATGGCCGCGAGCATGTCAACCACGACCGCTCTGTTAACAGTATTATGAAATTCCACTCAACCTCTATCCTTCGCGTCATTGGCTTACCTACGAATATTTTAATGGATCGTTAGTATAATAATTATATCAAACACATTATTAATATTAAGTATAGACGTGATTCAAATGCTTAAAAGTATGTCATGCTTTTTTTATCATTATATTATATTTTACTCATACATTAAAAATAAATAACGTTTTCAAATCGACGTTATTTAAAAAACAAAGGTTTATGAGAATGATACCTACCTTTATAAGTAAATTTTAAAAATAATTATTTAAAATATTTTTTTAAGTAAAATAAGACTTCATCTGGAACCGAAAATGTTTACAATTATTTTGAATAATACATTTAATGAACTTATCAATTTAGTATAAAACTATTTTATTTATGTAAAAATATATGGCATTCCATAAGATATAAATGAATTTATTTATAAATACTGTTTTAAAATTATGACGATGATATAAACCTGAACAGTTATCAAATATGTCTTTCAAATGTTTTTTTTAAGACAAAGCTTTTGTTTTATCACTGTTAAATTGTAATTGATATAGTTTTCAGTTTCTAACGATGTATTTGATGAAATTGGATTTTTTAGAAATTCCCTTGGTGGACAGTGACAAATTATGTTTTTTTTTATTCTAGTTTCTCTCTAGATAAATATTGCATATATCACATACTTATTTTAACATAATCATTATCAATTGACATTTTAAAAATCTTTGATGGATGTATAATAATCAAGTACTCCATAATGTTTTCATTACACCCGATTAGTCTCAATATTAAAAAAACACATACTGTTATCACTGTTTCTGGAAGACATACGTATAAACGTGAAGTCTTTCAAAGAACAATTATTATTAGCCTTTTCCTGTCAATATTATATATACTACGATAGTTGTAATATACTTTACTTTGTAATGATTTGAGTATTCTTACTAAAAGTTTAAAAATATATATTTATTTGACATGCCACTGACCTTGGCAGTATTACCAAAAAGCATGTAAATACGTATACATAAAATATCTACTTCGTCCTTATATTATACACGATGTAGGGATTTTAGGTTATAATACGATAGGGAGGAAAATTATCATTACATTTTGCAGCATACCACGTATATGCTATTTAATATCACTTTTAATTACTAGTTACAAAAGATCGTGTATATAAATATCAACCATACAGTTAATGAATAAGATTTCTTGGTACATTAGTATTCCATCAATACGCAATTTATACTAGTGATCTCTGAGAATAGTGAACCAATATAATACTTGCTTTGAATTCCAAATCTACAATTATGGTTATGAAACTCTTAATAATAATTGGAATAAGGTTGTATTGTGGTCATGAATAACAATTACTTTACGTCTAAGGCTTAGGGTAATAATAAAATTAAGTTTTAATCTTCATTTAAAGCAGTCAATGCAAGACCGTTTTTGAAATTATGAATTTTGACTTGTAGAAAATTGTCTATAGAATTTAAATATTTTAATTCAAGTTGTAATTCCTAATTATAAACGTGAAAATTATTGACTACACTAATTGAACAAAAATAAAAATACGTTTCTTTCGTATTAATTTAAAATTGGTTTTTTTAGAACATTATTTTTACAATATTTTTTGCTAATTTTCTTTTTAATACAATTGTAAATTTGTACATGTAAGACACTTTTAATTTAAATATAAGCTATAAGGATAATACTCTTGAATCAATATACAGTGGAACTCCAATTATTTATATTTAAACTTTTATTCGGGAAAGTAATTAATCACTTTTAGGGTGTAAACTGTAATTTTTTTGACACGAAAGGCATAACATTTTATTTAATAAAAATATTTGTAAAAATAAATCGTTAAAATAGTTTTCATTATATAAAATTAAAATAAAAAATCAGTCATTCACTCAGCACTTCCACATATGGGACACTACAATAATTATCGATATGGAATACACAAACGAACACTCAAGCACATCAGCCTCTCATCATCAATCATCTGGATCAGTGGGAAATTATCTGGAAGCATCATAACAACAATATGACACTTGTTTCTCAGTTTTATACAGTAGCGGTTAAAATGGGTAACCTGTTTTTCCTACCGGGATTTCCACAAAAGCGATATATTTGGGTAATATTTGTGCCGGGATTATGTTATCAAATCCATTAGTTAGTAAGAATACTGAAGATCGATAAATACATTATTATATGAAGCTATATATATTTTTTTTTTGTAGCGTATGGTCTCATTTGTTGGAAAGCAGTAGAATTATATTAAATATTTAGTGTCTTGTTATGAGAAGACGTACAGTGTCACAAAATTTGATAATATTTTTTCAAAAGAATAGCAGATGTAAATACTTAATACGTCGCACTGACTGACTGTAAATAAATATTACACGGTATCGATCTCAGTCAAAATGCGCTTCTTCGTTTTTGCACGTCTCCCAAACAATGCGAAACATCCTGAAAACGTGCATGAAAATTCTAAGTGATAGAAACAGATAGACGTGCGACAAGAAAGCGACAATATGGAGTTGCTCACATAAATCATGTTCTTGCCACGCTAGTTTAGTAATAATGCTACTCGACGTTTCGTTTTCTAAATGCGAGCTCAGCCAACGATCATCGGTCGTTAATATTCTTATTTTATGTTTTACGTGAAAAAGACAAAACTCAAATAACATTACAAATACCAGGACAAATCATTCAAGAAGATAAATATAGCTGTTTTATGGATAACTAACTAATTTAATATTTCTACGAAAGGATCTAAATTGAAAACTATTTCTAAGGCAGGATAAAAGAAAGATTTTTGGAATAGCTTGAATGTTAATATTGTGATCAAAAATATTGCAAGGCGAATATAATACAAAACGAAAATGCTAGCAAAGTATCAACGAATCAAACTTATATTAAATGATAAGCCTAGATTGCCAACACTCGCACGGTTTTCATTTCATACACATATATATCAATGAAAGATTTTTCAAATGAAATGAATAAAAAGAAAATTCAAAAAGAAAAATTCTGCCTCTGCGATCCGAGTTTTTTAGAACATATCTTAAATTAACGTAATTATATTTCAGACGATGGATGGAAATATTACATTAATAATATTTATGGAATGAGTATTATTTAAATTCGTATTTCGATTAGTTTCAGTGACACATTATCTAGATATAACTTATAAATAATGACAGTTTATTAACACTGCGCATGTGAGTGGTTATGGCGGAAAGATGTTTTTATTACTTTTATATGAGAAAGTGAGTAAATGATTCGACCTTTTCACCCAAAATGTACAGTTATTAAGACCGTAAAAGTGAACAGTCGAATGATTTCTATACTTTTTTGAAAACTAATTCTGTTGAATAACTGACTATTTCAGAAGACGTTTTGAAATATACAAATCAATAATTGTGACACTTTCCTTAATTAAGAATCATATATCTTAGTCATTAAAGCATTACTTATCACGTGCAAGTAGTTTTTTAGAGAAAAAGCTGTTAATTCTACATTACTATCACAACATCTTTCAGTATTAATTTTATGGATAAAAAGCCACACAAGATATCGTACTCATTACCACCTCGCCACCCCTTGATATCTAAACAGTTATGCCTTTTAAAATACCCTTTGGGCTATTATCAATGATTATAAAAATCATTCAAGTAAAACAAAAATAGAGGTAAGATATATTATATTTATTCATTTAAATATATTTATCTTGATGGTGAGTAGCGAAGATAAAGACGATTTAAATGAAGTAAGGCCTCCCACCGAACGTTACAAATGCTTTTCTTAAGGAGTTTACAATCACAGATATATTTTAAGCACTGCATCTGCCGTCACTATCGGAAATCTTCGATTATCCCGTTTCATTTAAATCACCCCATCCCATTTTCGTACATAAAAATGCAAACCAACTTGAACATAAATGCAAAATAAAGAAAGCAGAACGAGAAAAGGGAAGCATTTAGATATAAAAAAGCCATCCAAGTTTACTGCTGGATTTATCTCTTTTTATATTCATAAGAAAAGAAAGTTATTCCAATAGGTATTGTATCTGCAGGTAGGCGAGGTATTTGTTGAATACTTGCAGTTGGCAAGAAAATCAGGTACGATCGTTCATTCACCCCACCTCCTGTGGCCTTTTTTTCTTTCTCAGAAACGTTTTACTTACCCCCGGTTCTTACAGTTTTTCCTACTCCCTATGCCTCGGGCACCCGCTGCCTCATTACCCTTATCGCGGAATAGAGATGTAAGATTTTGCGTCGAATCGCGTAGGTTCTGGAATCCCTGAAATTTCTCACCACGCGCGGGTCCTCCGCAAAGTTTCAAAGTGGGTTGTTTTAATATTTAAATTTTCATTTTATGGGACAATTATTCAGCGTAGATTGAGTTTCTTTGACTTTTAGAGTACAGAATATATAAGCTAGATTCTTGTAATAAACCAGAGTATCATGAATAATATAACAATTTTTTAATGAAATTCCATTTTTCTTTTACTTCCTGCTAACTTTTCTGTTTAAAAATTCTTAAGCTCTTTGAAATTGTTGCCAGTACTAACAAAAAATATTTTTCAATGCAATACAATAACTGATTTTGATAAACGATTCCAGAGTAGTAGATTTTGATCGTAGCCATTTTTGCAACGGATTGAAATTTTCGACCGGAAATAAACTAAATTATGTCTACGCTTATTTACTTATATCCGGTATACCCGCATACATATATATTGCAATAAAGATTTATCAGACTGGCATACAGCTAGACTAACATATTATATTATATAGCAGATAACGTAAGCTTTTCGTTCAGTCATAAATCATGTTTTTGAATCATAGAGTATTCTAATATTGTCCATTAAAAATATTAGCCAGTGACGAAATAAAAAAGGACTCAAATGACAAAAATCACTTAAGCATTTACAATAAACTTGATTGTAACATTATTCATTTTTTTATAAATGATTTTTTCAATATATTTGTCCAATTCAAAAT
Organism: Himalopsyche japonica; assembly: GCA_028555115.1. NCBI lineage: Eukaryota > Metazoa > Arthropoda > Insecta > Trichoptera > Rhyacophilidae > Himalopsyche > Himalopsyche japonica. The sequence goes on along the minus strand of JAHFWJ010000510.1, from coordinate 53,100 downwards.
ATCACTTTGTGGCTTCGTTACATCAGGTTTTTTCATCAACCAAAGTTATATTTCGTCATATCGGAAAAAATATATATACAGATAAGTTAACAAACGCGCTTCTTTACTTGAAATGTGTCCCGAAAATTGGTCTTTTTATGCGGTGTCGTGCTTTATTTTCTCCATTTAACAAAAATATTTTGCAGAGTTGATGTAAAAATGTGCACGAAAACAGACAGTTTCGTTGTGTAAATTGAAGCGCTTCACTCGGTCCATTTAGTAAGCCATTAAGATTCCGACTGACAGTTAGAGATACAAGAATTCACATTATTTTACCAAGGTGACGCACACAACATTCATACAGCAAGCTTTTTTCCCTTTTTTCACGCATAAGTGATTATGTCCATTTATTGCTGCATTACTCTTGAAGCTTTACCCGGGCGTGCTATACAATATCATATATATTATTCAAAATTAATGTTGTAATTAAGTTGTAAACATTTTTGTTCATTACATAATATTAAAGATATTTGTTGTATTTTTTTGTATACATTGAAGGCTTATTACCAAAAAATGGAAAAAAAAAATTTTACTGTAAAAACTCATTCGGAGAGTCCATAAAAAATATTAGATTTTAAACTTTATAACTGTATTAAGGTTCATAGTAATTACAAATATTTTTAACAAATCATACATGCAAAAATTACTTAATTGTTTTCAAACATAACGATTCAATCAGATCAAGTTTATTAATGTAACAAATTCATTATTAAAAAAATGTATATTTTGCGGCATATAAAAATTTTAATACCTTCACATGGATTATCACAATTCTTTTTCCGGTTTCTTCCACTTGTTTTCAACTGGTATCATTCAATATAAATATAAATGTCATGTAATAATTTTGTTCTATTTCTTTATATAATATGTGAACCAGAAATTTTTATGGCCATTTGTGATAAAAATTATTTTACATTAAACTCATCACAAGATGCCAAAGTGCACATTTATCGGTTAAATATTGAATTGTATAAAACATGAACTTACAAGATTTAATTATAATGACACACATATTCAATATGTATTTAAGATGTGTGTTTTGATATAAATTGCAAACGCATGAATTATGCTTAAAAACACATGGCCACACATATAATTATTATAATAGGATATACATATTTATTATGAGAGGTTGCCTGCATTAATAATTTGCACAAGAAATATTATTTTATTTTAATGTGAGTTGATACTTGACATATTCAATATTCTGCATTTTCTGTCGTGATCAACAATACGAGAATATATTAATCCAAATACACTTGCACTTTAGAAGATGGAGTCAACTTCATTGCATGTGTTTCTAAAAAAAATATCTGATTCGCATTCTGAAACTTCTATATAAAATTTACAATAATATTATATGATGTTTCTAAACAATGACAGCCGTTCAACATAATAAATTTTATAACCAATCACTAGTTTTACAATAGATCACAGTAATATTTATTGCTATATACTGTCATATTGTTTTGATGTTGGTCAATGAAAACTACTGCACAGTTGCATGTTTTATTTTATTTTGAACTATCTAAAATCTGTTTAACAGGTTTTTACACAAATTAAAAACATTAATAATGTACTTTTTTTGAAGAACAACTCGAAACCTATAACGTAACTATTCGAAATTTCGGTTTAACACGAAATAATCAAATAGCTTAATATAGGCTGAGGGCGCTTCATGAAATTTTGATAGAATTTTTTTATTTTTCAAACTATATATAAACTCTAACAAGTTTTGTTTGATTTTCGACCCAGGCTTCAGGCATTTACCGCACGTATAAAATAAAACTATACGTCAGTTACAAGTGAAGTTAGTTTGAATGATCAACAGTTTAAATATAATTTGTTTTAGTTTTCTAATACGTTTAAGTTAAGCTCTATCTGTATGTGATTTATCAATCTTTCACGTGCACCAAACTCAAGATCTTTTCAAATGTATGTAAATAGAGTAGTAGATAATCATAATAATAAAAATAATAAAAATAATAAAAATAATAATAATAATAATAATAAAAAAATCCTACATTTCTTTCCTTTACATTTGAGTATTTTTTTATAATACTCTATAAAATTTTAATAATTCATGATACATTTAGCATTCCAACCTATTTCCACAACAAAATTTTTGACATCAGACGCATAAAAAACGGAGCTTTACTTTGAATGGAGAATCGAATAAAATTGTGCTAGTTGTTTCCAATCTGGTCAATATAAACAAAAAGCTTGAGTTAGAAATTGAATTTGGATTTAATAATTAAAAAATGGAGTATATTTTATGAAATAAAATATATTTGTTACAAAAAAAAGCATTATCATTTTTCACTTATTCTATTCTCTGACAATGCACGTGCACTTTGGGCGTCAGCGGGATACGCCGGTGCATCTCGCGACTATGCAGGGCGGTGCATTAATCACCTGTCAGTCAGCTGTTGCGCTCGCTAGGAACGAACGAAAACTGTCTTCGGCTTTCGAATTACTGCATAAAGTGAATCGCAAATGCAGCCGATCAAGTTACGTAAGTTTGTTTGTATGGTATGGATAATATATACTATTGACAAAAACAGTTTTCGAGAAACCTATTGACGCTTCTATAAAAATGTGAAACTATACCGAATATTTGCTTTAGGGAAAATAGTGCAGTATGATGATTCTTGTCGATTTTTGTGAACACGATCGTTTTTGAATTCTAAAAAAATTAATTTTTTTCTCAATTTTTGACAACCTTTTAGTATAATAAAATGAGAGCAATAAAAATTTGCTTTCTTCAAAAAAAAAAAAATGCATTTTATAAAACCATAATATATATTTGAGAATATTACTTTTTGAAAATATGTTTTGAGCAATAATCGTGCAATGTTTTACTTGATTAACATGCTATCTGGACTAGTAAAAATCGCTCACTATATGATGTAGTATAAGTTGCAGAGTGATTTTCGATTCTAATTAAACCTCAGCGAAATTTTAAATTATCGTTTAATATTTTAATGTCGTAACAATGTAACCGTCTCAATTTGTGTGCTAATTGAATTTTATAATAATTTCATCTGTTAACACAATGGCATAATGATTGGCTGGGTGAGTGGGTGAAAGTATTTTGTGTATCACAAGCAATTATCTAAAGCTCGCGAAAACATAGTGATGGTAATTAGTTGTTTGCTTTACGCACACGTCATGATTATATCGTAATTTATAAATATGAAATTTAAGACACGAACACTCAAAAAGAATAAAGACTAAAAATATAATTCGTAGAAAAAAAATCTCGTTCATTTTTAGTTCATAAAACAAAAAACTTCTATTTCCCGATCTTGATACCATAACATACATGAGAGCAAAGGAAACTTGGTCATTTTATCGTTTGAAAAGAAATTTTTATTGATACTCAATTTACCCTTAATTTAATCCGTTATAAATGATATGTATTTTTTTTAATTGAACAATGCCTATTTGGTTAAAAGTCTATTGAAAATCAACGAAATGTCAAGAAATAATCAATTTATTAGCCTTCCATTTATATTTATGTTTTTAAAAATGAATTCATCCTTATTCATTACATTTACAGTATTGCGTTTTAAACTCTTAAAGAATTTTTGATTAATGAAACCTTTTTTTGCATTTGTTTCAGAATCATGAGATATTTTTGGAAATTCATAAAATTATAAAATTTCTATTGTTTGCTTTTCTTTCAATATCCACTGAACAAGTTTTTACTGAAAATAGCATTTTTATATTGTTTAACTCACATTTGTGTATACCAATCGACAAAATTATACTGATATTTAACGCTCTGTACTGAACAAATACATTGTATAAGTTCGATGAAATAAATCTGTTATAGTCGCAAGTTTTAACAATGATATACTACAAGATACTGTTCTATTTTAGGCTGGAAATGGCTCCATTTGAAACTAGTTGGCAAACGATTATGAAATTACTGTTCGTGTCATGAAATTGACAAATTCCTTTAGTGGAAATGTCCCGTTTTCGACTCGGGTTCCTCATTGGGGACAAGTTAAGGCCCACTAACAATATTTAATTGGACCAGACAAGTATTAACCTCCTAACCGAACATTAAATTTACACTGCCGTTACTTACAATAATCGAGTAATATTATAATGCGATTATGTCAATTACTCATTAATTCCGAATAATTTAATGTCAACCATTTTATGCCAATCTTAAAGTAGTTTAGACGATTTTAAAATTCTCAATTGTATTTGTACCCAAGGAGATGAAATATGTTATATTGTATTATTCATCCTACAATATCTATTACAAAAAAGTTAATTTCTTTTAATATTAAGTTACCATCAATATTTTTTTATCACAAAGGATTCATATATTATCAATCATTTGCCAAAAAATAGTGACAACAAGGTATAGCCATTTTTTTGTCATAAAAAATATAGTTTTTAATTCTCATAATTAAATCATCATAATAGATTCATCTGATCTTTAAAAAAATATGTAACAGTACTACACTGTTTTTGAACAGAAAATACTATCATTAGGTTGTTGGCGGGGTTTTGAAATTCTGAATTTAATAAAATATTACTTTGACAAGATTTCGAAAATATGACTTGCTGCTAAAATTATTTTTTCATAACGGATGGGGAATGAAAGGACAGCCAACCTAACGAGTCGATAACTAAATGAGGCTTAAACTTTTCCCGTCCTGGCTGGACTAATGACATCCGTTTTCTTTCATATGTTTGCTCCAGTGAAGCATCTTTCTTGCATATGTTTCTCTCCGGCAGACGGCCGCCCCGCGCATATAACTTCACGCTTCTTCGAAAAGATAAACAGGTCGCTTCCTTAATTTGAGATGTTTATTCATTTACACGGATTTAAGTTGCTTATTTTGTATATGTTTTTTTTCTATATAAATAAAACATCAAATAAATATATGATACTATGATGATTTAAAATAATGGACAATATTCTTTTACATTTTTTATTATGACCATTTACAGTACGTTGTTATTATAAAGTACAAAAAAAAATCCCTCAATATTTTGAAAACTACATATAATTGAATCTTGGCAAAATATTCAACACTTTTAATAAAAAATATTAGAATAAGATATATTAACCTACATAAAGTTATAGAAGTATTTTAACTCATTTCCTGATGAGCCGCTTTAAGGATATTCCAACACTTAGATTTCAAAAATTTATTGAATAATATTGGTTTGAAATAATCTTATTGAGTTTGTTAGGACAAATCAAACAATACTTAACTCAGAAATTAGCGAGTACAAGAAGGTTTTTATCACTTTCAATTCATATATTTTTGTGTATCAACTATTATCACAGAAAAATCATCCATATCAACAATTGAGACGTTAGCAGTCTGAGGGTTAATAAATAATTAAATGATATTGGAATTTTTCAATTTTGAATGAATTTCTTCTCATTTAACACGGTGAGAAAATAGCAATGTATTTTAGTTTTACATTTTTTTTTATAAGATATAGTTGATACCTATTTCGGTTCACGTCATCGTCAGAACTCTCATTCTTCTCATTTGTCCTTTATTTCTTTCTTTTAAGCCTTCTGACAGCTTATTAACCACTTAATTCTTATTTTTTGCCATTCACTGTTTTAGTTGTTAATAAGCAAATTTTATTATGTATATTAAACCAATTATTTATATTATAACGCAACTAATTAAAATACGTTGTTTTAAGGAGTACTAAAATGATTCTTTGAAAACTTTTCTCCGTTAACCTTCATTTTATAACAAAGGTTTTATAAGGAAATAGATATGTGTACAATAAAGTACGGTAACGAAGTAGGGTCGATTTGGTAGATGGCATCGAGTGAAGGTTATCACAGTCTGCGATCGGGCATGCTCTTTGAACGCTGACGAGACTATTTTGTAGTCAGACTAATATTCAGAAGCGTAGGTTTCCTACTTTAAATAAGAAATATTATTCATTGAAGTTTTCATATATCAGTAAAACAAGATGTTTTTGATGATAAAATTACCCATTCAAAAAACCATCAAACACATAAAATAATTTTTAAGAAAACACAACGGTTAATTCATTTCTTTAATAAAAAAATACATTATTCAGAAATTGTAAAATAATATAGAGATTTAATCGATGTTTTCATTTGTAAATTAAAATTATGAATTACCTTTTATTTGATGAAAAAATTTCAGTTAAAAAGGGTATTTTATGTGAACATCAATTAGCCAAAAAAATACATCGATTTTTTACCACCAAATGCGTATTTTTTAAAATTAAGACTGATTTCACTTATTGAGAAGTTTATCAATTACACAAATTGTGTGTGTGTGTGTGTTTTTCAAAGTGTTATTTCGTCTACCAAGAATTGACAGTTAACACATTAAAGTGACCTATACAGATAGTCTAAATCAATTTCATATTTGAAAATTTGGTCTTCGTTGATGTTAATGTCAGCAATCTGGAATTTTATCTTTAAATAAAATTATAACTTATGTGATTACTTCGTATCATTTGCATATTTCGCAAACTTAAATTAGAAATTCATTACACAGACGTCAAACTCCTAATGAAAATTTTCATTTAAATGAAAGAATTTGCCGGGAAAGCCAAGAATTTCAGACGAATCCACGATCACAGCTATTTCACTAAAAGGGTGCAAATCAGATGCAGTAGGAGAGCGAAAGTATGGGGGTGTGAACTTTCCACCCTAGACTTTAAAGTAGAAATATTAAAGCAATAAGGCTTGAGGTCTCCCCCGAAGCTTACAAGAGTTGCGCCAAGTTGAGTTATGGAGCTTTTTGGGGAGGCTTTTGCACAGTGAGTGTTGAAAGCGACCTTCCTCCGTATCCGGGAATGGAAATCGTATCCGTGGGAACTTTAATGACTGCTTACTGCTGGGAACATCCTTTTCCATATTGACATATTCCAAGATATTTTTCTAAACTTTAATTATAAATATATATTTCAATAAAAAAACAAAACTACAAAATAGTTTGCCATATAAAAAGAAAAATATGAATAGTTTACGTCTCTAAATTTTACTTCCAAATTTTTAACTCAAAAGGATAAAGCATATAAAGTTTATATAATTTACGTAAAGAGGAGACCAAAAATTCTTAAATCAATATTTTCAAATACGTCTCAATAAAAAACGAAAGATAAGGGATGTCTGGAATACAATAAAAATGTATCCCCGATCTAAGCTTAACCTACTAACATGTTTGATGTTGAAACGGAAATCCGTAGTTAATTTTACTCAAAAATACATGAGTGTTATCCAATTTCAAACATTCACGTAAAAATAAGTTTTTGTATTAAAATGTAGCCCAATGTGTCTTGTTTTCCAAAGTTACAGTTAGACACTGGTTAATTATTTTTTGAAATATGGAGTGATACAATATTCTTGAAACAGCTCAGCAATAAATTGTTTATCAAAAATATATATGACGCAGAAAAAAATAATAAGAAATACAGATAGTTTTCAATGGAAGAACGATGAAGATTTTATGCTGATATGATTTAATATATACAAAAGTAACTTTGAGTTAACAAGCCCTTTTTTGTTACATTATGTATTTATATCATTTAAATATACAGCTTATAGAGAAGTTTACCTTAGTCTAACATGAGTATAATTAAATTATATGGATTACAATTTGAGTAGTGGATTAACACTCAAGTCAAAGCAAATGTTCCTATTAATTTCGACAATCCATCACTTAATGTTTAAGTACACGGAATCCCAGTAATTCGATACGATACTAAATTATTATTTCACTTCCATAACATATATAACCCGCTAACATATGTATAATTATATCATATTTGATATCTAATCCTTTGCAGATATATAATAAACAGGGATAAGACGTTGAAATTGTGATTAACATTCTCAATTATATAGATCAAATAAAAACGTTTTCAATATGAATATCAATTGATCGTGGTAAATAATTTTACGATATTATACTGACAATGTTAAAATAAAGTTATTAGTAAGTTATAATTATTGTTATACGCTGTAACTTTTGTAATGAAAAACTTTATAAAATGAGCAATTAAGTAACAGTATTTTTTTTCAGTTACAAAATATCGAGTTATATCCATGTGAATCAAAACACTTATGTGTTGCCAATGACTATTTATTTTTTGATTAAATTGTTTTCATTGTTTATATTTCATTATTTTATAAAATAAAGAGGAACATTTTGAATACGGTTTTTTGTGTGAAAAGTATTAAGAACTGATATGAATTATCAGTAATAAAATATTTGAGTGAGACTAATATTGCATTTAGGCTTCGTTTCTCGAATATCCGGTTACAAATTTACTGCTAAATTTAAAGATGATTGACAGTATGATGCACTATATTTATCTTAAACAGGAAAAAAGCATATATTCTCATGAACAATATTGATAAAATACAACTTAATTCACATATTGCTTGAAAAGCATTTCACGGGAGAGAATACATGTAACACTAAAGACTTTTTTATCATAAACTGTAATTCGATAATTACAAGAAAACTTCTAAATATTCTATAAAGATATAAAACAAACTTTTTCATCCGATTATAACAAGCTGACCACAAAAATATCTCGTTTATGACCAACATTCGCTGGGATGGGTGTTAATACCGTTCTCTTGCATAGTGTGTTGTATAAAACAATAAATACCTATGTTGCATTGTTATATGGTCATATGGTCATATCTTTGGACTTATTCAGGCGCTCTACGTATAGGTGGAGTGTTAAAGCACACGACGTTATTGGAGACAGTCTGACAATGCAAGTTCGGCCCAATTTACGTAGGCCTTTGTGTTTTGCAGGATGAAGCCACTTAACCTTTCATCGGCGATATTGTTGTCACCGCTAACTAATGAAAGGCACTAACTTGGCTTCCTTCGTCCAGATTTACGTTAACTAACACCCGCCATCACCTCAGTAAACAACAGAAGGAATGTATAGTGATGCTTAAATGATGTGGTTTGTGTTTGAAGGGATATTTTCGTTTGAAAAATAATTTAAGGATTATGATTTAGTAGAACAATAGAAAAAATATCATCATATAAATTAAGTAGTGGTGATTGTAGATGAAATTGAACTTAAAGAATATAATGAATTCATTTCCACAACCATTTATCAATTTTTTGATAGCTGTAAACACCATCGTCATGTTTAATTGAGTTTAGTAATTTAGTAAAGATATCTCTGTTCCATGTATTTTTATATATAACTTAATAAAATAATTATGCGATTATAAAAATTCTCTGTACTACAAATGTAATAATTATGATATGAAGATTTAATTACTTCGAAGAAATTAAAGATACACGGTAAATATATTCAATGTAAATTTTTGTTTACTGTGACGACATTGGTCGTATTTTGATCATTTTACAAAATTCAGAATACAGAAGAAATAATACAACTTAGGTCTTTAAGACAAATGGATTTACTTTGAATTGGAGTTCGAGTTGGCTTGAAACTTTTCGTTATAAAATTCTCCCAAATACATAATTGGAATGTAAATATTTTGGAAAATTATTCAAAAACTTAGTACGGAAATTTATTAATATGAATCTTAAGTAAACTTGATAGGATGTACTTGTAGGGTCTAAAAGTTTAAGGCCTTTGGTAAATATGTAGTAGATATAAAAAGATCAAACAATAATCTTTATCTAACGATAGACTCATTAATTCTATTAAAATTGAAATATTTAAAAATATTATATTTAGGATCTCTCACAGTGTATACCTAAATTCGAAGTAAAGACGTTGACCAATATGACTTAATTTCTTGTACGTGATCTCAAAGCGTGTATGATAAATCAAATTATTTCACTATAAGACACCTGCATGATAATTTCTTATTGGGAAATGTCAAGTGAGAAGAACCCATCAGGTCGAGGGTTGAGTCGTGAACAGGTCGTGAGGGCGCCTACGTGTAGAGTTAATGACGATTTCTGCAATCAATGTGTTTATGAATAAAAGATTTATTTAGTCATACAATGAAAACGGCTTTAGAAAATATTACTAAGCATATTTTATTTGAAATATAATATAATAAAGCATTTTGGGTATAGCTTTTTTGTCATGAAACTTTAAGAGCAAGGCTTATGAAAATAAAGCGGGCGAAAATTCGTTATTGAATCAATGATATACGGTAAAAAATATGTTATTGATTGAATTTGCATTCACTTGGTAAAACTCCATTATAACACGGTGAAAAAAATAGCAATGTATTTTAGTTCTACAAAATTATTTTTAAAAAATATAGTTGATAGCTATTTCGGCTCACGCCATCGTCAGAACTATAGAATAGTAAACGAAACATGAAACGCCGAAATAGCTATCAGCTATATTTTTTAAAAATAATTTTGTAGAACTAAAATACATTGCTAAAAAATATGTTATTGAATTATTTAAAAAAAAAAAATACATAAAAATTCACTAAAAAGTTGTGTGGAAAAAATTGCGTATTTTTTAAAATATCCATGTCAGCCGTTTATATGGAGATTATTGCCTCCTAATGAAGGTAACATGACATAAAGTTTTCTATAGCAACCGCTTGTTATTCAATAGTTCAATCTTTTTTTTACGAGAGTTGAGATACAATTGAAGTACTAGTATTGATACGACTTCTAGTTATTTAACTTCTCTTTACTAACTTATGATATCGACCAAAGGTGCTTGATGAAATTTCAATGCCAAATTTAAATTGTTACAACTTTTTACGATACCACATGTTATAACAATTGAAATTTCCTCTTTACTAGACCGATTGCAAAAAAAAAACATCTTATCGTATTAGTTTTACCAGGGATACAACAAATTACTAACATAATGAATACTACTATGGCATGGACTAAATAAAAATCAAATAATCGCCCTCAGACATATCATTCCAGCCTGATACATATGCAATCATATTACCCAATAAAACCACCACAATGCTATTTAAATTTCGCGTTTCGTTAAGATTGCACAATAGAACGGAAAGTGTAAGCTGACATGCCCCTATTTTACATTCAAAATCTTTGCATTCAAATGTGCGGTGTACTTCACTATAAAAATAGCATTATGTAAATTCTCAAAGGAATAAAATATTATGTGAGATCTAGCCTCCCTTCGCCGAAAAACCGGCTGTAATACGACTGTAGGAAGGAAAACGGAATATGGTTTCTCTCATTTCCGCTCTTGTAACATTTTTTGTATATGTTTCTCCTTGTAGGCTGCAACGGGAGTTTCCATTCATGCTCGTGCAACGTGGCAATCTCTTAGGATATTTTTCAAATGCGCCCGCGTCCCTTACTCTTTCTGTCGGGTACGGCACTCGCCACTAGAGAGTTGCAGGGCCGTCTCAAGTCCCGTTTACATGACTACCAATGAATGATTTTTGTTTGAGAAACTCTATCTTAGGAGAATAAACTTGTGAAGTCAAAACGAACTTTGTTTAGAATATAGCATCGCGAATCATTAACTCAATTGATATTCTGCTTAAGACACACATCTGTTTCCTGATCATTATTCCTGGTTAAATACTTAGTAAATATTACATACAGAATCAATACATGTTTGTTTATTATTTCTGGAAACATGATTATCGCCCAACATCTGTTTAAACATGTCACATGACATCGTTAGCATATGGAACTCTACACTGATCACTTCAAAATATTCAATTAGTTTGCATGAAAAGTAAACTTCACGATTATGTTTATATATATAATATAATATTTTAAAATAAATAATACTCTTTATGAACGGTATGGCATTTTTGGAACCTTTGGGCTATTTTTAATTGATATAAATAACACATATAATTTAGATTTCGATGCAAAATATTCACTTTTTATATTCAATGAGTTTTTATACCCGTAGCCAAATAGTTCCATTTATTTTCATAATTTTAGTTTCTCATCAAATATCCAGTAAAAAATTGACTATTTATGTTCGTTTTATTTTTTTAATAATTTAAATAAAGGTGTCAAAGTGAAAGATTAGTCTAAAGATGAACATTGTAAGCAAAGCTATATTCTATTAACTATGTTATAAACGTAAAAATAAAAAAATATTTTTTCATGCTTGGTTTTGGTGAAACACTATATTGTTATTTAAATAATGACACCATCAAATAGTTGAAATCATTTCACGTACAGGATTTCAAAAAAACAGAAAGGAAAAAACAAGGGGTGATTAGGAGTTTCTGGCAGAAAATCTGTTCTGGTAAAGGTGTGTCATGTGTCTAGACTTATTGATATTTTTTGTTCCTCATTTGCTTTATATGTTAACAATATAGACTGTTTACAGTAGGTAAAAATTTCAATCATAAAATACCGAAATAACGATACAGGATTCAAATCATAAGTCACAATTATATGTAATCGTAAATATTTGAAAGGTTTAAATATGATATCGAAATTTCACTAAGCAAACTCGGTCGACATTGTAATTCATACAATTACAATTGATGACCTGATAGTGGTAAGCTAGTCTCTAGCTAGATATATTCCAATCATTCAATAAATTTTAACTTGATAACGTTAATTAGACTGATTGGAGATTTCGATTACGGCCTTTGTGTTTCGTATTACCTAGGGACGGACCTGATCTTGAAGCAGTAACTCAGATTAAGATACGTATTTTATACATGTCAAAGCTTGCGAAAGTCGAGAGGAAAAAGATTTGGCGAATAAATTATTACCCTTTTCTCGTTTTCACCGTCGCCCCCTCCCGGATTTTAAAAACTTTCCGTGCAGTTTGGTATAACACCCCTAGCTTTCGGTGTGAGCTTTTATTTTATTTTTTACCGACGGTTCTTTGGATTGGTAGGTGTTTAGTTGGAATTATTGGTGAACTGACTTATTCTTTAGGGGTGCTTGCTTAGAAGCAAACAGAGCCAAGTTGCAGTGTGTGATTTATGTATACACGCGGGGGATTCGATGATTTATTTCACAGTTTAATTTCGACAAAAATATAAATCAGTCAATGTCACGGATTTAATTTAATTTGAAAAATGTTTCTTTATTTTTTCACGTTTTTTTAGTTAAAGAGCTCTTATTTAGAGTTAGTTTATTTTATTAACTCATTGATTCAAAAAATTATCATATATAGATTGCGTTTGTATTCATTAACGACGAAAATTTTGCCGAGAGACACGATCTTCGATTACGCGAAAAAGGACATCATAGGTAAATATTACTAAAACAAAATAAAGTAGATTAAAAGAACCAAATAAGCGTATAAATGTGCGGCTAATATTTCAAAACACTTAATTAATCGATCTAAGGCATTGTTAACCTGGTGCCCAATCAACTTTTTATCCAAAATGTTGATTGGGCACCATTCCTTGGCTTCTTAACTCGGCCCTCATATTATAGGATTGTTGCTGCATTTTTCTATCAACGTAAAACAAAATCAAAAATATGAAAATATTTTGAACAATCAACGACTTAATATTCAATTTATCATTTAATTAAAAGAAGGTATTGGCAACAAAAGTCGAATAAATTCCAAGATATCACATTATATAATATTATATATTTCATTGTAAAATTATAATGATAGGTCTTTGGGTTACGGTTAATGGTTGGTACTATATTATATTCCTACTTAGAGTGATATAATCACACGTAAGTTTGTTACAAAGTCTCCGCTATAATATCACCACTAGAGTGATCTATTAGTTGAGTGAGTCCGGTAGATGGCTCAAACTTCTCGTATCGTAGAAATTCTCTTGATAGATTTTATTCAAAACTACATTTAACATACAATTGTTTTAGTTTAGGTATTTTTTATCACATTCTTGTGTCTTCATTTGCACCAAATTCTCAAATTAAAAGAATATTTATAGATAACAAAGATTAATTTTGATGCAATTATTATTTTTAATGCGAAATCTATTTTGATATTGATTATTCTTGTTTACATAATATTTCGTATAGTCTTAAGACTTTATTTATGCCGCATAATTATATAATATTATGTAATCATCATTGCACGGGTAATTTTTAGTTTAATATTTCTATTGCGTTTTATATTAAAGCAGTGGAGTATCATGAATAAATCTGTGCTGTTTACTCCACGAAAGCAGTACGTGATTTCATTGAATCTGCAAAACACCTTAATGAGCTTTACCTGTTCAGTGTTATTATGCAAAGCTTATAGCCGCTAACGCAGTTGCGGGTAAATAATAATCCAGTGATGGTACCTGGCGGCGGAATATCGATTCAGAAAGTTGAATCAAAACGCTTCATTGACAGTCATTCTATTTAAGAACAAATATATCACAACTTCAATATTATTTACGGTACTGGTAACGGAAACAAATGATTATTTAATTCTTAAATTGCCTACGAAACAAAAATTTGTGAAAAAATTGGAAACTTGTCAAATGTTCAAGAGATCCCCGCACATTTATAATCTATCTAAAACAAATCGAATAAACTGCTTTTATATTTTTCATTTAGTTTTATTATTAAAATATGTGGATTATGTTGTGTTGAATTTTCATTCCATATTAATATATTTTCTAGATTAAAATCGCTATAATTTTGTTTTTCTGAAACATACACTTGGCCACTTTCTCGGTATGACACAGAAATATTATTTTTGTTTCTTGTCACATAATACAACCTCGACACGATTAATATTAGTTATTTCGTCATAGTTACTTATATGTCATATATAAGATTATTTATTACTACTTTATATTCAACATGAAATACTTGAGGGTTTTTTCGAAACGATTCATGCACCTGCAACTTTGCAGATATTCATTTCTTATATTAATGTCATAACTTATGTCATCCTGAAAATGTTCTTTAAATGGCGAAACTTTTTTAAAAACCAGTGAAGATAAAATTGTGCGAACTTCTATTTGGCTAAACAATTATTCAGATCACGAAATTAATACAAAAATACAGTGGTTCAATTTTGATTTTTATTCAATAATAAAGAATTGGTTAATAGATAGTTTTCACCAGTAAAAATTATTAATTTGAAAAAAAATCTTTAAATATCGAATTAACAATACGAACACTATAAGTAACATGAGATTCATTATTTTTACGAGGCGTCAATGCTAAAGCAACAAGATAAAATAATACGCTTGAAATCTTTTACAACTATCGCTCGTATTCTCTCACTTTCTTTGAGTCGTATTATTTTCAACAGATAATTGTTAACTGCATAAAAACCATAAATATATATGTATTTAAAAAATAAAACTGAGACACTTTAATTGCACTCAAGGAATTATATTTACGTTTATCGGATATATTAAATAACTTTTTGTTTTAATAAACTTACAACACACATTTAAATGATCGTTTTCGTCATAATGACCTTTCTTTGTCTTCCTTAATTATAGTGTACTGAAGATTTAATTTATGCTTATTAGAAATATTGCGAAGGTAATTTTCATTTGAGAATAATGAAAATATAAATATTTTAGTTGTTTGTGTGTGTGATACATTGGTTAACCTGATTATGTTTGTATTATTCATGCGTTAATATAGGAGCAATTCTCACAAATAGGGGGACGCACTAATTAATCCACTGCAGTGCGGAATAGAAAGACCACAATAGCCTTTAACATAACATATGTGCATTATCCATTTTGATATTACTAGTTCAATATTATAGAAGAAGCTTTCTTACGGCTTAAACAATATTTTATAGAATGAATTGATTTTTTTTAAATATAAAATTGTTTGTTAATGTAATCTAAAAATTCATGATTCCCACTTAATGGAAATCATTTATATAGCTTGGGTAATCGAATATTTTATAAAGTTTGATAAAATAAAAATCGTCAACTGTTAAATACTGAAAAATCTGTCATGACAATAATACAACTTTCACATAAATATGTATTTTAAAGAATTCTTATTTATACATTTTAAGTTAACTTAAGTTTCTAATTTTTAGCTTGAAATCTTAAAATCCAACAAAACACTTTATATATGAATATAAATAGTTTATAAAATTTATAAAATGTCTTGTGGCTAAGGAACATGTAAGATCATTCAACAGTAAAAAAACAGATTCACAATTCGCTAATCACGTTATTAAGGAAAAACGTAATATAAATTCAATCTCAGCGCCTAAATGTTTGCATCTTTGTAGTAAGGGTCGCAGAATGACGGCTTTGGAACAGCTGGAAATCAATAGACATCAACTATCACAAAGGATTCTTAACGAACAAACTAATATAATAGCGTCCCCATTAGTCCAACCTATCCCTGGGGGGTGGTCTGATTTGCTTCCGTAATGACCACTTCCGTCCCACATGTAAACGTATTGTCATAGCCGCCTTTTGTTTCATTTACAATTTTTGAAAATTTAGTTTTATTGTGAGAAAGTAACAAGCTAGGCCGTTAAAACAGAAGAGAAGATGTATTGTGTACCTTTTCTACACAAATATATATAGATAAGCAAATGTTAGTTTAAGCATAGTTCTGACGATAGCGTGAGCCGAAATAGCTATCAACAATATTTTTTTTTTAAATAATTTTGTAGAACTAAAATACATTGCTATTTTTTTTCATCGTAATATAAATAGTGTTTCCGTATGATGAATTAAGGTGTTAAGACACGAAGCTCCAACCAATAGGAACATACCATAGAGTATGAAATTGTAACGATTCACATTAATGTTGACATTGTATTATTAAATATATTTTTATGATAAAACTGACGACTTTCTATTTTCTACATTTGCTGTTCTTTATACTATTGCAGTACCTACTTTTATCAAAAGTATTCAGATTCAATTCTTAGAATAGTTGTGACATCTTCGTTTGCATCATTTTTGTATGCACATTTCATCTTTATTTCAATTTGATATTCAAAATATTCTGATCAGTAACAAAATAGTGCGATGGACAATATTATTTCTTCAAACAGAACTTTTTCAAAATGAACAAAACATGACAGTATAGTAAATGGGTTATATTTTACATTTTATTCAAAATTATCTTATGAGAACTAGAATTGTTATTTTAAGCAAAGAATATATAAGCAAGTCCCTATAGTGGCTTAAGTGGGACTCTGTTTAATGTTGGTTACAAATTTTAAGTAACTTTGTCTACTTTCCCACCCATAAAACTGCTATAATGTACATACAATCGCATATTTCTCGCGTATGAGCTTTACTTTTTGCCATGTAAAAAGCGAACGTAATTTTAACCAGCGGAACAGTTAAAAGTATGGCCACTTATGTATTTTACTTATTTATTCTGTAGGGGCGAAAAATATTTTTTATATGGGTTGTTTATTTATAAACATCTTCAAATAAAAACTAAAGATTTATGCCTAAAAATTTCTAAGACCCGTTGTCTTAAAATGTTTAATACGATCGTGAACACTAGGTTAATACAATTTACCATATTCATAATTTTGATACAACTTTTCTTTTATTAATTTTTATTATTAACATCACAATTCTAAATTATGTTTATATTTATTTTACGAACTATAATATGGCTTAATTTATGATATCGACTGAAGGAATTTCAGAAGGCATTCTATCACACAGATGCAACAGAACTGACAGATGTTCAGAAGTGTCAGTTCTGTTGCATCCGTGTGATATAATGCCTGAAAATGCCGAAAGGTGAACCCCGGGTCGTTAGTGACAAAACATGTGGAATTGTACAGAATTTTAATAATTCAAAAATATAATATGGCTGCTTAAATATTAATTATGTCAAGTGGGTATGACAGTAAACACTGTCATAGATGTAGTATCGTCATCACGCTAAAATCAATCATGTCAACAAATGAGTCGTTAACTGTAAGCAGCTTAATTTAGATGGCATGGAAAGTAATGAATTAGATATGCAGTCCAATAAAAATCTACAAGTCAATTGACAAATCAATTTATAGAATTGTTCATACTGCAACTCGAATCCACGAACAGTGCAACTGAAGGCAATAATTTATAATATTTATTTATCATTTGTAGAAAAATTGTGCGGTTAATTATACGAAATAAAAGAAAAAAATTCTTTAAAGAATTGTTCATAAAAATAATAATCAACCTGTATACAGCACACAGAAAATCCGCAATTTTCAGCTCCTCTCGAAGGATTAGTTATTTATTCGATACGGGATTAGCTCCAGCAAGTACTCTAAGCGGGTTCTTTTATTTTCTTTCGTTCTTAAAAATGTTTTATTTTTTTTCAAATAAAATACTACTTTGTCACATTGAACTTAACAGTATTTTTGGCTAGTTTTGGTGCTTTAATGTATAAAAAAAAATATATTTTCTTTCTAAATCATGAAAGAAATATTTCATGAGAGCTCACTTCATTCAAATTCATTGTTATATACTTTTATACTTGTTGAAAATAATTAAAAATATAATTGAACGGAAATAAACTGCGGATAACTAACAATCCAAAAACAGTTTTTGCTTTAAGCCATCTTACGTATGTGTTTATGATATATTGAATATTATATCATAGAAAATGACAAATATTTTTAAGCATACATAAACGAATATTTTCTGCTCGCATAAATTTTGAATTCATTCATATATAATAAGATTCATCAGGGAATGGTTTTATTTACCCATAATATTACAATCAGGTATGTTTTTAATGTCAAACCCAGTAATTAACGATGAAATTAATGGCTTTTAATTGTTATGCCACAATCCGTAACGGCTTAGTAAACGCTATCTGTATAGGAGCGCTCGTAACTAAGGCCAATACACTTTTAATAAAGTTATTATATTACCGATAATAATGTTGCCTCACCCGAGGCTGAGGCCGGTATCATTGCCTACCTATCACCGTTTTAATTGTGTTTTAACGTGGCCTGGAAATGAAACAAAACCATAAAATACTATGATGGAAAATTTTGCTGAAGGCCCGCTTTAATTTTACGAGCTTGCGGTTTATCTTGCAAAGTTTAATAACATTTTGCTGTAAATCATTACAATTTCAACTTGAAATTGTTTTGTTTGCTGAATTTCGCTTAAAGACTCTTTGTTTTTTCGTTCCTCCTTTTAGCCACATAAAGCATAAGATTTATAATGATTGCAGACGTTTTTACAAATTTATTGATACTGTTTACAGAAGATAAGTATAATAACTCATATCGGATAAAACGTAATTTATTTTATACCGAAAACGCTTAGTCTTTTTGGGATAAACACTTTTCAGAAAGTGAAAAATGTTCAATATAAAGGAAGCGATCCAAACATTCAAGAGTATTTTATTCTTAATATTTTTATACAATTTTACAGTAAAAAATTTATCTCTACTAATGGATTTGCGAATAAATAATAAAAATATGTGAAATAAAATTTACTAATCTTTTTTTTTTCATAACAGTATTAGCGTATTACTCTCTGTCTCTCTCTCTCTCTCAATGACTCGATTATAAAAAAATTAAATCACAGATATTTATTGGTAGCATTCGGATATTAGACTTTGAACAGTTCTATCAAAAAGAATTTTAGAACTTTATTTTGAAACTTTGATGGATTTCCGATAAAAGAATTCAACGAAAAATTCAAATAACTAATGTAAATAGTATAATAATAATAATGACAGTCGCCAACTAGACATAATAAAAAATGTGATAGCAATTGTCTAACATTTACATAAATATCTACTTTAAGACTATTTTTCACAAATTTATTGAAATAAAAGTCACTTTTTGTAAACTTATTAATAAGTGAATTAAGAGTTATTATTATGAATAAAAAGAGCGTATATTTGTTATTTCTGTAATAAATTATAATATTATATTAACAAAATTAATATAAAAATGTTTTCCACACTCACAATTTTTTCAAACATAAGAATAACACGCCATTTTGATTGAAGATGCCTGTTTTCCCTTGCGTGTTGACAAATAACTGGAAATAAAATCTTCAAGTCGAGTTTAATTACGAAATAAACAAAAATAGCCATTACAGTGGTCACATGTCTAAATTTGGCGTTATCTTTTTGATATATATTCAAAAAGCGGACACCCTTCCTATAACGACTGTTTGTAATATTAATGATGAAGAAAAAAAGGTTCATATATCAAATTACAGGAGGATATAAAACGTTTATAAGGCCATAATGCTCATTATAATTTAATGAGGTAAATAACTGCACTCCCACATGTATTTAAGCAATTTGAGTATGTTAAAATTGTTTTAATCTCTTTAAATAAGTCGTATCGTAGCATTATTTTATGAATTCTGGTTGCTATTGAAATCATTATATCAACCAATGAAATATTATTTATTTACAATGTTCGCTTGAATACTTAACATTTTAATAGAGATAATGAAATAGAATGTGGACAAGATTTTTGTTAATTGTTTACATATGTTTCATGGCAAAATTATTTGAGTTTATGTGAATTTCAATGTGTTTCATTGTACAGTATAATTGATCTATCCTATGAATTGTCTTTTTAATTCCGAGGCAATTCGTGATGTTACGTTACATATATACATTTTGTGAAAAAAAAAAAAACATTTTCATCCATTATTTAAGATATCGACTAATTTTGATTAATGATATTAAAATATCATGTTTGAAGTGTTAAAATTATTTCTATTGTCAAATCCACGTCTTTAAAATTATTGTCTCTTTAAATCATAGTTTCTATTAATTAAATTTAATGGTTGTACATTCCAACTACCACCTTAACTAACGAAACATTTTAGTTTGTAAATCAAGACTTATGTTATGTCATGATAAAATATATTCAAAACAATTCAGTTATGCAATAAGTTTCTATTCTCAGTGTTTATATTTTGACTTCATTCTTCTTATATTTATATAAACAATATAAACTGTGTTTAAAGTTACTTGAAGTACGAGTGCGTTTTAATTATGAGATAGATTTTTTCTTCCAAGTAAAAGTAAAAAATTTAATGATTGAAATATAAATAGTTTTGTTTTAAAAGGGTAATTAATTTATTGTTCAAGTTGCTTAAAAAGGGACAAAACAGATAGAATATTTATAAATTTAATATCTTTAAATACATTTATTGCTTTTGTAAAGTCAACTAAGTAAAATTAGGCAAAATCGATGTCAAAAGATAGTATTCGTACTCACTCTAGTCCACATAAAATATGTAAGTATCTGAAGCAGTGGCATCCTTATTGTTAGCCAGTTTTTACGCGCTTTCACAACAAACAATTTATGTTCATAAACGCAAAGCTTTCCGATGTCAACAATGGTAAAATTCTCATTTTGACCTCGCATTTTACGAAAGAATTATTTTGCCAAGTATACTTCTCTTCAAGCTTAGAAACGATTTATCTTGAGCATGCTTAAGAGAAAGTCAAAAGTAAGTGGCAAAACAAGTGAAAATTTATTCATCATGAACATTTTTTTACAGATATTTAATTAAAATATGATGTTATCAGATTGAAAATTTTACTCATTTGACTGACTCAAATTGGAATGGCTTACTAGGCATATAATATTGAAGGTAGTCGCTTATGAGTTATACGTTGTATAAACGTCAAGTTTACAAGCTCCGGAGGCTCTCTCAAACAAAGGACTCCTTATGTCTTCTTATCAGTATTCCAAGTATTGCCTGGGGAACTGCGTTTAGTTCTAGATGTCTTACATATCAAATAGTTTCTCTTTAATCATCAGACAATGTCTGATATTGTTCAGGTACATTCCGACGAAATCAATATTGGATATTTCTATACATTGACCCACAAAAATAACAATGATTAAATATATATGGGAAACATTTTTAAATATGGAATCGCTAAAAATGAAAATCTTAATTCGCTTATAGTGATGAACGATTTTAAACAAATATGAATTAATTCCTTTTCTTAAATATTCATGATGAATGATTTGAATGTGAGAAATCTTATAAAAAGACATTCATATATCTATTGTTGAACCGTCAAGAGATTTCTTTTATGGTTAACCCTATCAATATCGATGGTAATAAACTTATAAAGTGATTAAAAAAATACAGAAAATGAATTAAATTGATATGACTCATGACTTTCTAAGATGATTATTTACCAAGTGATTGGTGTACAGTTTTCAAAAGAATTTATATTGTAGATTATCATTCAAAATATAACAATACTAATATACTATAACAGAGCATCTAAAATCAAAATGACTTCGATAAAAACAAGAAATTTAACAAGATTCGTAAACATTTAATTACTTATTGGGTATTTCAAACTACATAATTTATTTTCGTGATGTGATTGATTATTCATTTAATTTGTTTTAAAACCTTTAAAAGTAACGCTAAAAATAAAACGTGAAAGTGCTATAGTTTTCGTATTTTGATCGAGACAAATAAACAAGACTTGGAAGAGTGTCATTTTTAATTTCAAATATTTTTGGCGCCCAATTTGAGAAAAATTAAGATTATAAGAAGTTATTTTGAAAGGTATATCCATATAAATATATAAATAACAATGCAGAAGGAAAAAAAATAGCACTAACTAAAAGTAGTTAAAACAAAGAAACTGTCCTCGTTATGGTAATAATTATTCCTGTAACAGTATATTGTACATATTTAAGTCATTAACTATTTTAAAATTCTTGGATTAAACTACACAATACATCATGTTAATACAAGCACAATGTTATGTTGAAGCTTGAATAGGTGAAAATATTCAGTGGACAACATTCAGATCACTTTATGATAACGTCAAGTAAATTGATGGATAACCTCTGCTAACCATTGTCCCGTGTGACATGGTAGAAGCTGAACAGTATATTATATATGTTATATGTATTATAATGTAGTAAAGACAAAACATACTGATGACCCCATATTGATGATTTAGTGTGGGTATTATATTACATTTAGTAAACAGTGAAATATTTTAATAAGAAATTATTTACTACGTCATACAAAATTTTATTGTAAATTTATTAGGGATCATATTGTCTTGAGCGTTAGTTTACAATAAAGTATTTTTTTAAATTAAATAAAATGTTTTAAATATATCAATTTAATTTAGAAATAAAGCAGCAGTAAAATCATTAAAAAAATGTTACTCATTTATTGATTGAATTAATCATTTTTATACACATTTGTTCACCGGGAAAGTGAACAACTTTGTTTGACCGCCATTTTGGTCAAGTTGAATTTTCACTTTTAAGGTGTTAACTGTCACTTCTTGATGGAAAGGCATGATATTTTAAATAATAAAAACACATTTTTTAGTACTTATTTCCACAATGTATTTTTTGATCAAGACCGGTTTCGCTCATCGCGAGCATTATCAACTGATAGAATACAATTTACAAACAAGTCTATTTATACAAAACAAAAAATTAGTTTGAGTTAAAGGTAGCGGGTGTACAAAACCATGGGTTCAAGAACTAGGAAACAATTTACATAAAATCATACAATATTGATACAAATAAAGTAAATTAGTATAAAAATTAAATGTTCACAATCACTTATTAAGAATTTCAATTACAATTATGGTAAATCAATAATCCATTAGGAGCTCTGAACAATCAATAAGGAAGTAAGGAGTGGGAAATTTGAATGACGAAAATAACCCACACTTTTTTGTTTATACTATAGAGCGGATAAACTCAAGCCTTAATCACAACGTACGAGAAGATCAGTTGAAACATTGCTGCTGCTTAAGATTTTTTTAAATACAATCTATCAACCCTAATCAGTCACCGCTATTAAGAAATTAGACTTAAGACAACAGCTTTCTGGACAATTATGCAATAAGATTTACATTATTTTCGTTTAAAATTCAATTGATAGAATATCTTTTACTAGACGACTTTTTATATATAATGTATCGTATGTATACCAATAAGATGATATAGCTTACTGATGATAACTCTAATCTTCATGAAAAAATCATGGGTAACAGTCGTTTTTGGGCAAATGTAAAACTTAAAATCAATTATATTTGCATCTATCAAAAGTGACAGTTTGAAGCGCCGTGTGGTCTGGTGGGATCATTGGGCCTTAGTTTTGTTGAAGACGAACGCGGCTTTCTAACGATAACTGTTATATGTAAATAAAGAAAGTCATCGCAAAATGATTGATAAAATTTTGTTACAATACTATGAAATTTAATGTATAGCTAATGTAACAAGGGATTACTGAAAGATTTGTTTCCGCAACAAATTATTTCAAAAAATGGTGTTGTCAATTGACCTCTATGGACGCCGGATTTAGCAGACCCGTACTTCTTTTTATCACGGTATTTGAAAATCAACGTTTATGTCAACAACCCAGAAACTTTCGAGCAATTTAAATAAAACATTCGTGACAAAATTAATGATATACCGGTTGATATGTGTGAAAATGAGGAAAAAATGTTTGTAAAAAGAGCCCGCATTTGTGAAGCCTGTATTGGCAGCTATTAAACGGGAATTGTCTGCTATGCGTAACTATCCATAATATTTTCGATGCAGCGTTTATCAGCATTCAACCATTTTTTTTATTTTTTCATAAAGTTATAGAAAAATAAAGTAACTTACCTTACAGGGGAGCATTTCTACAATAAATTGGGGTAGTAATATTACACTTAAACGATTATCATTTAAGTATGCATCCTGTACTAATAAAATATAAGTTTAACTTCCTTTAACGCTTTTAAAACATGTAATTACGGTTTTTATTACGTATTATATTAGAAATAAACAAAAAAATAGTGTGCCAAAATAAGAAATATCAAACATTTTAATCCTAGCTTAATAAAAACATTTTTGTATATTGGAACCTTATAAAAAAATATGCTCGTTTTAGCATCTGTATTAATGCTATATTTATTTTAAAATTACTACTTCGAGACAAGGAAATATTACCCTGTTTATATTGCATTTCTTGAACGACATCATTTACAATTTCTAGTCAACGTCTAGACGATCTGACTTTTATATAAATCATTTCTTGTTTCTTACACATAGAAAAAGGTTAACTGAAGCTAAATCTGCAGAGCATGCAACGGCTTTCCTACCCTAAAGGGCATCAGGTGCAAATGTCAACTTTGACTCATAGGGTTAAAAATCTTATCGTTAGGACAGGACGTAAAAGAAAAAGGGGTGGGTTAGACGGATTTTCCTTAACGTAATACTACTTGACACTTGTTTTTTGTCATAAAGGGCACAATCTGTTGATAAGCACAGAGAGCAAAAAAACTACCTACTCCACATGACGATTTGTATGTTCAGAAACTCCCTTTTCTGTTCAGTATATCGGAAGTATGTACAGTGAAAAAGAGTTTCAATTGTACTATCATTTTTGTACATGTAAGCACGGTAATTAAGAGAAAGCAAAATGTGATTTTGAAATTTTTTTTTATAAATTTATTTTATAAAATAAGATTTTAATTAATTATTTACTTACATAGATTTCGCAGGTTTATATCGATGCTATATAATACAAAAAAAAATGATTGGAATTTTTTAAGTATTATATTCAATAGAGATGAAAAAGTATATGCATACGATTTGCAAACAAAAAAAATCAAATGTACCCATATTATTATCACTTTAAATATATAATTTGTGATATCTAATAGAATATTTTTTCCAAGAATAGTATTCTCTGAAAACTGTAATACATTATACAATATATTTATATTTCCTTTATTTTCAGGGCCGCTCAAAAATTAAATCTGAATGGATCTCCACATAGGCGGCGCCGCTCGCCGGGCGGTGATGAGGAGCAAACGTACGCGGGCGGCTTCAGCGCTATCTTGCAGCGCTCGCCGCCCGCTGCACCGCCCGCTTTACTGCGGCGAATAGGCGCTAAGGAAGCCACGGGCGTCGGCAAGGTAAATAATTCCCTACAATGAGATATACGACTAAGCGCTGACAATGGAAACCAAAGCTTAAATAACACCATGTCTTTACTTAGTGTCACATTACAACGAATAACACATACCTATGTCTATAAATTATAACACAAATATAGTCATATATATTTTCTACAAACAAAAAAATTTTACAATGCACCGTTTCAAAAGACACGATGACATACCTTTTAAGCATACACAAATTTATATTATTGTTTTAACTTGTTTCCAACACATATTATTCATACAACAGGAAAAGTAATTGATTTTAAAACGATAGTATGATAACTAAACTTTCAAAAAAATGTGTAGTTTATTTATTCAATTCGACAGAAATAAATTATTATTTTTGTCGGAATGAAGCGAGTTTTTAGTTTATAAAATATGTAAACAAATTCACTTAATTGTATTATTTTAATACTAGCATTGCTAGAATATATCATCTACAAATGAGTTGAAAAACAATACAAACCAACACTGTTAGCATATTTCCGTGAATAATATATTTATAAAATGACATGATTTATACCTTTTACATTTTTACTCCTAAGTAAAATATATTTTTCATTCATAATACAACTCTTTAAGAAGCCGAAGAGTATCTACAATATTATTAAGGTATTTTTTTAATTATTTCGCTTGAAGGAGGAACGAAAATAATTGAAAGTAGCACAATAAAACGAATGTTTAACAATGAATTAAAATATACAATGATATACCAGCTACATTTTAAGCAAGTTTTTTTTTAAATACTAGAGTACGATGAAAAAATTTATGGACTACTATACTATTGTATACATTATTTTTTATTCAATATTATATGTTTTTATTCGAATTATTTAAGCCTAACTCAGCTTAAAATGTCAAAGGCAAAATAGTATTGCTAAATAAATAAGTTCAGTTAAATGATTGACTTACATTATGTAGTAAAAATCTTTTGAAAGAAACTCTCTTTCTCAGTCAAAAGTAATGTTCATATATAAAAAAGATAGTTCTATTCAAAAAAACACTTCATGCATATCTTCCAAACAAAGAAATCTTAAATCACCTCCCACAATTCTCAAGAGACGGCCCGGAATGGGGATAATCTATTCAGAGCTAACTAACCCTGAAATTCTTGGAATGTTACATGCTTACTTATGCCTACTTAACTTTCATATACCTTGCGGAAATGTAGAAAGCTCCTTACCAACTGTAAGCTCGCTGATATTTGAACGTTTGAGTGTGTACGCGCCGACTGTACCTCTAAACTTCCGTTGTGACTTATGTAAAGACAGTAAACAACATTAATTGAAAACTTTTCAAAGATAGACGTTGCAATAACTTATCTTATTTCTTTGATGAAAACTCGTAGATTTCGTCGCTGGAAAACAAATCTTTGGGATAAAAGACAGGGTGAAGTAGCTACTTGTAAAGACTACGCGGAGTAGCCTTCACAAGTTGAAATGCAAATTTAATAATCCGGAATGCCTTTTCACATTTCAATGTCAAAGGGATTGATATTTTTGTCGTTTCGTGTAACGCATTTACAAAACAGAAATGATGACGTTAACATGCCAAAGAATGATTTCTCTTCCATTTTATGTATATTCTGTCTCGTTATTATTTCTCAAAGATATATTTCACAATAATATTAATAAAATTTAAATAATTTTGCTTTTTAATACTGTGCCGCATTAATTAAATAAGATATTTATTTTACTTTATAATCAGACAAATTAACTGAAAAGTATTTATATTCACAAACTAGAAGTCAACTATATCGGCTAACAAATAAATGTTGATGTTAAACTATATTTTCTGTTTGAATTTTACTATCCAAAGTGTCTAAATTTCTACACTTATATATATGTAGTTTTGTATTGTTTCACCAAAATACATTCGAAATGTCAAGTGTCAGAAGGGTTTTCCGGTTAGCAAAAGAAATTCCATTAGGTATTCAGATTTGGAATGATATTTGGGAAATTGAAACGTGAATTGGCGTAGAACTGAGTGAAGGCTTCAGTTTACCGTGATGTGACTTGCACCTTTCCTTTTGGGGAAAGCATTTGCAATTTAGATTGCCCATTTTAAATAGAAAGGCGCGGTCCTATATACCTGGAATGCACAGGTAAAAACTACCACTGCATTGCACAAAACAAGGGCCATCAGTATCGTTGTACAAAAGGAATACTCACGCTTACTTAGCATCTTATCAGTTGCCGACTAAAATTGCCCAGGTTGGGTTTTTTTAATCGTATAATTTTATTCCAAAACATATTGTATACCACAAAAATAGTACATACACCTGCAATATTACTAATTATACATTGATTGGAATTACAAATATTATAATCATTGATTATTTTGATATAAAAATGTTCGGAATATTATATTCTCGCAAACTTTGTACGTGAAAGGGATGGTAACAATTAGGAAAGTTTTACCTGTAAATATTGCAAAAAAATCGATCTTTTTGCCTGAAAATATTAATCATTTTTTGTAATGAATATGTTTTACATATTTTAAATATTACAGTATTAATCATTTATTAAAACAACAAGA
Source organism: Himalopsyche japonica (assembly GCA_028555115.1). Taxonomy (NCBI): domain Eukaryota; kingdom Metazoa; phylum Arthropoda; class Insecta; order Trichoptera; family Rhyacophilidae; genus Himalopsyche; species Himalopsyche japonica. The sequence goes on along the minus strand of JAHFWJ010000510.1, from coordinate 24,742 downwards.
AAATTTACCGTTAAAACTATACATTGTCTATCGATGTTCAAAATGCTTTTATTGTTTTTTTTTTCGATATCATGAATTTCCGTATACGTTAAAAAACCAAAATAAATCTGTCTTTCTATGTATTTATATTGTATATGTACAACACTCAAAGTGTAATCCAGTGTAGAATAAATCTGAAGCAAAGTCATGACATTTCTTTTGGTAAAAGTATTGTATATAAAACATTAAACGGGGACGTGTTATCACGTATAAGGCAATAAGTAACCGAGAAAACTCCTTCCAAATATTATTTTCTTATCGTATTTTTCCTCCCTATTAACTCGGCAAAACAAATGGTTCTTCTATAGGTATAAGTCGAGCCTAGTTATATTTTCCCAGCAGTGTTTTCCCCGAGGACAAGTTTTATTAAACTATTTCCTGGGCGTCTTTTATCTTCTCTTTTGACGAACAATCACCTTGCAAAACTTGTATAGACGGACGAACCTTTGGTGGATGTTTTCCAACACCGTAGAACGTGTATTCTTACGTATATGATATATCTTTCCCCTTTCGTCAATTTGTATTGACCAATAAGACCAATCTAGGAGGACCCTTGGGATTAGACTCCTTATTGATTATTGGACCCTTTTCTAGTGCGACGCTTCGCCGGGTTGAAAAAGAAATACAGAATAAGCTTACTTCCTAAAAAAAGTGATAATTCACTCTATTTTGGTGTGCTACTTTCTTTTGTTGATATTATTGAGCTTGAATACAAACTAATTATTAATAATAAGCTAAAGTTTATAAAAATCACACCAAATGACATTCCAATACTCTTCGTATAAGAATCTTCGTATTTTTTGAAACTAAACGTATGCTCCTTAAGAAATTATTAAAATATTGGATTATATTAGCAAAGTTTTTTTTTGTTAGAATGAGAAAACTGTCTATAGCATGAACTCTAATTATAGTCTATATGTATGGTTAGACAAAAAGCAACGATTTTTTTAATTACTTCGTGAGTAAGACAAAACATAAATGGTCTCAATTTATCAAACGTAATTTAACAGACAAACCGATTGGTCGACAGAATTATTATTCACTTTGTGGTAGAAAAACTGAAAAAATTCACAACCCTCCACAGTTCGTTTTATATTAGAGCGATTTTAAATAACTATTTTATACTTATAATATATGAACTTCTTTATCTCAAAATAATAATAAAATTATTTTACAAACAATAATATTTTGAATAAATAACTACAAAACTAATAAATATTACTTTCAACACATGTAAACGTACAAATAAAAATGTGAAGGCATTTTCATAGCATTTTAGTTTCAAAGTTAAATTTTCCTAAAGCTTTTCATTCCCGTTTTCTAGTAGTTTTCACTATCCGCAATGTATTACAGGTCGATGGTTGTTTGGCTGACGGCCAAGGTAGGTAGCCAATAAGGGAAAACAAGAGGAAAACAGCAGTAAAATAGTACTCTGAGCTTACAATATGGCCAATACCAATATGCTTATGAAAGCTTTCGTGGAGTTGTTATGGAAATATAAGTGACTACTTGTTGATCGTCTCTGGTGAAAGGAAAACTTAAAGATAAATTTTGCAAGTAAATCTCAATTAAAAAAATTATTATTTTGTAAAATTTTTTAAACACACAAACATCATAAGAATAAACTTATATGTTTTTTTGCCGAATAATCAGCATTTAACTAAACGGCGTTCAATTTGTTCGGTCTTGCACTAAAAACCAATGGAAAAGAAATTAATTGAATATTTCTTGAACTGAAAGCATTTTTTTAATATTATATAGTCATGAATTAAATTTTCACTCGTAGACTACTCTATAATAACTTTATTTCAATAATACCATCAATTTTATCTAAAGAGTTGTCATATATATTTATTCCCTTAATTCAATGCATTAAATCTTGTGGATTTTGATATTCTATAGCTGCCCATGTTTCAAAGAAAGTTTCATTGTCTCACCACAATATAGACTTCATGAATATTGACTCAAACCTTTGTAATGATTATCTACCACAACGAATGAAGGATTAATATTATACAGCGAATAGAAATTAATTTCAAACTTTTAGATATTACCTTTTCCATAATGAGAACGACGAGATAAACTGTGAATACAAATACAGATAGTTACTTTAAATGTGAAACTAAAAACACGGTTGCAATAATATCCTTACACACGGAAACGATTAGCGCTTAACTAACATTATCCAGTTTAATTATCTCTAAACTTTTACATATGAAACTTTATTTTGTGTTTATTTTACTCATTCTACTATAAATCGATTATAATGAGTACTTCCTACTATTTATATTAAAAATACGTAAAATATAATGTTTTAGCACATCATAAAAGTTATTTTTAATAAATTTTAAACGCTGGTTTTTATTTCGTTTCTAATATCAAAAGATTTTATATCTTTTTACAATAAACATGACTCTTTTTTGATTCTGTTTTGCATATCAATTCAACGGATGTGGTTTTTCGTGCATTTTTTTCAATCAATCATCATTCCATTATCATACTGTACTATGTTTAAAACAATACATTGTCTCAACTTCAATCAAGTGAACTTATAGGTTGAATTTTTCTACGAGAAGTGCTTATTATTTAGATACTTGTCCTCTCCGTTTTGCGAGGGTACTGGTTAAAAGATTGAGCTAGTACAGGACAGATTAGCTAACCGTTCTCGCTACGTTCAAACATATATTCATTAACTAGGATTTTGATCCATGAACATCGCAGCAAAAATCAGCGGCATTGATCACTACATGCAAATATGTGTGTGATTTCTTACACCCTTACAAACATTCATCGTTTTTTTTATGTTCACTTTAACAGAAACAATTTACTACTAAGATATTTATCATTGAAACAAATCATTGATATCATATATATCAATGCGCTTTTCTGAATCTGAAAAAAGTTGTAAAAATATAATTTTAAATATTTACCTTATAAACTTTCGACGAAGTAGGTGGATACTACATGCCGTGTTGAAAGGTTAAATAAAATATTCCGCAGCTAGTTTAAAGGTTTCGTGTTTCAGGAATGTTACCCTTAAAATGGAAGAGTTATCATAAATGTTATTTATACCTAAATGGCCATAAATATATGCAAAATTATGACATTTATAAAGTTATAATCACTTGTGTGTGGTTTACCAAAGAGAAATTAGACTTTTACTGCCTCGAAGTACTCAAAAATTCATTATTTAATAGTTAATATTTGTGAAACACGACAAAGCCAAATAAAACGATCGATTTTGTCAGAGAAAGAAATATATTGTATTTAATGGAACATGTGAAAAAATGGGAGTTCCGTTTTTATTCCTTGCACTGATACGAATGGATATATATCTACTAAAATCATAATATAAAAGAGCATTTTACTTTCAATATTTTCATTACTTCATTTATAATACAAATATTTTTTTTCATTACTCATGTATGAAATATCATAATATTCATATCTGAATGAAAGCATGCATTTATTATATTTAATTATTGTACTCAATCGCATTGAAAAAAAGCAAATTAATTAAAAAACTATGTTAACAAAACAAATGAAAGCCTTGTTTTATATTTTTTCGCCTTAAAATAATTGAAAACCGTTGAAGAACATTTTTATTCTGCTAATTTACACGCCTAGATTAGTCTATAATTTATGAATACCGATACGTATAACCGACTAGTCGAAAGTTTACTTAAAAGATGTAATTTATATATTCATTTAGTACATACAGACTACAATTGTCATTTTCACGTGATTTCTTAAGCCAGAAGCAGCATTAAATGATTGCATGATTCTCCACTATAAATGTCAAACCATTCCATTTAGAGCCATCATAATTTCAAGGTGCCGTTTACACAAATATAAAAAAATGAAATGAATGAGTATAAAAGTGAGATATGAAATCAAACAGGGCATTTTATTTATAACGCGTTCATTTGAAGGGCATAAACTTCTTTTATGAGAAAATAAGTAAATGTTATATTTCTAGCGCACGCATACCTGCTTAGATTGGTAACCACTCCTCTCCCCCAAGGCTGCCCATTATTTAATAGGGGTAGTTGCATTCCCAAAGGAAGTAAGTAATACTTAACGATATTAAATAAACGAGAAACACTAACTGTCATTCGGAAAATTAATTTTGTATACTTTATGATTATTAAGTAGCCATTATCTTATTCATTCGGCCACAAATTATATGTGCAGGAAACTTTCTTTTTATTTTTTATTCCAATGTGTAAAATAAATTAAGTAATTGTACACGTCTTTACAACTTATTTTTTTACACAACTGCTTATAGTCATTTTGGCTTTCGTCATCGCCTGAACTATGTTATGCTTAAATTCAATTGAATAATATACGTGATGAATACCAAACCCGCAATAGCTATCAACAACCAAGAATACAAAAAAATAGGTCTAAATACTTCGTACTTACTTTAGTCTTTTTTATAATCAAATGCTACCAAATTAGTTCCTATCCTAAAAATAAATCTCCACAATTCATTTACAACAATTTTGCATCCATCAACTTATACGGTGGTTTCACACATGTATAGGACGTGTATTCATTAGTAAAGAACATATGGACAATTGAAATCTAGTGAAACGATAACTATATGTGCTAGCAATGTCTATGCCTTAATATATTCGCTTTTCCTGAATGATGACGCTGTAAAGCTTATAGATGTATATTAATACACATGTTTAGCCATAAGATGAGAGACACTAAATTATTTGTTATAAACACAAATCTAACAATAATTTTAATTGTCTTGAGTTATTCCTATTCGAGACATTGATTACATAAATAATTTCATCATTTTAAGCATTTGCTTTTCTTTTATTCCTATATTTAAAAATAGTATTCAAATGTTAAATAAGTTCTAATCATTAGATTAATCAATATTTTATCAAGCTCAGTTATGTTTCTTAACAAGATTTGAATTTATTCTATGACAGTTTGTCGTTGCCCAACACTTTTTTTATTACTAAAAACATTTTTTATCTGAAATCACTTTGCCAATGTGAAAGTCATCTACACTCGATGGTAATGTGTATATTAAACTCATAATATATTTTTTTAAATTTAATTAATAAAGCAAAGTTGGCACTATAATACACCGATTAAAAGAACTCAATAATCCGCCAATCGTCAAAAACAATGGAAACATGAAAAATATCGTTTGAGTCTCAATGATAAATAAAATATTTTTTGTTGAAAATCATAAAATAAATTGAAGATGTTTGTATTGACATTATTGAATTGAAAAGCGTGTGTATTTGTAAATCACGTATAAATAAATATTGAGACTGTTCTCAGAATGAAAATAAAGCCTTATGGGCGATGTGCGTGTCAACAAGGTAATCGGGTAAAGAGATTGTCTGAAAGATAGGTTTAAGCATCGATTTATTATTGTTATATAGAGTTGTAAAATCCTCGTCCGATGCAGGCCGCGCGATTTCACGATAATGTCACTCGTGTACTTTTAATTAATTACCACAGACTGCATGGAATGATAGCCGTTAAAAACGTAATGTAACAAAGTAACTCAATGTATCTCTATCTTGTTTAATGCGTTGATTCATATAAATTTTGTACATGTGCCATTATTCTTTGAGAATGTGACTATTTTTATGAGAGAAATAAACTGATTGATTGCTAGCATTCGAAAATATCTTTTTAACAGCTGTTTTTACTTTATAATATTTGTATATTAGGATTTTTTTAAACGTATGTTTAATTAAAAATTTATTATTGTCTCTTTATTGACTTTAAGAAAATCTTTATCCTAGTACACAATAGCTTGGCAATATTATTTTATTTTTTATACTGTTATAATTTAAATTACTCATAAACATAGAAAATATTTATGGTTCAATAATGATAACATATTCATTGATTTGCAATTAAACGTTGAGTTAAAATGATCTATAATTAACGAGTGGTACTAAAAACATTTTTTTAAATAAGTAATTAATTTATCGATTACAAAAGTGAAAAATGATTTTAATATTCTGATTATATTGTTGTTATATCCAGTTGAATATAAAAATTATATTGATCGTGATAAATTCGTATGTTACTTTCAGCATCTCGGTGGCCAAAATATCAATGCTATAACTTTTGACTGTATAAATAAAAAAAATATTTTATATTACTAAGCAATTTATAAATATCTTAATAAATTCCTGAAAAAATCAGGCTCGTGACAGTTATTTGGTTTATTCAAATATAAATACACTGTTCGTATTCATGTAATTATACACTTTTACTCTAAAATATACCGTCAATCTCATTGGACTTTCAATTATCACTCAGTAAAAAATTAAAATATACTATTTAATATCCGTGTGTACAATGTTCAAAGTTTTAGTGTTGTTGTAGAAGAAAGCTTTGAATTCAGGCTTCTTCTAGGATTTGTTCAATGTAAGTTACGGGTGAAAGTTTTTATTATAGGTTCTAATGAAGTCTTAGTTAATTGGTGCCTTAGCAGTTTCGCTCCTTGTTACTTAACAACCAACCGGTTATAATACCAAAGGAGAAGAAGTAAAATAACCAATAACGAAGGAGGCTACCGAATATTATTAATTGTGTGGATAATATTTTTACTTTGTCTAAAACTTTTGGGTAAATTTAGATTACAGCAGATTGAGTTTCTGCACTAATTAATACTATAATCTCATTTATTTTGGTGGCCTTTCATTAATAAAAAAATAAGCTGACGCTCTTTGTCAGTATTATATATTTTGCTTGATTAAAAAACATTTTTCCTTTTTTATCCCAGCGAATATTCATTTTCTTTTTTTTCTGGCAAAAACAATTATGTTCAAAAATTATTTGGAATTGCTGACTTCTACAAACAATTTTTTACGTTGTAAATATAAAACAATCATATGATTTTTTTTAATTAAAAAAGTTGTAAACTCTAGTTGAGTGACTTTTTGCTAATACCCAGGAATCATTTATTTATTCATCAGAAGGTTTTATGTGAAAATATTTCAGTCAAATGATAAATATATATTAATACAAATGGTAAATAAAGAGCTATAGATGGCTATTTCTAAACAATCTATTTCAGCCTAATTTCAATTAATAAACGTACCATCAATGAAAATAATTATTTCAAAATCAGTTGATATTTGATATTCAATTTGATATTACATCTTAAAACTTATTAAGTTATACAAATAATAAAATATCCTAAAATGAATTAATTTATAAGTCAGCTCACTCAAACGTGTTAGTCATTTTCAAAACATTTAAATCTGTCTCTCAAACAACACGTTTAATATTTAGATTTATTGGTAAAATTTACCTTCGAAAGTAGTAATGAAAATAAGTGAAATAGTTTGTTTATTTTGTAAACTTCCATGCGCAGAACTGCCATAACTTCTTGTTACGGAAAATTAGAAAATTTCGCCATTTTAGCGAAAGTTTAACCACCGAATAGATTCTCGTGACGTGTATATTTTCCGCAAAAGTTGCGGTGAGCGTATAGTCCCATTAGAATAAAAAAATTGACCGGCTCAGTTCGACCAAACACTACACTTGGAGTGTTCAGATCGCAGACAAAATATGATGAATATTATATGAGACCGCTGTTGCAGCTTGCTACGATACTTTGAACATTTATACCGGTGGATAAAGATTTTCTTTGGTCAGTTGAAATATTACCAGCATATTGAATTAGTGATGTTTACCGAGTGAAAATTTCATATTCTAGTTTTTTCTTATAAATAAAGTAATACCTTTATTCAATTTTATTACGCTTTTACGTATTTGCTCTTGTTTAAATAGGATCGAAAATTATAAATATTTTCAGATTTTTTAACATTTGCTTATTTATATAAATATATGCAATATCTTCTATTGATATACTGCGATATTCATCGAAATATTGAGTATGGGGATATCTCTCCATGGAGACTTTTCCGGAGGCATTTCGATAAAGCTCTACTCGCCACCCTGAATAAACAATAATGATTTGCTTTCTAACAGAGGGGACATGCTTGTTATAAAAATCTATCAATATAAATAAAATCGTTAGCAAGGAAATATTTTGACACGATTAAAAATTTGTTACAACTAAATTTTTTAAAAATTAACTTGATGGGTGGAATTCAATATCAAATTTGAATTGTCACGTCAGTTCTGTTGCATCCGTGTCATAGAATGCCTAAAGATGCCGAAAGGCGAAACCCGGGTCGTTAGTAACAAAACATGCGGAATCGTACAAAGTTTTAACAATTCTCAAAAAATATATCAAATGATGAAAACCCATTTTTAGTACTATTTCCGCATTATATTTTATGATTAGAACCGCTTTCGCTCAGTATTAACTGATGCTTGCGATGAGCGCAATCGGTGCTGATCATGATATATATTGCGGTAACAATATTGAAAAATGTGTTATTATTATTTAAAATATCATGTCTTTCCATCAAGAAGTGACTGTTAACATTTTAAAAGTAAGAACCAATCTGCTTTTTTTGAAAATTTTTTGACAATTTTTATTATTTGAATAAATATAAAAAAAATCATTAGAGTGATTCGATTATAATAGGGACGTCCTTGTTTAAAAGAGGGTGTATTCGAGTTGAACCAGTGATGGCTAGGTCTTAAGCGCCCGAGGGCACCCCGAGTTTATACTCTCATTGCTCCGCGTTTATAAATAGACGTATTCAGTTCCCAGTGCACCCCTGATCGCGGTGCTATAGCCAGACGAACGCAGCTCCCTTGAAAATATTTGTTCAACGTATGTGATAATATTTTGTATTTTCTTAACTCGTAATATAGAGCGCCTATATTGTTTTATTTAAGATGTTATACGTAAACGCGGTGAAAAAATAGCAATGTATTTTTGTTTAAGCTTAAATTCTATTTACAAAATTTATTAGATATATAGAACTTGTTCTGATGAGGTCGTAATCCGAAATAGCTATCAACTTATATCTAACAAATTTCTTAGAACTAAAATACATTGCTATTTTTTACCGTGCAATATACAGTTTTAAAAGTAAATACCATTACATCAATATATCATATTATATGCTTTCTTTTCTACCTACTAACCACGATATTACCACATATTTAAATTTAGTTTCTCGCAATCACTCTTGTACGCTTTTCATACACTAAATCGGCTTCAATTTACTCAGTGATATTTTTAGGGGACAGTAACTGCAATTAATGTAGGTCAAATTAGGGGAAGCTTTTGTATAGTATTCAACGGATATAATGTGTTACCAGCATGGGATAATTTCAACTGTTCTTTTCTTATTTAAAATATAACATAACCCTTAAACTATAGCTAGTCATAAATTGAAAACCTTCATCTTAAACAGAAACGTCAAAACTGAAAAACGTGCAAGCAATATTACAATAGTATTAATTAACAAGACGCTAAAATTGTATTATTAAGTAATTGTGAATCTCACTTCTCAGAATCTTTCACTCTAAATAGCAAACGCTGCAACAATAATTATATATCAAACAATATATTTATAATGTTTTTATCGACTTATTAATTCCGTCATTTAGCGCTTCCAGGATTTGGATTGTTCCATTTAGTTAGACAGGCTTCTTTTTTATGCAAACATCTTTCGTTTGGATTTCCCACTATTTGACAATTTAAAAGAAATTTTATAATGGCCGCCTATCTGCAGACGCACTTGAGGTGAACCTCTTCAGCCTTACGTCCCTTTCGTTAATTTCTCACTTCTGTTCACCCCGTGGAAAAGTTCTAAGAGCAATTACGTGACTAAGCGCAAAACATTAATTCAACATTCAAACATACATTCCTTACCGCAAATTCTGGCAACACCAATTTGAATTTCCTTCGGTTATCTGACGCCGCGGCTTAAACTCTCTTTCTCCATACTTCCACGCGTAACGCTGTGATTGTTACTAAACTTCTTGCATATATCACTAAACCTCGATTGTGAATTGTGGTTTTCCATATGGTTTAAGGTAGAACAAGTTTTTGGGCGAATTGATGACTTGAGCACGTTCTGTTTATTGTAGTTGACAAGATGAATTATTATGAATACGTGTGAATATACAAACACTGCCATACAACTTTCCTTTGTTGTGTGATGTTGATATATAAACATTAAATTATGACATAATATTTGGAAGGAAACGATATGTTCACATGAAAAACAAATGTTTACACAAACTTTTGCCGAAATAAAAAAAAAATACTATTTACAAAAGCTTTTCAGAATTTTAATTTACGGACCTAGCCAATTAAAAAACAGGCATGTTCATTTCTTATTAATTCATTTTTTGTGTTCGGTTCTTTCTTTTTACGATTAAAGATAATTTTTCAATTTCCGAAGTTATATTAGCGGCAATAATAAAAAACAGTTCCCAGGGGAAAAAAGTCAAAACTAATATTCTCTCAGGAAATTTAGAGTCCAATTCCTTTAGCAAATGCTTACTTTCACACTCAATACATAACAATAAATAACAAAAGTTTTAGGCGTGCGGTTAAACTGCTCATTCCTCAAGTCGCGCTTCTGTTTTCAGCCAACAAACGTATCGCGAAAAGTTTTCCAAATAAGAAAAGGTTCGTTAGAATTCGATAGGGGAACAACTTTTCTGTGAGGAACTTAAATAAATACCTACCTTTGTCGCGTTCCGGTTCCAGCAATTAAATTCTACCGTTGCTTAAGATCCCGCTTACCTGATCCTTAGAACTTCCATTTCAAGTTTAGATTTCCAGATTTGCCCCCTGCGAAGCTGTATTCTTAAGCATAAATGAATAAATCAGCCATAGAGAGGCACGATGAGATCGGGCACAAGTACTTCAGGTATTTCTAATCGAATGCTTTGTTTTAATTGCTCACTTTAAATAATGTCGACGGTGAAGGGCGATAGCTTTATTCGAGTACTTATTTATTAGTATTGATAAAAGAAAAAACGTCTTTAAAATTAAATTAGGCAATACAAGATCAGGGAAGTGGATTTATATTATAACATTTTTCAATGAACTAGAAAATCTTCAAAACTTCTATACACTTCAGTAATTTTCTACCAGCTCTTTTTGACGAAAGAGTTTGCTTTGAGAGTATTGTATAAAGCAATAAACATTTTCCAAAAAATGTCAACGACAATATGACGCTGACCATTTTATACTTTTTTAAATATTTAATTATGCAGATTTTTAGAATGTGCTCACTTTGAACAGGATGAAAAACATCACCAACAACTATGTTCAATCAAGATTTCAATTTCAAATCTAAATTTATCAAAATTATATATTGATCTTGCCGGGATTTCTATGCGTAGACCCACTTGATCGCTTGTCTAAAGCTCAGACCAATGGACTGGGAAAAAATGACATTCATCAGTTAAAAGAGTAAATCATAATTGAATATTAATCTTATTAGAAAATGATTGTGTATGTTTTTGTAAAATATCAAAAAAAAACTACAATAAATAAAATAGAACTTCACTATAGCTAATTTATCCCTGGTTTTAAATTAAGGCTTAAATGTTTGCCATTATATTTAATAATCATTGATTGACTCAAATCAATTTTTTTTGTTAACACCACAGCTAAAAACAAAAATTATATGGCCTATTAATAATGGATATTTAAAAAAAAAATGTAGCTCATAAATATGCGCAGATGATAGAGGCGCACCTTTTTATCAAACTAAAATTCTCATTAGGTAAGAAGCAACTTAATTTATTTTTATTTAGTAGGCATGGGCGTATTTATTTTGATTACGTATACTTTTTTACCGTATTTAAAGCCCTCGACTTGTTCAACTCCAATTTATCGTCAGTTCAAATCTCCAAGCGCAAAAAAACTCTCGGTGAAACATCTTTAGAATGTTTACCCAAACGTAAATGATGTGAGTGATCCAGTTCGTAAAAACCGCCACTTGTGCTCATCCAATTTTACCCTATCTATCAGCACTAAGCCTACGTCCGCGCAGCGTATTGTTGACGGATAGTGAAAATAGATTGCGCTGTACGTACCGAACGAGTACCTTTGTAGGCTTGTTCGAATTTTGAATACTTTTCGCTCATTTTTGGTTAGATATTGATCAGGAAGTGTGCGCGAGGAGTCGTAAATCCGGAGCGAACAGTCCTTAAGGCCCTAAAACGAGAATAATAAAAATGTAATAAATTGGCGTATCTGTCTAAGTAGCCTCGCGTTCATCTTAAATTGTATTTTATTTGCATGTTTCTCTTTATTTTATATGCTTTCTTGAAAACCTTTTAGCTAGATTAAAAACAAAATTATTTTCATGCATATTAAACGGATAATAATTTACACGCAATTAAAAGAATACTATCAAATATTGATTCTATGGATTTAAGAATTATCAAATTATTATGATTAGGAAACCATTATCATGAAACACACATAATTGTGCCCGAATTCTTCTTTCTTTCAAATAAAACATAATAAAAAATTAACATTAGAAACATATTTTTAACAAAAGGCGAGTTCACCTCGAATTTAGTATTTTATATTATTTGACATAAATGTAATATTCTTCAATCGTCAAACCTCCTTTATTGAGAAGGATGAAGAAAAAAATTTTTTTTATCAAAATGATACTTCAGTGTTTTTTAGTTAATAAACTTTGAAATATAAACACGCAATAGAACACTGAGATACGATTTGATATTTAAAATCTTCAAAATAAAAAAGAGTTTTTATATTAATAATTTTGCACCAAATTTTTACATGCAGGCTCAGTAATTAACTTCCTATAGGCATATTGCACTGGTAATTATATTCAAGAGTCAATTGTTACCTGTTTCAGACAGATTTTCTTCCGGAAAAAAATTTAATAATACATTTTTTTATTGTTTTTTAAATTGCGAGGTTATGTTAACGTGTCGCCGTCATTTCCCATTTTGTCCTTTGCTTTGCCACGTGCTTTTGGCGATCAATTCTCTATGCGTTTCGTTTTCCACGTTGGATAGCGTAAGTCTTTATATTTATGAGTTAGTCATAAAATTAAACGTATGTAAAAAATTAACATATCAAATCATGTATCAGAATGGCAAATTGTTGCTATGCTATAACGTAATATTCACGTTTCTTGTGGATTTTCTATGGTGCCGTGTTTTGTTTTTTACTACTACTAATTTCAATATTTTTATAGTGGATGTGTTCTGAACACAGAACACAGAAAAAACGTATTTTTTTTAATTTCGTTTTTTCTGGATAACTGAACCGATAGGATGAAATAGGTTTAGAGATTTAAATATACGTAATAGTTCAATCTATTCCCTCTCTCCTTGTCCAATCACAAAATTCCATATTTCTTTTTTGTTTTACTGCTGTACTTTTAATGACAACTTTTCGTTAAACTGTTGAAATCATATATATTTTGAATATAATATATTAATTACTTTTTAATATTTTCTATACTCAAATATTAAATTCAGTTAAATTAAACATCAAATACTTGCGCGATGAAAATATTAAATATTACATTTTTGAGATAAATATATTGTGATAAATTTCCGCTTCGTTCACATGAAATTTATTATTGAATAGATTGGAGAATTTTGATCAATCAATCTTGCTTCTTTGATTGATAACGTAGCATACATTCACAGATAGAGCACCTGCTGCCGAGTTTTCTTCCCTTTACAGTGTTATGCAATATATATAATTATTTTTATTTTATCATAAAAAAATACAGAAGCCAATTTTGTGCTCGATATAATATTTTAGGAAAAAACTCATCAATAGCCGTCAACAATCAAACTGGCTTCGATTTCAATTAAATGATTTCACAAAAATAAGAGAGGCGCATACAATGTTTATTTTTTTATACATACACTTTTTCAGTTTTAATTACTTAGAAGTTAATTATAAGCACGGTAAACCACTTAGAATTTTTTGACAGTCTTATATTATATCTCGTTTTTATATCGCTTCTATAATTATTAAAAACTTACATTCTCATATTTTCGTATATTTAACAATATATTTTTATTATAAATGTTTCTTTGCTTGAAATGAATTCTCTATAAATATAATAATAAATCTTTCAATGCGATTAACTTACAAAATCATTTTTTATTATGACAGTACGACACTACACGCCTTAAACACACTAAAAGCTATAAATCATCTTGCTAATTAAAATTGAATCAGTTGGGTGACCAATACAAAACTGTTTCATTGGTTTAACTTATTCAAATTCAAACGCCATGCCAGCAATTTTCAATATATTCAAACGTATTTGAATATTTAGAATTCACCTTCATTTGAGTCATAATAATACAAATATTTTGTATAAATAGAATTGTTTGTAAATTGTATTCAATCAGTTGATAATGCTCGCGAAGAGCCAAACCGGTACAGGTCAAAAAATATATTGTGGAAATATATACTAAAAAATGTGTTTTTATTATTTAAAATACCATGCCTTTCCATCAAGAAGTGACAGTTAACACCTTAAAAGTGATATATAAGTTTCGCGTGTGTAAATATGTGTTTTATTCAAAATATAAATACACCTTGTGTAAAACCCTACACAGGCCGTATATACAGTTTTCAGGAAATCGCTACGACGTGCATCTATTTTGCTACGTCTTGCCGTAGATCCGATGCGCCCGCCTTCTTTGTACCGACGGGCAATTGTGTCGCAATGCTCAGTGGTAAAAAGGTCACAGTTTATGGCACTTTGGTACAAGCCTTCCCGTCCTCTTCTCTCATTTCAAACCTAAGTACGTGGAAGATCATCACAGCGCAACTTTATGAGCGGGCGCTCAAGAAAGCATTTTCATTCTGATAGTGCATATCATGAATATGAGATTTAACTCGGTTTTGTGTATGTAATAAAATGAGTTTAGCGACGCATGCACGATCGATATATGTTTGTATATATTCGAGTTACAAATCACATGCCTGGTTTATGACCGCGTAAAATTCATGTTTATGATGTTTCTTTTCGAAATTTTCGGCAAACCTTGAATATCGTACCAGTGTCGTAAAAAAGTGATATAGATCTTCCAATCTTCAAAGTAAAATGATTGAAATGATAAAGTAAAATGCATTAAATTCAACTGATCTTTGTTTTAAAAATAAAAACAATTTTCTTAATGTCCGTTATTAACATGTTTATTTGTTTTTTAATAAATTAATCACTTGTCTCGTCTAAATACTATCAATCTATCACGTTATTTTTTAGAAAGGTAGCTTAAAAACAAGAAAACAACAGTTTTCGTGGAAACTTTTTGATGAGATCATGGCTCAATAAATATATTCATACATACATACATATAATCATTAAATTAAAACCCATTACTGCTCGGTCCATGTTCGTCTTATGCTGTGTTACATCGATGATTTAAAATTGTCAAGCAATCACGAATAGTGATGGATATGATTATTCATATGAAGAAGTAAAGATTTGTCACCGAGGCCTCTAATCCGGTGTTACCTACTAAAAATTTAGAAATTTATTCAAGTGATTAGCCACTTCTGATTATAAATTGAACAATCAATGTTAAATGAGAGTGATGAAGCATCCATCATTCAGTAAATTTCTAATATTATTATTAGCACTTTCTGCAATAAACAGCATCTTGGATAATATCCAACAGCCCAAAATGATAAAGCTATAACAAGAAAGGACGCAGAAATATCTCCACACAAGCCTGAAGCGATTTGAGAATGCTCTGTCTATTTCATATTGTTACTATGCTGTTTTTATAGGCTCCCGTTTTAAAATACGACTCGCGGGGGAGAAAGCCGTATACGAAAATGTTGCCAAAAGGGTCATTTCATGCTGAGATTAAAAGGTTGTAGGAATTTTTGTACATTAAAGACATTTCTCGTCTGCCAATAGTGTATTGTATCAAAAAAATTGTCAATAAATTGTTGTGCATTTGAAAAAAAAACACTTCAAAAACTAAACAATATTTATTTCTAGTTTGAGGTAACAATTTAAAAAGGGAGTCTCCATTTTTTTGAGTCATAACCTTTATATTTTTATTAAAATAGAATTTAAGAAAATGCTGAGACATAGGAGAAGGACATATCCTTAGAAAGTCAAAATTTTAAAACTTCTATTTCTTTCATTAAAAAAACGACATTTCTTCCAGATATATTGTACATGGTACTTATCGCTAGTCTAACTAGTCATAATCAAAATTTATTCTAAAAGGGTATTTAATTTTTATAAAAGCATGCTGTCGAATATATTTCCTTGCCGAGTATTTATGTTGCATTCTAAAATGCTCGTGCATATTTCCGGAGTGCTTTCAATGAGAAGGGGTTTAAGCTGCTTGAATTTTTAAAAATCTTCCAACCCTTGCCAGAAATATTCACCTGCTGGCAAGATGGATATCGTGTACAAACACAGAAGTTTATTATTGTATACCTGTTTTACCTGCTCCACGCTTTAAACTGCGTGTGTAACACGTGACGGTAAGAGGGTGGAAATACGCTGCAATGATTTATATGTTACACTTTAGAAAGTTAATGCGATCTTTGATACTTGGTAAGATTGAGTAAATTATATTTTCATAATAAAAGATGAAGAACGCGGTTGTTTTTTTTTTTAAGAGGTGAAGAATATTTTATTTTTCCTTTCATGTGTTCGCGAATGATTGATTGAAATTTAAACGCGATGATGGATGACAGCGTAAATAAAAATTTCCGTTTCGCTCCTTTTTGTATTATGAATTTCTGCTTTATACAAAAGTATTTTAAATTAAAAAATTTATAGGTTTTAAATACAAATATTTATGTATGTAACATTATTTATTACTTTGAAATTTAATATGATTGAGATCAAACGATAAGCTTCAAGGAAAAAGTATCAAAAGCACTATTTTTTTTTTTATTTATATTTTATAAACACAAACTTTAAAAAAAATTAACAGTCCGTAATCACATGCCGTGAGGTACTTGTTATTATTTCCTATAACTCCCATATTATTTTGCTTAAAAAATGTTAACATTGATCAGTTTTTGTAGATAGATTTGTCAGTTATAAAAAAATATATCAAGTATTTATATAATATAAAAATATACGTATAACATGTTATATTTGATACCTGGCGTATAGTAAAAGTGTATGTCATCTCTTTTATGCACTGACATGTTCAGTACTCTTAGAATATGACGTTCACGTTATATTCTATTACACGCGTAAAATAAATAGCTTGCTTTATAGATCAGGACGATTTCATCATAAATATATTTATTTCGATATAAAACATCAGACAGACGTACTAAAATACAGCTCAAAACTACACATATATATAATAAGAGCTTAATAAAGAAATACTGGTTGATTATTTCTAAGAAAACATTTTTTTGTGTCGCTAAGAGGCTTTCTTAGGTTTAAGATTAAAATGCCTAGACGGAAAAGGCTTACACTTTATTTTTTTTGTATTTAGAAGAATTATCATACAATTTATATATAATATTAGAACTTTCTATTCGGACCATATCCTCTTTTATTCGTATTTAAACAAATATTGGTGGCAATATTTAAAAATATTTAACAACTTTTATTGTATATCTAAACAAAAACAATTTATATATATTAATAATTGTCTAAGCAGAAATGTTACTACATTGTCATTGTTGATTGTGGAGATATTTTCTAATCAATTTTATTATTACAAATATCTACAGCGGTTTTAATTAAACGATGAACATTGATCACTATTAATGTAACTAACGTTTCTTTGGAAGAAAGCAATATACTTAAATAAATAAAACACACTTTGCTTATTATTATTTCTAAGCAAACTGTATTTTATCAAAGGTAAAAATTTTGAACGTGGTATAATAAAACAGTGTCATCAGTGAGAGGAGAATTTAACTTTAATCTCACTTCATATCAATGTAGAAATATTAAATAATAACCTTTTTTTCACACATTTTTTTCATAACTTACAAAGATTTTTACGGTATGAATGTATTTTCATTTATTTCAATTAACATTGTCAATTATAACTTTAATATTTTAATACAATCAAACAACGTCATGTATTTTTGCCGTGCATTAAAAAATGTAAAGAGATTAATAATTCCATCACGGAATAATGAGTGACATAAAGTTACAGCAAAAGTGAAAAGTCATTATTTAGCAGAGTCGCGCAAACTGGTCGCTGAAATAACTGTCCAAACAAGCGATTAATATTGAGCCACCAATTGTGATGGATCGTCGCATGATGAGATTAGTGAATTTATGGCCGTGTTGACAGTGAACTTTTAATGGATTTCATTTCCAAATGAAAAACAGCGCAGACTTATGTCAATCTATTTTTGATATCGGCGTTTATTTGTAACTGAAATTGGCAAGTAAAAATATTTAAATTTAAAAAAGTCAAAATCGCTTTGCCTAAATTTTGACAGTGCAGTTAACGAACAAGCTATCTGCGATATTTGAGGATATTAGGGTGATTGGGAAGCACAAATTTCTTTTGTTTATTGGTGACTATTTATAGTGTTTTTTGTATATTTTTTCACATTTAAAATATCACTATCATGCTGCCTTATCAAAGGCTTGGAAAAAATCTTTAGCGGTTTATAAACCATATAGCTCAAACAATTTAGAGTTTAAAATGTCATAAAATCCGCCTTTATGCTCATTTCTTGTAACCTAGTAATGAAATATTTTTTAAATGAACGTTATTATTAAAAAAGAAAGCTTCACTTTGAAGAATCATTTTATTCTCAAAAGAAAACTATTCATTTTGCAAAGCAAAAGAACACCTTCACTTAATAAATAAGATGTCGGTCAAGCAATATCGCACCCTTAAAAATAAAACTAAAATACTTGATATCAATACGTTTATTAGATAATACTACAAGCAAACAATAATGTATGCACACTTTGGGTAAGTAAAATCAACCCTCAAATCAGCGTGTTATACACATTGGGACTTTCATTTCCCTATAATATTCCAAAAGGAGGATTCACACTGTTGATTGTATGATTTCTGATTAACGAAATGAATGATTTGTATTACATAACTACCCAAAATTTAAACACGTTTAATTTTTCATGGTAGAAAAAAATTAGGTAGTCATTTTAGAAGTTTAATTATTGTGGATTCTGTTTGATTCATGTGCATGTTGTTTTATTACAAGAATGTAACTTATCAACTAGAATCTATTAATAAATAACTTTAGAGCTATAACATCATTTGTTAAAAAAGTATAAAAACTCTGATAACCATTGGTATTTATTTTGTTAGGACACAATTTTCGGTATTCAATATAAAAATAGAGACTTAAGAGTAAAAAGAAAAACGTACATTTATTCCTGACTACCAAATTTCAATTTAACACAGATTATTTTATCAATTAGTATTTTTTAATCCGTATCTAACAGTAAAAACTTTCAACTTTTAATTAAAATATTTACTGACTGCTGGTAAACTTAATGTATTAAATGAGCAGATTTAATATGAAAACACATTTATTAGTTATTTTTATTGTCGATTATGATGCTTTTATGAAAACGATGAAAAAATGTCTATACGTTTTTTCTCGAATAATTTGCTCTTTTACTGACAGCCAGTGAACATATCTTACTTAAAATGTGTGCTGTTATATATTTATTTATTATAATATCCAGTGTTCACTGGTAATTGTGCTGTTGCGCATTGTTAATATCGAATTTTATATTAAAAGTGTTTAAATGAACTATCTTTTATGTGATAACTTTATTTCGATTTATTTTTAGGTCCCCTAAAATTGTGCGTGTGTAGTTTTTCATTGGTGGGCGAAATGGGGTTGTCATCCGATCTCGAAATGTTCGCCAAACTCGGAGGCATTCTTGCATAAAATTAAATCCCGGTGGATGTTTTATGATATTATCTTGCAGGGGGCGCGGATTTGCGACCCCAACGCATCGGGCAGGTGAACGAAATTATCACGTTTCGTTAGCAATATAAATATCGAAAAGTCCCGCCAAGATTTCACTCTAGACAGTTCCATAATCGAATCGCTTTGTCTGTGTTTACAAAGCGTCCCTTTGAATTTATATTACCATGAAAAATGGCAAATTTGATATTTTTCGGTATAATTTATCTATGGAAATAAATCTTTTGATCGGAATTTATTCTACCCATTTCTACTCGGATTATAATAGCATCGTTAAACTGAATACCGATTCTTTACGTGTTCTTTGATAGGTACCTGCCAAAGTATTCAATTATTTTTTTATTAAATTATATATTCATGTCTGCAAATATTTTTGACGCAAAAAATTGATTTATTTAATTTTTCAAAGAAAAATTCTAATCTATCAATCTTTATTATGATTTTATAAAATATAGCTCTCGATACACTTTGCAGATTTTTTTTCTGTTTTTTTTCAATTTGAAACAGCAATGGAATACATAATGGATACATAAATATGAAATGAAATTAAAAGTTGCATATTCAATATATATTACTTAAAAAAGCTAATTATTTATGGAAATATCCCCAGCCAAATTAATAGAAAGCTAATTGCTCTAGTTGAATTGGGAAAAAGGTAAACCAACGATTTCTCCAAGTTGCTATCTACAAAATTTCAGCTTAATGTTAGAAAAAAGTTTCATAGTATCATTCAATGGCATCTAGTTTATGTATTTAAAAAAATCTGTTTATATAAATTACTTCTAGTTAAATGGTGAAAGGTAGATTTTCATATTTTATATCCAGTAAACTATTTTATAAAAATTTTTAAATCGTAAAAATATTTTTTAATCATTTTTTTCTCCTAATTTGTGCAAAAACTACGCATAATGTTTAATATTATTTTCGTTTTCCAAAGAATGATAGAAGACTAAGTAAATGAAAAATTTTAGCTTTTCGTTTTCTTTTACTTTGTAACTAATAAATTGAATATAATTACTTTGTTATTAATGTAAAAATCTCATTTAACAATCTATAACTTATTAGAGTCTTATATCTCAAGCCAGATAAATTACATATTATTCAATTAAACAGACATCATAGAATTTTACCGTAGCATTCATTAAAAAAAAACATCTACGCCAATGGAAGGATAAAAAAAGCTTTTTACCAGATCCTAAACTATTTTAGATTCTCAAATAGTTCTCGATATTAGTAAATTGTCGACTGCTCTTTTAACATGAATTAAAATTTAAATCACGTCTTGGTAAAAAGCAAACGAGACATACAGAGAGTGAAGGAAAATAATGCTAGCAGTGTCGCGTAACTGACCCTTGATATATGTACATAACATATATGACCGACATAGACATCAGTACGTTCTGTTCCTTAACTTGGGCGACGCTTTCACAGCATTTCTTTGATTCACCGTTTCAGTGTGTGCTCTCTTAGTAATGGCGAGCCACAACCTTTTACTGCAGTTTCAGATTGCTGAAATGAGGAAATTGCCTGCTATATTGATTTAGTACAAGAACATTTCTATATCTGCATTAGTGATATAGCGGGTGTGATTTATTTTCGCTATGTTAATACACAAAACAAAATATTTTTATGTATATGGTTTCTTTTGAACGAAAATTCACATTTATATACTCATAAAAAACGGCATTTGGTTTTCGTTTTATATCTTACTCACTTGACTACTAATAACAATACATTTTTACAAATTAATTAAAAATGAGACCTAAAACTTCCATTCTTATTCAACATATCAACTTTTTTCTGTATAAGCCGTATATATATATTCAAATAGCTTGTGAGCAAATCAAGTAACATATTTTTTTAATGTTAAAATATTCTATTCATTTGAAGCTTCAAACTCTTAAACTTGTAATCGGAGAGTGGATAAATAATTAAGCTCGGCCAAACGAAATAAACAACTTCAAACAAGATTTTCTTGAAACAAAAGCCTTATCTATTGTATTAAAAATATGTATGTTTAATTAATGTTGTATTATTTAAATTAATGCTGTAAAAATCTTGCTAATAAATAAATGCTACGTGTCATTTAATCTCAATTTTTATTAGATATAACATATTCATCAATTCTATTTTATATATTTAATTTCACAAGATCCATTTGTCTTGATTCGTTATATTTTCCCTTAGCCTTAAAAATATTTACACATAACGAATAACTCCCTTTATCAACCTCATCTTAGGGAAAGGACCTTTTGGTGTGGGAACCCCGAGACCCGCTCAGGTCAATTAACGTCGTTTACCAATCAACTAATGAGTATCGTGCTTTGTGTTCACCTTCACACGTTGTTTTATGTTTGTTTAGTATTTAGTACAAAGGAAAAAACTATTTAATTCATTTCATTAGGCGATGTGATTCCTGTCTCGTGTTTTGTATAAGAATTCGATTTTAATTCTACTTTAAACAAAATTTTAATATATATTTCATTTTGAATAGTTATGGAAAGTACAACACCACTTTGTCCCTTCCGTTTCTTTTTAAACAGACGCTTTCAAATATTTAGATAGATACATATTTGCTTAAACCCCTATGTGTGTAGCATTTAGCACTCCAACGACTATTATTATTTGTAACTCTTTTAAAGAATTATAATATGTTTTTAAACAATTTATGCAACCTGAAAACCTTCAAAACTGTGAAACAATGTTCTGTGACTACAATTATATTTGTTTTATTTAGTATGCAATTTTACACTACATAGTTTTGGTACTACATTCAGAAAGAGAATCCAAAATAAAAAATATTGTTTTTATGCATTAAGAAATGAATGCTAAATAACATATATAAATATAAAAACGTCGTTTAATATATACACTATTTCTTTTTACTCTTGCATACTCAAGAGAAATGCATGTTAAAAACTAAAAATAAAACACGGTGAAAAAATAGCAATGTATTTTAGTTCTACAAAATTATTTTTAACAAATATAGTTGATAGCTATTTCGGCTCACGCCATCGTCAGAACTATGGCGTGATGGCGTGAGCCGAAATAGCTATCAACTATATTTGTTAAAAATAATTTTGTAGAACTAAAATACATTGCTATTGTTTCACCGTGTCATAATGGAGTTCTACCAAGTGAATGCCAATTCAATCAATAAACTAAAAATAAACATTAATAAAAACAATTTTTAGGGGACATTTAAATTGCTCAAAGACCTCTTTTTGTTTCATCATTTAAATCACAAATTCACTGAAATATTAATAACAATGGTTGTTTATAAAATTTTAATTAAATTACATATCGGTAAATGCCAACACAAAACCGCAATTATTTGGTATGGTTTTGGTAAAATTTAATTACCCATTGTTTACATTACAACGCTCACTAAATGATTTACCAGATACTTAATTAATATAACTACATATTTATGGCTTTTATTTCATTGTATTTATAGCAGAGATTTACAATATACGTAACGAATGTATCAACATGCCGGATTTAAAATTATATATCAATATGTTTAACAATGTTCAGTTAAATTTTATTACAACTTCCCCGCTTAAGAAATCTAAATAGTAAAGAATATTGGAATGAAAACACATTATGTATATAAACGATTTGTTCTTTTAGCTGCTCAGTAAAAACAGAAAGAAAAATCCCTATACTGAAATGTTCATAAAAACGAGATCTACATAGTGAAAACACTACTGAAATCTAAAAATATTGTGACTTAAATTTCTTCATGTAGGTACATTCTCTTGTCATAATATTTTCGTTGCAGTTCTATACAAGTTATATTTATTTCAATTTGTTTTTCTGTTATAGGTCAAAGTAATGTTGAAAGTGGCAACACCCATCGCTGACCCCCCTACAGGAGGCACTCAATTTTTCAGTTTGGACAAAAGAAAGAAGCAAGTAACCCTATATGATCCATCTTTATGTGGTGATGGAGCAAGTCCAGCGCCTGAAGACAGAAAAGTTGGAGTAGCCGCTCCCAAAATGTTTGCTTTTGATGCAATTTTTTCACACGACGACCCACAGGTAAATAAGCAAATACGTCTTTGATATTTTTTTTAAATATTGTATCAAAATGTTACGTTTAATCTTTTAACTTCTTATGTAAAGAAAAATCGACTAAATTGTTACACAAACGTTTCATACAAGCCGAGTTGACAAAACTACCTATGCGCTTTTTAACCGGGTCTCTGCCAGAGACGTGTAAATGCGGCCTATGATTCCGTGAGCATAATGCCGGCTATACAAAATTCGCGTATATATACGGTCCACTTAAGACATACTAAAACTCAACATGGTCGACAATTTTAATAATTTGAATATTTCAACCACACGGCGACATCTCTTAGGATCATAGTGTTATACTGACGGTTGACATATTTTGTATTATAATCACTGAAATATCGATTTAAAAAGAGTTTCCATGTATAAATAAACTCGCGGCCCTCCGTATCTTGCCATACTAAAATTTCAGGCATAGAAAGGGTTAACTCTTAGCTGGGCACGTGGCATCTTAAGGTAGCGCAGTGTTGTGATGTTCATTGCAGAAAGATAAATCGAATGTCTTAAAATTTATTTACAATAAATTTGAATTGTTAAACTTATAAACATTTCTTCGTGTTTCATCCCTCATAACCTGGAACTCGCCGTTCCGTACCTTCGTGCAATTCCTCGGATGCAATTGAACTTATTTTATCATTTCTTTTGCATCGGTATGTTATAATACATGACGATTACAAAAGGCGAAACCCGGATTAGGAGTGACCAAAGATGTAAAATTCATATTGAAATTAAATCAAACCTCCTCAGTTAATATCGAAAATTATTGATAATTTCTCAGTGGGCGTAACTGATGTT